>OU898279.1:71175275-71302261 GCA_918026665.1 Diabrotica balteata
TAACGGTTTCAGAAACTGTACACATGATGATAGCCAACGTCTGAATACGTACACGACACCTAAAGAAGAAGAAAGAAGTCATGTTTATATATATATATATATATATATATATATATATATATATTATATATATATATATATATATATTATATATATATATATATATATATATATATATATAGTAAACTGTTAAATATTGGGGAAATCTGCAAGAAAAACTCTAATGAGTATCAATTGTTTCGACGAACGTTTTCGCCAAAGAGAATTAATTTGGCTTCTTCATGGCTGAAAGAGAATAAATTATAATTAGCTACCATATATTATCTATTAAAAAACCTTAATTATATTACCGTAACTTTAAAATTGTCGAGTTGGGATGTTAAAAAACTTAGCTAGTAACAAGATAGTGGCGTTTTTTGTTACTATGCACAAAAAAGTTTTTTTAACGTTGGAAATGTATGGTAGCTTTGAACTTAAAACGCAAAGGTTTACCCAAGGTTAATCGAAAAACCCAATATAACTACATTTAAAAGGAAGTAATTCTTTAAATTTTTCTCACGGTGGAGAATTGTAGTGTTCGTATAGTCCATGAGATGACCAGTGGAATGAACATGTTTGGCTAATGCACAGCGGTCAGGGTGAAGTCGAGTATCACTTTTCTGTAGTGTAATACGTGATTTCAATAATTGAGATGTTTGACCGATGTAGGAATTGCTGCAAGAGAGGCATGGAATGTTGTAGACAATGTTACTAAGCCTATCTATGGGAGTCTTATCTTTTATCTTCGACTAAAGATTATTAATTGTTAGGGCTGATCTACAAGCCACATTAATTTTTATGTTCTTATTATTATTCCCAAAGCTATTTTCAACACTTTTCAGAATTCTTGTTAACCACGGAGTGATATCTCTGAAATATGGTAATGAAAAATATTTGTTGATAGGAGTATCCGAGACTGGGTTCCCACTTAAGACATCGGGATCAGCATTGTTATTCACGATGGAAGGTGAAGTATCTTCGTTATGAATAGTGTTAAACAAAATCTTATTCACTAATGGTGTTGGATAAGCGTTTGAAATAAAAAGTTTCTGTAGGATTTGTAGGTTTTTTGTATGAAATGAATGATCTGATAGTTTTATTACTCTATTTTTCATCTGTTTCATTAAGTTGACTTTGGTAGAATTATTATGGTAAGAGTAGTAGTTAAGGTATCTACCAGAATGAGTCGGTTTTTGATACCAATCTATTTTAATCATGTTGTTTTCCCTGATCATCCTTATGTCGAGCAAGGGGACGGATCAATTACCATTTTCCCTCTCTATAGTGAACTGGATGTAGGGGTCATAACCATTAAAAGTATATAATAGTTCATCTACCTTGTTATTGGGTATAGCCAAAATTATATCATCTCAACATATTTTTTAATAAATGGAATTTGAAAGGATAGTAAAAGAATGACTGAGTCTAACACATAATCCATAACGTAAGTTGCGTAACGTAAGGAGAAATCTTTGCTCCCATAGGGGTACCGAAAATTTGTTGATAGAAATTACCATTAAAAGAGAAGTAAGTGTTGTTAAAGAAAAATTCGACGATGCTGATGAATCTGTCATAAGACATGGAACAACTACCTCTAATACGGTCCCAGTTGATCTCTATTGATGTCAAACATATTCCTAGATGAACGTTGCTAAATAAGGATACAACGTCAAGGCTAACGAGGACATCATTTGATGGTAGTATGTAACCATTATATTTATTTACCATTCCAAAAGAATCTTTAATGTAATATTGAATTTCATAATTATATGCATTAGTAAGTATGTCTGTAACAAAAATAATTGAATAAAATATTTTATTATATCTAATAGATCGAATATGTGAAAATTGCATCCAATCATATTCCGAGGTTGATCTAATGATTTGATTTCTGTTGTTTGTTCAGTGAGTGACTTTTCTAACTGTTTGAGAACTCTATGATTGGTTGCAATCTCAATATTTAAAAGAATTTACTATATATATTATATATATATATATATATATATATATATATATATATATATATATATATATATATATATATATATATATTCTTTCTTAGAAAGGGCTTTAGTGACTATGTGAGTAATATATACGGATATCTTGGGTTTAGTAGTCAATATTGGCCTTTAAGTAAAACTCTTTTAGGTTTGGTAAGCTTTCGAGTTTATTGTACTCTTTTTCAAAACGTACTAAAAATTAAAATAAAAACTACATTAGAACAATGAAGTTGTTATATCTTTAATAGGCTTACCTTTGTGAGGATTGTGTTAAATTAGCAAAATTAATTAACATAATGACATTATTAATTTTGATTTTCTTTTTCTTTATGTCAAAACTTATTACTAAGGTTTCCATGTCTCTTCTATTTTTTTAGGTTAGTTTGACAGAGGAAGTGTCTACGTTTATGCAAACCTTCATTGTGAATTTTGATATAATATGTAAAAATGTTTCGTTTGAAGTTAATAAATAAGCAACAGAGTTTATGTTATTAAGTAATTAAAAAAAAACCAAACATAAATAATTTGAGCTCATTTGAACTTGGAATGTTAATATGCGTAACTTTTAAGAACTTTTATGTTGTTATTCTTTTATTTAAAAGAAGATTACTGTATATAGCACTAAGATTTTCAATGTCTTCTCTTTTGTTTAAGGTGTTTTGTGTAGTTTTAATTAAACACATTTCTAGAAACAGTCTTTTGTTGTAATTTCTTTCCCTTCTCAATATTTCTGTTTGATCATAGTTAGGCGTATAATTAATATATATATATACATATATATATATATATATATATATATATATATATATATATATATATATATATATGTGTGTGTGTGTGTGTGTGTGTGTGTGTGTGTGTGTGTGTGTGTGTGTGTGTGTGTGTGTTTAAAGTTATAATTTGATATTGGTACTAGAGTTATGGAGACATCTGTGAGGCAGGTGTGATGGAATAGCTTACATTACTCGTTAAATAAATATTGAGGTAGACCATTTTTAAATAAACAATAAATACAGTCATGAATATGCTTCACATGCGAAATGTACAATTTATATCTAATAACTGGCATACTGTTATAGACACATTTTTCTGTCTAAACCATATATTCAAGCTTAAGCTACGGACGGTGCCATTGCTGGAAACACGCGTTTGTTCAGCGCCGTACTTGTTGGTCTGTGTCGTTTTAACTGACAAGAACCAGTGTTCAAGCCGAGCAAGGAGACATGTTGCTCTTTAAGTATTAATTTTTATTCAATGTCATCGACCTAGAGTCACAGTAGAATTTAAATTTGAAACAATGTAAAAGCATATATGGATGTCACAGCTACAAATTTAGTGTTGGCTTCAATTACATTAGAAGGCATTGAAGATGATCTAATTAGATCGAAAACGTCACGTTATGCTACTGTATAAATTTTTTTAACTATAATTTTTAATAACTGGTTTGAACATTTTTTTGTGAACTAATAACGTATTCTTGATAGTAAGTTGTGAGCTTCTACCTAATAACCAATATAATTTTTTGTATTTCAATTTTAGTTCTTCAGTTTTATTTCTGATATATTCCTGCCATTTTAGTTTGCTATTCAAATGTAGCCCTAGGTATATAACTGTTTTCTTGTACGGGACGATTTTATTGTTTAGTCTAACTGAGTGATTATTTATTTTTTTGTAAGTGAAATCGATATGGGCAGATTTTCCTTCATTAATTTTTATGTGCCATTTATTATTCCAAGTGTTTATTTTCGAGTTGTCTAGCTGTTTCCTCGAATGTTTCACCGTCTACTAGTATTGCAATGTCATCTGAAAATGTGGCCAGTTTAGTATTGTTGATAACAGGAATGCCTCAGATATATAATAAATATATTATGGGTCCCAGAACAGGTCCCTGCTTTGATGGGTCGTAGTTCTGAATATTCGCCTAACTGTTTAACTCTAGAAGTTTTGTCTACCAAATGTGACTGAAAAAAAAATATGACTGTATTAAATGGACATATTGAATGGGAAGATATCTTTTTTGATAGATATCCGGTTTTGGGAATCATATAATACAGAGAATTACTTTCATTTATCAAACAATCACATTATAACTTATTCCTACTTCATTGGTTAATATCTATCTCCACAAGAAACTTCCCCGCTAATTATCAAACAGTTACAATAGTAAAATCGAAGATCCCCATCATCAGTTACAGGATAGTTTGAACTATGTTCTCCAAATCATTAATAATTAAATCTTGTACCGGTATGAGTAATGTTTTGTTTATTTACTAATTAATTACAATACAATAGACTATTTTATACCAATTTGTGGGTCTTACTTTGTCTGCTTAAAAAATTTATTCATATTAAAAACACAGACATGTAATATTGGCATAATTACTGTAATTTTATATTATTTTATCTTATGTTTATCTTATAAGACAGCACCCTAATATGGGCTTTTATAATTTTAGCATTTAATTAACTTTGTACCTGCAGACCTGAAGATGCTTTGCAAATTGTAGAAATTGAAACCGGTCGTCTTGGTAGTTAAATTAAACTGATTGTGAGTAAGTTTTATTTATTTCTCTTTACCTAGTTGATTCATTTTTGATTAAATGTATTTCCCTTTTTAACTGTTGGGTTAGGTTATTTAATACATTTTTATTTTCTGCAGATCTCTTTTTTTCCATGTTTTCCTGGCTTTTTTTTCTTTACACCTGTTCTCGAATATCTTTGGTATAATTTTGACCTTTGGTTTTTCTTACAATTTGTTTGGTATTGCTCCATGCTGCTTATTGTATACTTATGGTTAGTTTCTCTGCTTTTTCATCTGTTGATAATAATGATCATACTATTAATGTTTTTGGTTACTAGGCTACTTGTCTTGTAGCTAACGCTCTAGGCTCCCTGACTCGCCGGTGTACTGAACCTGCGAGCCAACCCGGACAGAGAGATTTCCGTATTGAGAATCATACTCTGTCCTTAACTAAGCGGAACCCATCGGTATTGTGTATTGAACATTACCGTAACTCTGCATAGCCAAATATTTAGTTTGCGAGTGCGATCGGAGCTCCCGCTGAATTGAAGCGGAAGCGAGTATATGTCTGCATGCGATTGACTTGTAACTATTTCATTTGTTTGTTATTTATAATAAATTTTCTTTCTTTTATAGACGTTCGCCGGGGATTCATTCATCGTGGGATCCAGATGGGGACGTAGGATTCATTTTAGTTTTATTTATTGTATATACGGAGTATAATTCATTTTATTTTTATTTATTGGATATATGCTAAATTAATAGATTTATTTTTATTTCAACCTATGTTTTACTGAGTCTGTCGCCCCGAAAGAGCTACCCGTTACAAACTAGATCAAAATTTAAAACATTTAACATTTAACCACAATGATCTCCAAAAGTATTAAATTCAGTTATAGAGAACAATAATATAATTTAAAAGAAAATTTATTTCTTTTTTCATAAAAATTACACTGGGGTGCAAAATTAACCGGACACTCAGATTTTTTTGTTTTTTGTTGGTGTTTAGATCAAAACTTGTTTAATTTGTTTGAATTATATGTAATGCCATATAGCGATACCGTTTTTTTCTTATTTGAACCTGTTTAGATGTTTTGTGACAACAACAACACTTTTACACATACTTTTGTTATTAATGTGAAATAGTGGCTTACTATTAATTTAAATTTATTGTAGTACTGTACCTGATTATAAGTTCAGCTGTAGGTTTTTGTATTGTCTCCTGTTTAAAACTTGCATTAAAAAAATTATAACACCAGAAGAAGTAGCGCAAGCTGTTGCTTTACAGGATGATGGGCTGAGCGTTCATTACATCGTAAATACTTTAGGAATTTCTTGAAGTACAGGATTTGATGAAATACAAAGATTGCTGAAAACCGGCAAATACAGAAGGAGGTCAAGTCAAGGTAGACGAAGAACCACAAGTCAACTTGAAGATCGCTTTCTTAGGTTACAAGCATTACGCGATCGTACATTATTAGCACCAATACTTGTTCAACGATTAAATGATTTCCATAAAAACACGGTTTCCATTTATATCGTTTGAAGACGCTTAAATTAACATGGATTAATGTCAAGAATACCCGCCACTGGACCCCCATTAACAGCAGATAATTGGAGGCAACGTTTACACTTCGCTCGCGAACATCTTAATTAGGGTGTTGGCGATTGGAGTACTGTGTTTTTCACGAATGAATCAAGATTTAACAGATATTCATCAGATGGGCGGCCCAGGATATGAACAAGAATTGATGGACGTTATCAGCAATGTTGTTTTACTCCGACAGTTCATTTTGGTGGAGGTGATATAATGGTGTAGACAGGCATTTTCCTAGAGGTTCATACAGAACTTGTTACAATACAAGGGGGCAATTTAAACGCTCAACGGTATATTCAGCAATGATTTGAAGATCATGCAGTGCCCTTTACCCCATTTGTTGAAAAAAACTTTCGTCTGATATGTAAGATAATGCTCGTCTGCACATCACAAGAATAACACGGGATTACTTGAATGAAGTTAGGATTCGTTTATTACCATGGCTCCCAAGGAGTGCAGACTTAATTCCAATAGAGCATGCATGTGATATTATGGGATGACGTATTCGACGTAACCATAGTGAGTTTGAAACCATGAATGATTTGGAGCAAGCATTTTGTGAAGAATAGGAGGAAATCTCTCAAGCAGACTTTGCTGCCGTAATCCGAAGTATGCCAAATTGAATGAGACCCGTAATGAGGGCTCATGGAGGTAATACACTTTACTAAATATCGTTTTCCATAAAAAATGTTTATATTTAAAAAAATATATAATATTTTTTTAAAATGTTTCAATAACGTTTCTATGCAGATTTCCGAATTTTTTTAATTATTTATTGTTTTATCTGTGTAACATTTTTGAGATTTAATAAATTTGGCTTTAAATTTTGTTTATTATTAAATACTTAATTTGAAGCATCTTATACTTTTTTAAACGCCAGTTTTTAGGAAAAATTAGTGTCCGGTTAATTTTACACCCAGTATATAAAATATAGGTTGTTTTATTTAAAATTATTGACTTATGTAGTTTGAAGTTCAAAGAAATGGCATATCATTTGTGAACATCCTGTATTAAAAAAAAATCGATTTCGATGTAAATTTCTGATAGAACTTTACCTACTCTTTGTGTACAAATTTTTTCAAAAAAAATTTTTGAAAAAAGATCAATAACTTAAAACATATAAAGTTCTGACCTATGGTACCTTATACAAATTTTATCTAGAACAGTACGCAAAATCTAAAAATGCAATAATATATAGGATGTCTCATCTATATTAATAAAAATAATTCACCGAAATGTTTGTACGACCAATGGGGAAGTCCAAACCACAGTGGAGTACTCCGAGTATCTGAGCGTATAATAGTAGCGGAGCGTATATAATAATATGCATATAATATAAATAAAGTTATTATAAGTTTTAGTTCAGTTAAAACTTAGTCAATGAAGTCTGCAGCAATATATAAATTAAATTTAATTTTAAAACTTGTCAGAATGTTGAAGATAAGATCGCAGAATGTTTTCGTTCTGGTGAACCTAAGATGTATACCTAGTAACTTATATTGTCTACGTATTTAGTGCAGTGGCACGTTTTTCTATATAAGGTATGCTATTTAATTTTTTGTTTGACTCCGTAATATTATTTGTTTTTCGTATACAACCTTAAAGTTTGTATGTTCAGTAATACTTTATGTTCAGCTAATTTATAGGTATTTGTTTAGATAGTAAGTAATACTACCGATAATATCATGATAATTATGCTACAACTGAGATAATGTCAAAGTATTTTTGCTAAATTTTGTCATTTAAATTTACCTTTCAGCTTTACCAAGTTATAAAGGTATTTCATCAAATTTTATTAATATTTGTTAAATACCTGATATGTATCAGGTATTCAACATTTGTATTTTGTTTTCTCTTTAAATTTGTATTTTTGTTTTTTTTGCTATTTGTCTTTTTAATTTATGTTTACTTTGCTAATGTGTTGACCTTCTATATTACTTTTACTTAGATAAACTTTTAAGAAATAATAGTTGTTAATTTGAAGCAATTATTTGTTTATTACCCTCTCATAATCGTCCTTTCTTTTGTTAACTAACAAAAAGGTAAATCAGACAGGAATGTAGAGCGACAATATAAGATAAATGTGTTCATTTCTCTTTCTTTTTGGCTATATGTGCATTTTGGGTTTTTTGCTTTGGTGAATATACTTGCGCCTTGATTCTCTATTCCTTTTTTAATCCCCCACTTCCCATCCAGACAAGTATGGTTACATGAAAATAGCGCCCAACTAAGGGGAATAATCTTTCGTTGCACCAAAAATTGTTATACTTATTTGACGCTGCAACGTAGGGCTTGCTCTTCTTTTTATATACTTTTTGGCATCGACCAGCTTAGGGCCAGATTTTCTTCTTATTATTATACTTAAGATCGACTCGAAACTTATCGACCCAAGTTCTATTTGGGATCTTTTTTGGGAGGTGAGAATCTTCAAAAGACCTCTGGGAAGGTGTCCCAGGTTTGTTGGATTCGGACGACCACGCCTCACCGTAGTTGACTGCCTACCAACTCAACTCATCCCTCTTTCTCCAACCGACGGGCCTGTGACCGCTCTTAGCGAGAATTACCATCTGACCTGTCAGCTTTACTCGTAACTTCCACCTGACGCCCTGCGTCTGCCCTCCGTGATTGCCATAGTATTCCAGTCGTGCCACCCTACCTACGTCTGCACCGGAAATGGTTTTTAAGGTAAGCATCATTGTGCAGAGCGATAGGTAGGAAAGAGCGACCGCACTGTTATTTCAACCATCTTAAACTTAACGAGAAAGATCAGAAAACAGGTAAAAGCAACTCCAGACATTCAATTTCCACCCCCAGGGGAGTTCCATTCATCCCTCCATCTACACCAGCCCATTACTTTGTAATAGGCTTCTCCAAAAGGAGACACACACCGTACACTAAATACAAGTAGAAACAAAACAACACGTATGTAAATTGATTTCTGTAATATAGTCAAGTTCTTTGAAAATTCATTTAAGATTTAGACATCAGTAATGGAAGCTGAATAGTGACTCACCCCACTGACGTCGACGAATACGATACACTAAAAGAAACAGTTCACCTTTGTTGCAGGCTCCTCTCTTTCTCTTCCTTGTGTTTTATGGTTTCTGTCACAAAACCAATGATCAAGTCAAAAATTCTTTTATTTTCAATTGCTTTATTCATTAGTTCATGTGGGTCGCCTAGAGGTGACCACAAGCTCAGCTGCAGCAAGGTTCGTCTCACATTGTATGCAGGGCATACAAATACCACATGATACGCGTCATCCACCACTCCACACTCGGGACACAGATCGTCCTCGGTCTCTATATATTTTATATGTATAAGACCGGAAACATCCATGCTCCGCCATAAAGTGGGTGAAGTAGTATTTAACACGTCTGTGTTTACACTCATACCACCTTACTACATTTGGGATAGGGCCACTCGTCCAGGCAGAATAGTCTGTTTCTCTTGACCATTGGTTCTGCCAGATCTCCAAACTCCTTTTACTTTCTTGTATTCCTAAACCTAAAGCTACGTTGCCCCTTTTTGCATCCGAATCCTTTCATTAGCCAGGATATGCACCGGCACAGCACCAGCCACTACTTTTACTGATCAATGGTTTTCTCTATGCCCTAAGAAGCATGTATATTTCGCTTTGTTGAGGATCTCATGCCACAATGGGGGCCCCATATAGTAAGCTGGATATGATTGATTATAGGAGAA
The DNA here is from genome assembly GCA_918026665.1 of Diabrotica balteata. Classification (NCBI taxonomy): domain Eukaryota; kingdom Metazoa; phylum Arthropoda; class Insecta; order Coleoptera; family Chrysomelidae; genus Diabrotica; species Diabrotica balteata. The sequence continues at coordinate 71,185,138 of OU898279.1, forward strand.
ATGAAGTGTGACCCGATGCCTCCTATATTCAACATTATCTTATTAAGGATCGAGGTCCTCTCTTCCACCTTTCGACATACCTCTTGTATGTGGTATCTGAATGCCATTTTGTCATCTAGTATAATTCTGGGGTCTTAGGTCGGAGCCTCTGAACCAAAAATTTACATTTTTTTCTGTCTCGTGGTCCCCTCAAGATAATTACTTCGGTCTTTTCTACTGCAAATTTTAGGTCATTTTTTTCTATTTATCTCTCAGTTTTTTCTATTGCTTCATTTACTTTGTTTATAATACCCCAATTCATATCTTCTATAAGTAGAGCTAGGACGTCTACCTATATAATAGCCCTTACTCCCTGTGTTTTATTTACTTCTAGTACTCCCGTTGTATAAAATATTCCATAGTGTGGGTCTCAGGACTAACCCTTGATGTACTCCAGCAGTAATTTTCATCTTATTTTTCTTTGATACGCATACGCTTCTTTGCGATAGGTAGTCCTTTATTATATTAGACACATATTCCGGGGTCCCAAGTTCGACAATATTGTCTACGATGAGACCCCAGTTCGCTGAATTGAAGACGTTTTTGATGTACAATAAAACAAGAACCACCCATTTCTTTTTGCTTGGTTGTTTTCACCGCATTTCTTATCCAGATCGCGGCGTGCGTCGACTGCTGATCGACCTTTTCTGAATCCATATTGTTGGTTGGATGTAGCTCTTTTATCTGCCAACATGCCTTCCAGTCTCTTCTTCACAAGATTTTTATAGAGCTTGCCAAGGCAGTCCAGAAGGCATATTGGTTTGGATGCTGAATTCGGGTGTTTCCCAGGCTTTAGGAGCAAAATCATATTTGCTTGCTTTAGTTCCCTGGAAAACTCTTTCTTCCGCAGTAGATTGTTATATATTTTTCTGATAAAATCTGATTTCTCTGTTGTTGCTATCTTCAGTACATCCGGTGGCAGTCCATCGGGACCGGGAGCTTTCTCCGTCTTGATTCTTTATTTCTTCCTAACCAACGGTCTTTATTTCTTCTTCTGTGAATTCCTACGCCAGCATAAGGGAAACCTTCAAGAAAGTTTGTTCTTCCTTGGTGGGGAAGAGGAGCTCCACCGATTCTTGCCACTTGTCCTCGTCTAAGTTATATGGAGCGATCATCTTTAGTGACTTCATTGTTATTTTATATGCTTCGCCCCATATATCGTCTTCTAAAGCATTTATTCGGTTCTGCCACTTCCTTTTTTTCTTTTTTTTTATTGTTTTATTGGGTTTCGTTTTTATGGTTTTGTATACTTCTTTGAGCTTGTAGGTGCCCAGATTTCTCGTAAAATTCCTGCGAGCTCGAAGACACTTCTCCCGTAGGCCTTCCATCTCATCCATCCTCCAGTAGGGGATTCTTTCTTTGTTCCTTTTTTGTTTGTGGCCAACTCAACAGCGTTCTCTAGTTCCTTTCTGCCTTGGTCAAGGTCAGATATTTCCTCTTCGTTTATTTTCTGACCTCTGATCGGTACACGTGCTTATTAAGTGTTTTCCCAGTATATCCTATCGGCCGTCTTATGATTTACCTTAATTTCATATGTAATGTATGGGTGGTAGGCGAATAATTGATCGTCGAGGGCATCCCAGTTTTGTATTCGTATGGAGAGCCCTTCACTTGCAAAAGCTACGTCAATGTTTGTTTGGCTGACCCCTCTTACAAAAGTTGATTTATTATTGTTGATTATCTGGAGGCCAACTTGGGTTATCCATTCATTCCATATCTCCCCTTTTTCGTCATTTGCGGGAGAGCCGTATTGTCGAGATTTAGCATTTATATCCGAGGCGATCATAATTTGTTTTTCCCTAATGGCGGTGTTCATTATTTCGTATACTATATCCTTATATTCTCTAATCCCAATTTTTTGAGAAATGTAGCATGCCAGCAGGCTGAAATCCCTCATTTTTATGAGTATGTGATTCCCATCCCTGATAATATTACACACTCCAAGATCTTTGTTTCGGAACAACACCGCCAAATTTTTATTGACGTCTTGCACCCAGCCGCCGTTCGATGTAATTTTTTTGTTTGGTCTGGGGACAATGAGCAGGTATGTATCCAACATGCAGGCTTTTGAGTGGACAAGATTGTGAGTTTTTGTCGCTCTGCTCACGTTCACCTGCAATATCCTTATACCCGGTTGATCTTTGAGGTCCACTTAATAGCTTCGAAGCAGTTGGACAAAACCAAAAATGTGACGGTATCCAGATTCATACAGCAGTATTTATCAAGCTTCTTTCTTCCAAACCCAGTGCCAGAGGAAACGTTGTTGGTGCTTCATTCTCATGCCGCACCCTATACGGTAAAAGTAGGACAGAATCTTAAATTATTTTACCCCAATTTGGTGCATGTTACATGTCTTCTGCACGGGATAAAACGAGTAGCAGAAGCCATCAGAACAGAATTTCCGTTAGTAAGTAAGCTAATTACTACTTGGAATATCAGAATCACTCAACTCAAGGGACCAAGAAATAACCCAAGAAATAAGTGTTGAAAGAGAAATAAATAGACATTTGTACTCTACAGGAAACAAAAAAAGGAAAAGGTCAATCAAAATTAAGTGAATACATACTAATCTACACTGTAGTAGCAAAAAAATAGGGCCAAATAAGGTGTAGTCTTTCTAATACACCAAAGATACCAAAATCACATCAAAGATTGTCAATACATATCAGAAAGATTAGGAACAGCAAATATAAGAATGGAGAAGGAAGATCTGAACATCATCGGAATATACGGCCCAGAAAATAACAAGCCTCAAACAACAAGGGAAGCGTTTTATGCCAATTACAACAAGTAGTAGATTAAGTCAGAGGAAAGATGATAATATTGGGGGATTTTAACGCTCGAATAGACAATCAAGTAATATCTGGCATCAATCAAAAATATAACGAGAATGTTAAAAACAAAAATTGAGGACTGATGATCAACTTCTGCACGAATAACGAACTAAGAATAAACAATACATTTTTTGACCACAAAGACCAACACAAATATACATTTAATAACACTCGTGGACAAAGATGCTATGATAGATTATGTTATAACCAACAGAGATATACATCCACCAAAAATAATCGACGTAAGATGGCTTGACTCAGCAGATGTAGGTAGCGACCATAGCTTAGTATTACTTAAAATAAGAATAATCCTGAAATACTTCCCATTCAAAAGAGAGGTGTCCACACAAACAAAAATCAAAGTCGAAGGACTAAATATGAAATAAACGGAATACTTATACAGGAAAAAGAATATCAGAGAAGATCGCTGGGAATGAAATATTAGAAAACGATAACATCAAGAAAAGCTGGGAAAAACTCAAAAATAATATAATTAACGCAGCAACAGAATCACTTGGAGAGAGGAAAGTAACGAACACTAACATATCAAAACAGAAAATACCATGGTTTAGAGAGGAAGTGAAGATAAAATATGAAAGAAAAGAAGAAAGCCTTGTTACAATACAGAATACAACAAACACAACAGACATACAACCACTATAAACGAATCAGAAATAAAACGAATACTCTAGTTAGACAAATAAAAAAGGACATTGGCAGAGTTTCTCAAAACAGATGGAACACGATTTCTACGGAACACAAAAAGAAATATGGAGAATGATCAGAAGACAAAGAAAAGAGATAAACGAACTAATAAAAACGAAACACATTCAGAAGAAAACATGGGTAGACTACTTTCGATCCCTGTTGGCTAAAGGTGATGATGATGAACCACAAAAACCAGAGGTGACGACAAACGAAAAAATAAGTATTGGGAGGAAGAGGTAAAAAAAGCATTAGGGAAATTAAAAAATAGAAAATCACCAGGAGAGGACAGAATACTGAACGAACTCCTAAAGTACGGAGGACCAGATCTGACCAAACAACTATTAAAACTAATGTTGTAAAAACAACATTTTATATTAATTTTAGTATAATTTTTAGTTCTCACAAATATTAGTTTGGATTTTATGCTACAGACTGTACTTTTTGCCTGCAAAATATTTGTGCCATAAATAGCTTATAAGGGTTGTTTGAGTGGTAAAACTGACGCCGCCTTGTCGGCAATTAGGTAAAGATTCAATTCAAAATCTCTCGCAGATGTGACTAGAGTCTCAAACTGTGCGGTACCAGCCGGTACCTAGCGACTAATCTCTCTCTTCGCCGCCAAAATGCAGTGAAACGTGTATTTGTTTTTCTCGATAATTTCGCGCGCCCGTAAAACGCCGATATAATAATGGACAATGTTTTAAAGCGAACTCTTTCATTAGTATTAGTGCTTGTGTAAATATTCTCTTGTTATTAAATGTGTAGATTCAATTAATTACGCTTATTTTTCTCTAAGTACAACCCCTATTAAATCAAACACATAAAGAACCAGCGCCGTGAAGTTCTGCTTGTATATATCGAAGGAAACACTCTTGTACAGTCCATGGTCCTAAAATATTTGGAACTGTACACGCACGGGGAAAGGAATTTAATAAGCTTTCCCCACAACAATTGGTGGAAATCAGAGAAAACTCCATCATTGTTTGTGGTCCTTACTCGACGGATTTGTGTTTGATGTTGGCATTTGTACTAACTAGTTTCGGATATTTAGATGAATGTATTTAAAAGACTCTCGAAAAGACTAAGGTGTCGCGATAAACTCTGAAACAAAAGGACAGTAGTGAAGTTTATATAGTGTTTGTGCCTGTTCCTGCAAACCACTGGACAAATTGGGTGAGATTTTTCCATATTATAACTTCGCTTATGCACAGGGTAAATCGCTTTTCAAAAAGACTATCTCTTTAAAAATTTATCTGTAGACATTTGTAGACATTTACCGGGTGTGCAAAAAATTTAATTGCAAAAATAAACTCTCATGTGTGATTTAAGACTTTTACCGCGTTTTAATAAACTATAAACTTTCTCGCCGTGTGCTACATGTTATTATATGATATAAATATTGACTCTATTCTCGCCGTGTGCTATACATGTTATTACATAATATAAACATTATTTACTCTATTCTCGTTGTGTGCTATACATGTTATTATATACGATAAACATTACTCACTCTATTCTCGCTGTGTGATACACGCATTATTATATAATAGAAACAATAATTTCTCTAAAGAACTCGGTGTTTGCACGACCTTAGACAGTTATTTTTGGAGTAGCACTTTTTGTTGAAAGTCGAAATGGAAGATCTTAAGAAGAAGAGGAAGCCGCTGAAGGCCAAGATTACTAGAATAGTAAACTGGCTGCTAGAAAACGCAGATGCAGAAACTGACGGTCTCCAGTTTCAACTCAGACACACCGAATTGAAATCATGTTATCTGAAGTATGAAGAGGTGATGGATCAGATTGAAGAAATCGATGAAACCGATTCTGAAACAGAAGACAGAGCACTCATGGAGAAAAAATACTTTTCTACACTAGCTGGACTGCAGCATAAGATGGAAGCATTAAAGTTACCCTCCCACTCGCTCAGCTCAAACGATACTCCGTCAACTGTAGCCACTGCTAAGGTTAGGTTGCCGGAAATTACAATGCAGGTATTCTCTGGAAACTTCGCCGAATGGAACGCGTTTTATCAGCTATTTGAAACGCTAATAATTAATAATGTGGAGCTGAACAATGTGCAAAAATTTATATATCTTAAATCCTTCTTAAAAAACGAACCCTTGCACTTAATTGAAAACATTGAAGTTGTAGAAGAAAATTTCCGAATCGCTTTGGACACGCTCAAGGATCGATACGAAAATAAATCGCGTGTAATTAGTTTACATATTCAAAAATTGTTAAAGGCTCCATCTTTAGCTAAAAGTAACTCAAAATCATTACGAGAATTTTTAACTCTTTGCAAACAGACTTTACTCGCACTCAAGAATATGTCAGTACCAATCGAACATTGGGATTTATTGTTAATCGAAGTATTTTTACAAAAATTAGATTTCGCTACTCACCGGTCATTTGAATATGAAATAGGTTCAAAGGCTTTACCTACTCTCTCACAGTTTTTTTGTTTTCTTGAAAAAAAGTGTGATATCCAATGTAATGTACCCATCACCCTGTATAACAACTATACATTTTATTGTTATTGAAATATTTCCAACCTATCATTAAAAACATATTTTCTTGTAATAATCTAAAACAAATATAAATTGTAGATTTCCTAAACAAAATATTTTGTCAATACTAATCAAAAACCAATATTAGTTAATTAATATAATTGACCTTATTGAATTTTCCCAGACAATTACTGATTATTTTCGTTTAATATAAAAGAACAAAATCTCTCAATTTTGTCAGATTAAAAACTAGCAGTAGTTGAGTAAGTTGTTATATTATATACTATATTTCCTATTCTGCTGACTTTGCACTCGTTTATCTATACTGTTTATGTAGTGTTATTTGTTATTTCTCTATATTTTGTACATTCGTACCAATAAAAATATTTGAAGAAGTCAGTGTTTCTACCCACAAAGGATCCCATTACAAAAATTGGTGTCAGAAGTTTGGATTGAAGACTTAATAATTGAAGACAAGGTTCCAGTTGATTGTATAATCGCCACATTTGAGCTACAATCATTACCGACTCTCCAATTCTTCAAACTATCCTGTGGATCAAGACTTTGTGAAACCAAGGAACATAACCTACCAGTATCCAGATAAAACAACACGAGCTACAAGCAGCAGCCAACAACTCCCAAGAAGACAACTGAAAATCATCCAAGCCAAGCCATCACAGTCAGTCGTCTCATCAGCAGTCCAGCCACTCCAAGCGTCCAGCCACTCCAAGCGTCCAACCACTCCAAGCGTCCAGCCACTCCAAGCGTCCAACCACTCCAAGCGTCCAACCACTCCTAAGCAGTCCAGCCACTCCAGAGAAACAACTTATCCTGTTCCGATATCAAGATATGCAATTCATTCTGTAAGTAATTTTCTATTTTGTAATATTTTATTTATGTCTCTTTATCCTGATCTTTCCGAATCTAAATTTTTAAACAAAATGTCCATATCTATCGAAACTGCAGAAAAAATGTTAGTAAAGTTTGATGGCAACAAACAAAAACTTAAAGAATTTATTCGTAATTGTGACATTGCTACTAAATCTATTAGACCAGAACAATCCGAGATTCTTTTCCAAATAATTCTTACTAAACTCACCGATAATGCAGCATCTATCACAGACACTCGAGATTTTGACAATTGGGTTGATCTTAAAGCCCATCTTCTTGAAATTTACGCAGAAAAGCGAACACTTTCCCAATGGCAACTAGAACTTAATTCTTGTAGGCAAAATTCAAATGAAAATGTTGTTTCTTATTCTACCAGGCTCGAAAATCTCTATGTCAAAGTCATTAATTCTCTCGATCCTAATTTAAGAACAGACTCCAAAAAAGCTGTCCTAGAGGTAATGAAAAACCAAGCATTGCATGTTTTTGTAACTGGGTTACAAAAAGATCTTTCTCTTTTGGTTAAATCTCAAAAACCAAGCACCCTTGAATCAACTATAGCTCTTGCACTTGACGAGGAGCAACAGCTTAAGTCCCAAGCCGAAATGGCTAGATTTCAGACTAGTTTCTCAAAAAGATGTCATATCTGTCATAAACCAGGTCACCTTTCATTCAATTGTAGAGAGAAGTCTCAAAAAGAACATTTTGTTCGAAATCTTCAAAGAGACCAAGTCAGACCACACAATTCTCAAAATACCAATTTCAAATTTTGCAAATATTGCAAAAATAAAGGTCATGTTATCGAAGAATGTAGAAAAAGGCAATATAATAATCAAAGACGTAGTATAGAATATACAAATCATAATAATAACCCAAGTTCTTCTTCTCTATCCAACAATTTTCAGACTTTATCTTTAAACGAAAAGGGCACTCACAATCGACCGGCATTGTCGAGAAAAGCCCAAACTATTCAAGCCGAGTCCTTTCCTTCAATAGCGGAATAACTACATTTCTCAATCTCTCCTGTACCCAACTCACCGAAAATCCGAATTCCTTTTTATTAGATACAGGTGCAGATATTTCGTTAATTAAATTAAAACACTTAAAAGGCTATGTTGAATGTTTCGAAGACCAACTATCATCTTAAGAGGTATTGACAATTCTCCTAATCCAGTAATTACAATTTGTTATGTATACCTAGATCTCTCAATTAATGACCAAGTAACCATCAATCATTGTTTCCATGTGGTACCTGATAATTTCCCGATCCAATTCGGAGGCCTTCTGGGCAACGACTTTGTCAGAACACATATGTGCAAAATTGATTACAAATGCGATTTCTTAGAAATCAAAGGTCATAAAATTCCTCTAAATCACACTGTATCCTCCACTGTATCCACAAAATCTTTAGAAAAAACAAATACCTGTTCAGAAGAAAAATCCTGTTCAGATATTCCAATACAAAATCTAATTCCTAAATCTAAATCTTGTTCAGACGGAAAATCTTGTTCAAATATTCTAATTCAAAATTTAGCGCTTAAATCCAAATCCTGTTCAGAAAAAAGAATCATGTTCAGATAATATAATACCAAGTCAAAATCACAAATTCGAACCGAACTCCAATTCTAAATCAGTAAGAAGTAAAAACATAACTCTAGCTCCAAGATCCGAAACTATTGTAAAAATAGGCATTACTAATCCTACAGTAAAAGAAGGAATTTGTCCTGATACACAAATATTAGATGGTGTACATCTATGTCCAAGTATTGTCAAGGTTATAGATGATCAGTTTGCCCTTACTTCAATCCTCAACACTAGTGAAAAATCAATAATCATTCATCAAATTGATATAACCTTAGATCCTTTACCTAGTTCAGAAACTCAAATTCTTAATATTAGTTCCAATCCAAACTCAGATTCCAGAAGGTTACACACCTTAAAAGAAAACATAAGAATGGATCATCTTAGCACAGAAGAAAAAGATTCTCTTATTAAAATTTGTCTCGATTATAATCATATTTTCTATCTCGATGGAGACTCTCTGTCTTACACTGATTCTATTTCGCACGATATTCACACAAGTTCTAAGGTCCCCATCAATTCCAAAATATATCGATACCCGCAAGTACATAAGGAAGAAGTCGATAAACAGATATCAAAAATGCTTGACCAAAACATAATAGAACCTTCCAATTCTCCCTGGAATTCTCCGTTATGGGTAGTCCCTAAAAAACTAGATGCCTCTGGCAGTAAAAAATGGCGTATCGTCGTTGATTACAGAAAATTAAATGAAATAACTATAGGTGATTCTTTTCCTCTTCCAAACATAAATGACATTCTCGACCAATTAGGTCATTCTAAATATTTCTCTGTCATTGATCTAACTTCCGGCTTTCACCAAATCAAAGTTTCTTCTCACGACGCTGCGAAAACAGCGTTTTCCACACTTACAGGACATTACCAATTCAATAGAATGCCATTTGGGTTGCGTAACGCACCTGCTACCTTCCAAAGACTAATGAATAATGTCTTATCAGGTATACAGAATTCTCAATGCTTTGTTTACCTTGATGACATTGTTATCTTCGCAGACACTCTAGAAAACCATAATAGACGCCTAATTGAGGTATTTAAACGTCTCTCGTCACACAATCTCAAAATTCAACCAGATAAATGCGAATTCCTAAGAAAGGAAGTCATGTATTTAGGACACCTGATCACTGAAAATGGTGTTAAACCAGATGATAAAAAAATCAAAGCTGTCGCTGAATTTCCTATCCCTAAATCTCCTAAACAAATAAAATCATTTCTTGGTTTAGCAGGCTACTATCGCCGATTTATTCAAAATTTCTCCACAATAGCACATCCACTCACTAAGTTACTAAAAAAGGATGCCGAATTCAATTGGACCAGTCTCCAACAAGATTCTTTTGAAACCTTACGAAATCTTCTCTGTTCCGAGCCAATTCTTCAATATCCAGATTTCTCCCAAACATTCTACCTTACAACAGATGCAAGCAATTACGGAATAGGCTCCGTACTTTCTCAAGGTCATCTTCCCAATGACTTACCTATAGCTTATGCAAGTCGTACTCTCAATAAAGCCGAACAAAACTATTCTACAACGGAAAAAAGAACTCTTAGCCATAGTTTGGAGTGTGAAACATTTTCGTCCATATCTCTATTCTAACAAATTTGTCATATTTACAGACCACAAACCTTTAACCTGGTTATTTAATGTAAAAGACCCATCTTCCCGACTCTTTCGATGGAGATTAATACTGGAAGAATACAATTTCGAAATACAGTACAAAAAAGGCAAATTAAATAATAATGCTGATGCATTAAGTCGAATTCCTGTAGACCTTACTCAAAATCCTAGAGTTCCAATCTTTGACGATACAAATTATGATTCTGAAAATCTTCTCAGTTCTGATCGACACGTTCTTTCTATACATCAAAATTCTACTTCTCCTCACAATCCTTCTTATTCTGATTTTGTTCGCAAATCGAAGAAATCGCTAATCCATTATGATAAGTTACAAGAAACTTCGGATGACTTCGACCAACCTCGTAATAACATTGTTCTATTTCTCCCTGCCGATAACGAAATCACTGAAGATTATCAAGAAAAATTAAAGATCTCAGATCTCTTAATAGATACCAAATTCAAAGAAGATGAAATTACTGTTATAAAAAATAATTTCAGAAATATATATATTGTAAAATACAAAAATAATTATTGGGAAACAATCTCGTACAATGATCTATTTGATTTATTAGTAAAACTCAAGGAAAGTCTTATTGTCGATAATATTGAAAAAATTAATTTTCCTCCAAAAATCGGTAATAGATATGATAGTTTTAAATGGAACCAGATTCGTATGATGTTACGATATATATTTAAGGGTAGTAACATGCATATAATAATTCACCATAACTCTATACTAACTCCAGACACTGAAAAAATTCCCGAAATCCTAAAAGAAAATCACTCTAATCCTATCTCCGGTCATTCAGGATTTCATCGTACATACAGGAGAATTAAAGAAAAATACAAATGGTCTAAAATGAAGCAAGACATACAAGATTTTATAAAGAATTGTGACTCATGTCAAAAAAACAAACTAGTAAGAAAGAAAAATAAAGAACCAATGGAAATCACTACTACAAGTTCGTTCCCATTCGAAAAAATATTTCTAGACATCGTAGGACCTATAGTCATATCCGAAAAAGGTAATCGTTTTATTCTAACTCTCCAAGATGATCTTACCAAGTTTTCATGTGCATTCCCTATTCCAAACCATGAATCTGAGACTATAAGTCGTGAGTTCATAGAAAAATTCATTTGCACATTTGGTATTCCAGAATCGATAGTAACAGATCAAGGATCCGACTTTATGTCCAACCTTTTCAAGAACGTAACCAAACTCTTTAAAATAAAGAAAATAAACTCTAGTGTTTATCACCCTCAATCTAATGGTGCACTCGAAAGATCTCATGCTACCTTAGTAGATTATCTAAAACACTATATCAAAGACAATCAGACCGATTGGGACGATTGGATTAATTTCGCTATGTTCTCCTATAATACGACAATTCACTCGTCAACAAAATTCTCCCCATTCGAACTACTCTTTGGAAATAAAGCTAACCTTCCAAGTTCTATCACCAATAACCCTAAATTTCGATACACCTATGATGACTATCTAGACGAACTTAATCTTAAACTACAAAAATCACAACAATTAGCAAGAGAAAATTTAATCAAATCTAAAGAAACAAACAAAGAATACTACGATAAAAAAGCAAATCAATCCGAATATAACGTTGGTGATAACGTTTATCTCCTTAATGAACAGAAAAAAATAGGGCAATCTAAAAAACTAAGTCCACATTATAGAGGACCATATAAAATAGTAGAGAAAAATAAACCTAATTATACAATACAAATTGGAAAAAACCGCAAAGTAGTTCATTCTAATCTCCTAAAACCAGCCTTTGTTTCAGCCTAATCACTCTCGTCCTCATCACGGACACGTGCCCGACTTACGTTAACACACCTATAAAGAAACCTTCAGGTATATATTATGAATATCTACAACCTGTATATTTTTATGAAAAATCATGGGATACAATCAGTTACCTAGATCTAAATATATTCGAAGAAAAATTATCTTTCTTAGAAAATACCTTTCGAAAAATGGTACAATTATGTCAAAATCCCTTAGCTACACAACAATCTACCTGCACAACTAACCTAAAACTTCTTAACCAAATAATACCAGCCATCGTCCAAAAGGAACGAAGCCTTAAAACATTAATTGGACACAGCAGGCCAAAAAGAGGACTATTGAATGTAGTCGGCTCCGCTTTCAAAACATTATTTGGAACAATGGATAATAACGATGCCCAATTCTATAACGAAGCAATTACAAAAGTAAATAAAGAAGAAAAACAGATGATTGATCTTTTTAAACAACAAATTCAAGTTGTTCAATCAACAGTTACCAACTTCAATAAAACTGTCACAGATCTAAATATGAACAAAGCCATATTCAACGAAAACTTTTCAAAATTGCAAAAATATATGGAACAATTAAAAACTAATCATTTTAATCTTGAACTTAAACAAACCATAGATGAACAATTTTCTCTTTTAACCCTAATGTTAAATGAACTTGAAAATGAGTATTCTAATATCATCGACTCAATCTTATTTTCAAAATCAAACTCTATACATCCTTCAATTATTACACCTGAACAATTAGTTACAGAACTCATAAAAACCCTTCCTTTTCTACCTAGTTCAACTTCATATATACTACCATTGGAACCTTCTAGTGCTTACCAAATCTTTGAAAATGTCAAAGTAAAGTGTTACTTTAATAATAATAGAATTATTTATGTCATATCAACACCCCTGATCAGTAATATCAGATATAACTTATATAACTTAATCCCATTGCCTATCATAAAAAATTCCAACAAGATGCTATTCATTTTACCTTCTTTTAATTATCTAGCTCTATCAGATGATAAAAATATGTATACAACCTTACAATCACACAAATATTGCAAATCATTCAAAAGGGATAAATTAATTTGCTCTTTTTCTAACCCAATATTTAATACCCATACTAGACCTATTTGCGAAACTCAATTACTACAAAAAACAATGGATTCTTTTGATAGTAATTCCTGTGACACTAGATTAATTTCCACTACCATGGAAATATGGCACAAGCTAGAAACTGCTAATAGTTGGCTATATGTTTTAACCCCGTGCTACCGATACTACAATTAGCTGTGTACAGCACGAATTAGTTAATATAATCTTGAATCAGACAGGAGTCATTACCTTAGATAAAAATTGCAAAATATATACTAGCACAACCACCTTAATAGCAGAAAGCATAAACTTCGAAAGTGCATATCAAGCAATCATTCCAGATTTTGAAATTGATACAAATAATTGCTGTGAAGAAAAAACAAAAGAAAAGATTACAACAAACCTAACATTAATTCCTTTCCGTAGCATAAATTTGGATAAAGATAATCTTAATCTAGTAAGTAAAAAATTAAGAGACATGGATAAGATAGTTGAAAAATTGTCAGAATCAAATAAATCAACACCTTTGTATCAAAGTTCTTACTTTACATATTTTATTCTTGTAATTTTAAAATTAATAGGATTATATTTTTTGTACAGATTTATTAAATATCTTTGCAATAAGTATGCAAAAAATGATTCTTCTAATAATTGTATAAAAATCGTAAATTGTCTATCTTTAAACTCTTGTAAAAAATCTAATAAGGTCCGTATAGATTTAGAAGATTCCTCAGAGGAATGTATTGAATTAAGACGCAGTCCTCGCATTGCTAAATTGAAAGAAAAAATATAAATCTTTATTCACAGAAATTAAGGAAAAATTTACCTATAATTTCCTTTCTAAGGGGATAGGTGTAATGTACCCATCACCCTGTATAACAACTATACATTTTATTGTTATTGAAATATTTCCAACCTATCATTAAAAACATATTTTCTTGTAATAATCTAAAACAAATATAAATTGTAGATTTCCTAAACAAAATATTTTGTCAATACTAATCAAAAACCAATATTAGTTAATTAATATAATTGACCTTATTGAATTTTCCCAGACAATTACTGATTATTTTCGTTTAATATAAAAGAACAAAATCTCTCAATTTTGTCAGATTAAAAACTAGCAGTAGTTGAGTAAGTTGTTATATTATATACTATATTTCCTATTCTGCTGACTTTGCACTCGTTTATCTATACTGTTTATGTAGTGTTATTTGTTATTTCTCTATATTTTGTACATTCGTACCAATAAAAATATTTGAAGAAGTCAGTGTTTCTACCCACAAAGGATCCCATTACACCAAGAAAAATTAAACGTTTCTGATAATGATAGAAAATTTACTAAGCCTCAGTTAAAAACATCTTTGTTTTCATCAGTTAACTCACAAACAAACTCTTTTTCAGATACTAGTTGTATTTGTTGCAAAAGTAATTCGCATAAAATTTATCAATGTGATGATTTTAAATGTCTCTCTTTACAGGAAAGATTTAATTTTGTAAAAGGTAAGAAACTTTGTTGGAATTGTTTGGGTAATAAACATTTTTCTCAAGATTGCAACTCTGCACGCTCATGTAGTATGTGTAAGAAAAGACATCACTCGCTCTTGCATAGTACCTCTGAAAATGTCTCTTCCTCTAGAAACACGAATAAGCAATCTTTCCCGATTGATCGCGACGCTCAAGCTCCCAAACATTCTCAAGGTTCTTCCAGTCGTGTCGCTCACATACCTACTCCGCCTTATAGTGCTCATACCCAAAATGAAGCTTCTACCAGTTCGTTCAAACCTCCTTTAGAAATACAAAATACTGCAGATTCTCACACAGCTACTTCTCTCTCTGCTTTATCAGTTAAAACTGATGTATTGTTGGCTACCGCTTTAGTGACAGTGTATTCTAAAGATGGCAGGCCTATGCATGCCAGAACGCTCCTAGATAATGGGAGTCAACATTCATTTATTTCTCGTGATTTGGTTGATAAGTTAAACCTCACCCCTTATTTTAAACAATTACAGATATCAACCATATCCGAAAACACCTCATTGTCAAATCAAATGATTACCATAGAATTTTTTCCCTATAATGTGAAGGATAGAAGTTTCAAAACCTCTTTTTGCTGTACTTGATAGTATAACTTGCAGACTTCCCAAAGCTACCCTAAATAGAAGCAAAATTAATGTTCCCCCTAATCTCACTCTCACAGATCCCTCGTACTCTGTGCCCGGTAAAATTGATTTGCTTTTAGCTGGTGACATCTACAGCGAATTATTGACTGATGGATTCATACGTTTAGGAAAGAATCTTCCCATTCTTCAGAATACCCACTTGGGTTATGTTATTTTTGGTACTCTTCCCCCTCATGTCTTTCATCGTAGTTCAAATTTGGCTATTTCTCAGTCAAATGTTTCTCTCCTTGTTCAGTCCGAATCCGAAGAGAATAATCTAGATAAATTAATTCAACAATTCTTCGAGATTGAAGAAGTTCCGCACGTTAGTAAATTAACCCCCGATGAGAAATTGGCTGAACAAATATTTAATAAAACCACTCGTATTTTACCTTCGGGTCGTTTTCAAGTAAATCTTCCACTTGTCTCCGAAAATGCGCATAAAAGATTAGGCGAATCTTTTAAAATAGCTCTAAAGAGATTTATTAATTTAGAAAATAGGCTCTTAAAAAATGAAAATACATACGCTCAATATAAGTCTTTCGTTAGTGAATATCTTCTTCTCGAACATGCTAGAATAGTCCCTCTCTCTCTTACTAATGGAAACTTAGAAAATAAATATTTTCTCCCACATCACTGTGTATTAAAGGAAAAATCCTTAACAACCAAACTTAGGGTTGTTTTCGATGGTTCGATGAAAAGTTCTAGTGGTTATTCGCTAAATGATATCCTCCTCAAAGGTCCTACTCTTCAACCGGAACTTTTTGACATTTTGCTACGCTTTCGCTTATATTCCTTTGTTTTCACAACGGATATACAAAAGATGTACAGACAGGTTAAAATTAATCCTGATCAAACCTTTCTATTAAACATACTTTGGCGTGACTCCCCGGAAAAAGATATTGAGTGCCTGGAACTGCAAACAGTTACATATGGAACTAAAAGCGCCAGTTTTCAGAGTACTCGCTGTTTAATGGAACTGGCAAATACTCATCAAACTGAGTATCCCCTGGCCAGTGACGCTCTTAAAAATAGTTGCTATATCGATGACATTCTCTATGGTGCTAATGATGAGCAAACTCTTCTCAAAGCTCATAAGGAAATAACTAGTTTGCTTGGAACAGCATGTATTTTTCTACATAAATGGTGTTCTAACTCGGACTTGTTTCTAAAAAATATTTCTTCTCTCTCTTCGAACTCTTCTTATGTCATAGCTCCAGATAATTGCTCTAATAAGGTTTTAGGTTTATGCTGGAATCCTGTTCTTGACACGTTTTCAATCTCTCTTCCAGATTTCGCCCTAAAGAACTCATATACTAAAAGAGAAGTACTGTCAATGATTGCCCAAATATTTGATCCTCAAGGTCTTATTAATCCCGTTACAGTTGTCGCTAAACTTATAATGCAAAAAATCTGGATATCCAAAATCAGTTGGAACGATACCATTGACGCAGATACGTTACATGAATGGCTAAGTTTTATTAGCAGTCTCTCTCATTTTAAGGACTTAAGTATACCAAGATGTCTCTTTTTGAGTCAAGAAATCACTGGTGTTGAGGTTCACTCATTCTCAGATGCAAGTTTAAAGGTTTATGGAGCTTGTATCTACTTACGTGTGACCTATAAATCAGAACAGGTGTCTTGTTCCCTTCTAGCATCTAAGAGTCGCGTTGCTCCTCTAAAACCCTTGACCCTTCCAAGATTGGAACTCATGGGTGCGCTATTGTGTAGTAAACTCACAACAAGTATTGCTAACATCATTAAAGAAAAATTATCTCGATTAGACTCTATAAAATATGTGGTCGGATTCAGAAATTGTTCTCGCTTGGCTTCGTTCACATCCTTCTCGTTGGACCCAATTTGTAGCAAATAGGGTCGCACAAATTTTAGATAATTCCCATGATGCTCACTGGAGGCACGTATGATCCAAAGAGAATCCTGCCGACATACTCTCCCGAGGAATGTTACCATCTGAGATATTAAACTCTTCCTTGTGGTTTCATGGTCCTCCATTTTTAAATCAACTGCGTTTGGATTTATTAAAATACAACCCAAAGGGTTATACCTCCAAGTTGCCTGAAGAAAGGAAAGTCATCCTTCATGCTCGAAATGATACAATAGATTTTTTCACCTCCCTTTCTGATAGGTTCTCTAATTTTTCAAAGTTTGTAAGAACTTTAGCCTATATGTTTAGATTTGTTAATAATGCTAAACCGCTTTCTCGCAAGTTAACGGATACCCTTGAAGTCACCGAACTTCAAAACGCTGAACTTAAGATTATTAAAATGCTCCAGTATTCCAACTTCTCGAGTGAGATTTCTGAGCTTAAGAAAGGTAAATCTCTAACTAATAAGTGTCTGTTACCCCTGAATCCCTTTTTGGATGAGAATGAAATGCTCCGGGTAGGAGGTCGCCTTGGAAACTCAGACGTTACCTTTGATCAAAGATACCCCTTCTCCTTCCCTCAAAAAATCGTATAGTTCGTCTCATTCTTCACAGAGAACATGTCAGACTTTGTCACTCAGGGCCTCAAAATACTCTGTCCCAAATTCGTCTCAAATATTGGCCTTTAAATGGACTACGAGAAGTCAAAAAGGTCATTCACCAATGTATGGTTTGTTTTAAGTTTCGTGCCAAACCCGCTACCCAGATTAAGGCAGATTTGCCAAAGGAACGTTTAAATTCCTCTCGAGCATTCACTCATGTTGGATTAGATTTTGGCGGTCCCTTTCAGATAAAGGCTTCCAAACTTCGCAAGGCTCCTTTAATAAAATCGTATATTGCTCTTTTCGTTTGCTTGTCGACTCGAGCTGTTCATATTGAAGTCGTCTCTGGCCTCTCTACAGAGACGTTTATTCTCGCTCTAAAACGCTTTATTAGTCGTAGAGGCCTCCCTCAGACAATATTCAGTGACAACGCTACGAACTTTCTTGGTGCTCGTAACCAGCTGTTTGAACTCTATAAGTTTTAAAGGAAAAGGAAAGCTCCCGTTCTATTCAAGAATTTTTAGCCTCGTCCCATATTCGCTGGAAAACTATAGTTCCTCGAGCCCTCATCATGGTGGTATTTGGGAAAGTGCTATTAAAAGCGCAAAGCATCATATGCGTAGACTCCTGGGTAATATTAAGCTTACTTTCGAATAATTCACCACAGTCCTCGTTCAAATTGAAGCTGTGCTCAATTCCCGGCCTCTTTGCTCCCTTTCAAGTGACCCCTCTGATTTTACTTATCTCACTCCTGGACACTTCTTGATTGGACAATCTCTCACCTCATTCCCTGAAAAAGAAGTGATCCACATTCCCGAAAACAGACTAAATTTATGGCAGCATTTCTCCAAACTCCAACAAGTGTTTTGGAAAAAATGGTCTATCGACTATTTGAACAGACTTCAAAATCGCCCCAAATGGTTTCTTCCGCATAAGAACCTAGAACCCAACGATCTCGTTTTGTTGATTGAAGACAACACTCCTCCTCTTTATTGGGTACTAGCAAGAGTGATTGAGGTCTTTCCAGGAAAGGATGGGAGAGTAAGAATTGCCTCGGTCAAAACTAAAGATGGAGTCTTCAAGCGCTCTATTACCAAATTGTGTCCTCTACCCAATGACGATTTAAATTAAGTTAGTATAAAGATTAGAATTGTAGTGTATTTTCTCTTCCCCATGCTCTCTTGTCGTAATATTATCTGTTTATTTGTGTTAAAGCCAGCGCTTCAACGGGGGCGAGTATGTTGTAAAAAACAACATTTTATATTAATTTTAGTATAAGTTTTAGTTCTCACAAATATTAGTTTGGATTTTATGCTACAGACTGTACTTTTTGCCTGCAAAATATTTGTGTCATAAATAGCTTATAAGGGTTGTTTGAGTGGTAAAATTGACGCCGCCTTGTCGGCAAGGTAAAGATTCAATTCAAAATCTCTCGCAGATGTGACTAGAGTCTCAAACTGTGCGGTACCAGCCGGTACCTAGCGACTAATCTCTCTCTTCGCCGCCAAAATGCAGTGAAACGTGTATTTGTTTTTCTCGATAATTTCGCGCGCCCGTAAAACGCCGATATAATAATGGACAATGTTTTAAAGCGAACTCTTTCATTAGTATTAGTGCTTGTGTAAATATTCTCTTGTTATTAAATGTGTAGATTCAATTAATTACGCTTATTTTTCTCTAAGTACAACCCCTATTAAATCAAACACATAAAGGACCAGCGCCGTGAAGTTCTGCTTGTATATATCGAAGGAAAAACTCTTGTACAGTCCATGGTCCTAAAATATTTGGAACTGTACACGCACGGGGAAAGGAATTTAATAAGCTTTCCCCACAACAATTGGTGGAAATCAGAGAAAACTCCATCAACTAATCCAAAAAATAATAGAATAAAACAGAATCCCTCAAGAATGGAGATCAAGCATCTTAATTCCTCTCTTCAAAAGGGAGACAAATCGGACCCGGAAAATTACAGAGGAATTAATTTAATAAACACAACACTAAAATTAACAACCAAAGTGATAACAAATAAATAGAATGAAAGTATAACACTAGCAGAAGAACAACAAGGTTTTAGGTCGGGAAGATCATGTACCGACGCTATATTTATAATGAGGTAAGTGCAAGAGAAATCATTAGAATGCAACAAACCGGCATATCTATGTTTCATGGACCGTACATAGACATTTGACCGGGTCAAATTAAAAGACGTTATCCACTTACTCTATGCAAGAGTAATCTATCAAAATATCTAATAAACATCTACCAAAACAACACAATAAAAGTAAAAGTAGAAGAAGAACTAACCGACCCAATTGAAGCTGGCAATGGGACTCACGGAGATTCCCTGAGTCTTTTAATGTTCAACCTGATTGTGGATGAAATAATAAAAAAAGTAAGAACTAAAAAAGGATACCAAATGGCAGAAAAATAACTTAAAATAATCTGTTATACAGATGACGCAATACAACTCTCACAAAGTGGAGATGATTTACAACGTATGCTGCACCAATTTGATATAACTGCCAGAAAATTTAACATGTTAATTTCCAAAAAAAAAAAGGATGGTTACAACAGCAAATTTACTAAGATGTAGGTCTTAGCAGGAAGGTCAGATAATAGAACAAGTGATGGAGTTTAAATATCTAGGCATCACATTATCTAGCTACGGAAAGCTCGAAACCGAAGTAGAAGATCAAGTGAATAGAGCAAACAGAGCAGCAGGCTACCTAAATGAAACAATATGGAGAAATAAAAATATCGGGAAAGAAATGAAAGACAGAATTTACAAAACAGTCATCAGACCAATAATGACATAACAGCAGAAACAAGACCTGACACAAAGAGGACAAAAAGGATGTTAGAAACAGCAGAGATGAAAACACTTAGAAAAATTGGTGGTAAGACACTATGGGACAGAGCTAGAAGTACATATATACGACATAAATACAAGGTGATGAACTTCAAAAACTGGGTAAGAAACAGAAGAGTAGAATGGATTGATCATATAAGCCGAATGACAACAAATAGAGTAGTAAAGACGGCAAGAGACAGTTCCCCAATAGAAAGACGATCAGTAGGAAGACCACGAAAACGATAGAATGACAACTTACTGGAGGCACATTGAAAACCAAACAGAGTCATGTGTATATAAAAAGAAGAAGCAGAAGAAGAAGAAGTAAGCTAATTTCAAATGTTAAAAAAGTATTCATTAAAGCTCCTCTAAGAGTGCAGATGTGTAAGGAGAGCTATATTCTACGCTGAACATTTTGATGCCGTAAAAGACTTAATTTTATACATGGAGAACGATGCTCAGAGTGTAGTTAAAAGTTAGGACTTATTACAAAGTGTAAGTGTAGCTAGAGATTTACTTTTTATTAAAGTTAGTTTTGGCTTTACACCAGATATGATCACATCGTTAGAGAGTGGACAATTAAGTTTAAGAGATTCCATTAGTATAATTGAAACTTTTATGGCCAAGTTTGGCAACGTTCAGGGTAAAGTTGGATATCAAATAAGGCTCAAAACGGAAGTGCAAAGTAGGAAAGAAGGAAGGGTTTAAATTTTTAAAAATAGTCAAAAATATCTACGAAAATAAGTCTTCTGACGAACATCTACCATGGACTTATAGCATACTGTCAAAACTTCAATATTGTCCAATTACGTCAGTAAGAGTTGAAAAACTGTGTCTAAATATATTTTTACTGATAGAAAACAATCATTTTTACTGAAAAACTTTAAAAAGTATCTTGTTGTAAATACCTTTTATAGTATTTCCAAACAAGAAATTGTATAATATTGTAATACTTTTTTGTACCATTTTAAAAAAGTAAATAATTGTATCTGGCTATGTTTTTCTTACTTACTATGTGTATTTTTCCAAATAAAAACCAATTTTTACACATAGTACTTTTTGCACCCTATTTTGTTAAATTTATTAAATTTTATTACATACTGGATTGCATATCTTGTAATAAAAGTCAATATTTGTTCATATTTTCATGAAAAAAGATGCATATATATATGCGCATATTTTTTCCAAAAATGTTGCATATATTCCGCGCTTTAATCTTACGTAAAATGATAAGGTCTATTTTATAATGGTTCTTTCAGGTGGCCTGATGAGCTTCTAAGAAAAATTAGTATTAGTTTTATTTTTTTGTGTATATCTTTTATGGCTAGATGTTGTATTGAATTTACTAATTGTGACTCTGGAGTTGTCTATGTGACAATTTCATTCCGAATTTTGAATTACTGATTATTACTAGTTATCAAATCTTAAATAACCTAGAAAATTTATCACTGTTCTTCTTTACTCTTATTGTCATTGACTTTGTGTACCAAGTTGAATTCGATTAGGTACTAAAATGTTTTTCTGTTCAACTTCTGTTTTATTTTTGCGATGTGTTACATCCAACATCACAATTTTCTATTATTGACGACGGACTGTAATAATTTTTCTGTTCCTTTTGAAGATTGTAATGATATTTTTGTTTCTTAGGACGACTGTAATTATTTTTCTGTTTGGAAGGCTATTGCGATTTTTTTTATACATTAGTTTGAGACTGAAATGTTTTTATCTATTATGGCTTGTGTGCTATATATACTTGTTATCTTTATTCTTTTCCAAGATTGTGTGCTAACGTTTTGGACTTATTTTCTTCTTTTGTCCTGCTGGGGGTTTCCTGACTTTTTTGACCGAATTTTTGGCTGTGGTCAATCTTGGAGGATATTCTTACAGAACTATTCTCCATCCTTTTTTTCTTCTTTTGTGTTTGAATTTCAACCAGTAGCTGGAAGTTTAAAAATTCATTGTTTGGTTATCTACCTAGTATGTAACCACCCGCCTTTGTTGAGCTGAAAATACATCTCTTTTCCCGTCAGAAACTTCAACACTGGTCTGTTCCACCTTTTTGGTTAGGCTGTAATGTTATAAATGCCACACGTTTGTTATTTTTCGTTAAATAATCATTTTACTTTAATTAATTTTGATTTTATTCATCTATTAACTTTATCTTTTATTTTACTATTTTTATTTTAAAATAGTTGGCGCTTAACTTTTCATTTAACTCTTTAATCAACTAAATATCCTATTTAAACTTAATTTTTCATTTTAAATGTTAATTTATTTCAGTTATAATTCTATTATTCAGATCCGATTATGTTCTATGAGATAAAACGTATATAAATTTATATGCCTCATAATTGATGGATTCGACCTTTACTTGATGGAAATTCATTTTATGTAACAATAAAACACTGAAAACTTTGTTTTCAAACTTCCACAAAATTTATTTTAAATCTTATCACTACAGCTGTTTCGGCTGATAGCCTTTCTCAAGTGATCTATTTTTGGCTTGGGTTTACAAATTTATAGTCTCTAATGAAATAGGTTGAGGAGGGGAGAACTGTTTGTCTCAAGTTGGTCATTCAGAATTATATCTGTGTTTTTTAATTTGTTGATTTCCATCGATTCTAACAAAGATAGCTTAAGGCCTTTATTTTGAATGTGAAGAATTTTAAATTTGTCATTAACCCGGCGACGGTATTGTGGGGTATCACATACCCCACGAGAATTTAAAACGCCCGCGTTTGCGCAACTTCAAACAGTTAAACCCCGCCTACCTTCGAGTTAGGTTATATACTGTCTTCAGCAGTTTTTTTCGCGACCGTCGAGTGAAGCAGTAGTAAAATATTTTCCTGTAAACAGCGTTGGGGTGTTGTATACCCCACCATACCGGTAGTGTTATATATTTTTTATGGTAATGTATTGAAATTTATTGTATATTTTCAGGGTTTTAGTGATATTTTATTACAGAATGTCTTATGAACAAGAACAAAGAAGGCTCCTGCAATTGTGGGAAGAATCGCAAGATGAACACGCTATTGGTTCAGAATCTGAGGGAGAACTTCCCGATCATATCAGCGAAAATTCAATATCAGAATCATATTCTGAAATTGTGGATCCAGAAGTGCCTGAAGCAATGACAGAAAACATATCCACCAACTCAGCAATAGACGATGAATCCTCAAATACAAGAGAATATTTTATAGGACGTGATGGAAAAAACTAAGTGGTCAAAATCTTGTGGTAACCTCAAAGTATGCACACGACGCGAGAATATCGTAAGCCATCTTCCGGGACCAAAGGGCGTTGCTCGAAATGCGAAAACTCCTCTTGAGTGTTTTAATTTATTTTTGAACGATATGATGTTGGCAGATATTGTAAAGTATACGAATCTGAATATGGGTGAGAAAGCAACAGCTTATAACAAGAATATGCAATACCTCGTAAAACCAACAATACAAGAAATGAAGGCGGTGCTTGGACTCCTGTATTTAGCTGGTGTATTTCGTGCCAATAGGATGAATTTAGCAGATTTGTGGAGTACTGATGGCTTAATCGTAGTTATTTTTAGAACAGCCATGTTACTGAAACGTTTTATGTCATTATATCTTCCATGCGATTTGATAATAAAGAGTCCAGAAATGAAAGACGCCAGTTAGATAAATTTGCCCCTTTTTGAGTAATGTTTGATCTTTTTACCGAAAATTGCAAAGCTTACTACATTCCTGGAGAATACGTCACTATAGACGAAAAACTGGAGTCCTTTCGCGGGCGATGCCCGTTCAAGCAATACATGCCAAATAAACCTTGAAAATTTTTGCCGTTGTAGACGCGAGAACATTTTACCTGTTTAATATGGAGGCATACCTCGGAAAATAACCCGAAGGTCCGTTTGAAATAAGTAACAAACCAGAAGACATTGTTGTTAGATTAGTAGCACCCATAAGTGGCACTGCCAGAAACGTTACTTTTGACAATTGGTTTGCTAGTTGTCCTCTGCTATACACATTACTAAAAGAGCATCGATTGACAGCTGTTTGCACCTTACGTAAAAATAAAAGGAAGCTTCCTCCTTCTTTTTTCAGTTTCAAAAAATGTTTTACTTCTTTCTTCCCTCCATCATGATGACAAAATAGATCCAGCCACTGGCGACGCTGAAAAACCAGAGATGATTAGTTTTTACAACTTCACTAAAGGAGGAGTAGACGTGGTGGACGAGCTTAGTGGTACCTATAGTGTGAGTAGAAATACTAGGAGATGGCCGCTAGCCATGTTTTATTCATTGCTGAATACCGCTGGAATTAATGCTATGGTAATTTTTAATGCAAACGATCCTGTGGATAAACGGATGAAGCGACGTTTTTTCTTGAAAGAGTTGGGACTATCTTTGATTACAGACCACCTTCATGAGAGGAAAGAAAATTCAAAATTGCCCAGAGTGTTGAGAAAGAAAATAATAACATCATCAAAGAAGCGCAAGAACGAAGATGAACCTCAGCCATCAACGTCCAAAAAAAGAAAAGGAATGGGAAGATGTTGTATCTGCCCACGGTCAAAAGATAGAAAATCTCATCTAACTTGTTCTGCTTGTGAGCAGTGGGTTTGCATGGAACATTCAGAGCAAATACGTATCAAATGTAAAATAAGTGATGCAGATTAGATTTATATAAGATTAGAGTTTGAATACGGGATGCTTTGAAATCTTTGTCTCTAGATGATCCATAAAAATATCTGATAGCAATAGGCTTAGAGGATTACCCATTATAAGTCCTGCACTGTTATTTGTTTATATTTTATTATTAAATTCAAAGTAGTCCTGGTTTATGCAAACTTCAAGAAGATGTAAGATTTCAGATGTAATTATTGGATTTGTACTATTTTGGGCCAAAAAGGTTTTTACTAGAATAAAAGTTTCTGTAGGAGGGATACTAGGAAAAAGATTTTTTACGTCAAATGAAATTAATCTGGAGTTGTTAGGTAATTGAAAATGTTGTATTTTATTAACTATAGTTTATTTTTATGAACGAGAGAGTAATTAGCATAATTTGAACTGGTACATCCGACCACTCCATGGGCGTGCTCAAGAATAATTGAAAAATTACTTTGAATAATTGTAAAAAATAAATGAATTATTTCAGTGTTATGTGTATGTAAACAAAAGTGACCTCTTTTATCACACACTATATTAGAACTGACTGGCCTACATTAAAAAGGGTTTTAAAAAATTCACATTTTTTTTAATTTTTAAAAATTACAAAAGAGAAAAAGAGTTTTTAAAACCGTCTAAGGTATGTTAAATAGATGAATAAAAATATTAATATAAAACTTACAGCTACTTGTTACAAATCCAAATCAGATTCAGAAGATGAACTTTCAGAACCAAGATTTATAATAACTGGCTCGATCATTTTATCAGTAATATTGTCCAGCTTCCACATTTTCTCCTCTTCTATAATAGTGTGATTTACTGCCTTTTCCCAGTTTTCAGGTTTTACATTATTTACGGCCTCCAAAAACAACTGTTTAACATCATGAATTTTAAAAGTGGTATTTTTTCTCGAAACTTCACTCTTTATCTGTGCCCATACCAGTTCAATCGGTTTTAATTCATAATGATATGGTGGGGATCTAAGTACTGTCATTCCACGATTTTTGGCAATTTCATCAATTTCGTATTTTTTAAATTTTTCTTTATGAAGGGCTTACAACGAATAAAGTTCCTTTCTTATAGATCCGGGATGGTACGTAATATTTTTTGAACTCAGCCAATTCTGCAAGTCTTTTTTTAACCACTTGGTTGTGGGGAGTCCTTCTATAAGTCTGGAGTGATAACTTGCATTATCCATTACTATTACACAGTTCTTAGGAAGAAGATCTATCATTTGTTCGAACCATTCTTGAAAGACATCAGCGTTCATGTCTTCATGGTAGTCACCGGTACGAGTTGATTCAAAAGTTAATAAACCACCTTCAACAAAACCGTCTGAACTGCCAATGTGTAATATTATCAGCCTGCGTCTCTTTCCTGATGGTGGGTTTAAACCAGTAGATAAGTTATTTACAAAAGCGTGCCTTTGACTTGTAACAGTTTCATCCTGCCAAAATTTATTTGGTGTATGACCCTCGTTGATCCATGTTTCATCAAGATAAAATATTTTTCTTTTTGGTTTCTCATTTCCTTTATGGTTCTTAGAAAATGTCTTCTCCATATGACAATATCGCTTCTTTCTAATAAAATAGACTTTCTGGGATTCTTTTTCCAGCGGAAGCCTATTTCTTTTTAAAGTTTCCATAACGTACTTCGACTCATTTCTGGGTAATCCTTATCATCTCGAACTGAGACAAGAACTTTATCCAATGTTGGAAATTCTTGTCTAAAGAAGAATTCATGCACTTTCCGTCGAAGTCCTTCTTTAAAATGATATTCTATTTGAAATTTTGGTTTCCCTGGAGCATTACGTGGCATTTGAAAACTACCACATTTCTCTTCTTTAATAACTCTTGTAAATCGTAGATTTCCAACACCAAGTGTACTGCTAACTAACTCAACGCTCTCATCAACACTTTCACATAAACGTTTGTCTGTAAATGATTTAAAACAATTAAATATTAATGTTTTTTCATTAACTGTTAAAGGACCAATTTTTCGGCGTTTACACGGCACTTCCAAATTTTCCATAACACTAGTATACACAATAAACTGCACCTTGCAACTGAAGTACCTACTTTTAGTGAACTGTTGAAGAATTTTGAATACGCCACTTGGACCTTCCTACAAAATGGAAAAACCCACTATCACATTTTCTGTGGAATAAGTTTAGAAGGTAATTATCTAGTCAATTACTGTCGTAGATTCCTGGAATTAAAGAATTAAATGTTTGATTGTTGAAACCCTTACTTCGTGAAATGCACTCATTTCAGATAAAATAAAACGTTTTATTATATCTAAAGAATTAAACTTTATTTTGCAAATAGGTAGGTACTTATTAAACTTTTATTGGTTATATATAACCAATAAAATAAACATCTTACATTTCTTGCAAATTCATTAGTACCTGTTAACCTCCATCACTCCGACACTGGCAACCTTATTTAGGGATTAGTAACCCTCACAACTATTGTATTCTATTCTGCTCCAACCTTTATACCTGGTGGTCATACTCAATTTAAAATTGTTTTCCTATATACTTCTGTAAACTTGTTGACAAATATCTGTTTTTTATTGAGTCACCCGTATCAACAGTTTAGGGATTTGCATACATAATTTATTGTTTTATTACTCTCTCATACATAAAAATACACTATAGTTCTATTGTATTTTTTATGGTAAATTTAGGTGAAAATTTAGTGTGTTCTAAAATAATCTCTACAGTTTTTTTGAAAGTTTATATGACGGAGCTGTATAAAAAGAAACTACAGGTCTTATTGGGTGATCCGGTTTGTGTAGTTTAATGAAAGAGTATAATTTAGGAGGCTGTGGGTTCATGATATTGAGGTATTTCTGTTCTATTGGATTTAGTATTGCTTTTGAATTTTCTAACGCTAGCTTAATTTGTTTTTGATATTTTTCTGTCGGATCTTTGTGTAAAGCTTCAAATATTTTGATTATTTAAAAATTCTATTGTTTTGTTATTATATTCTATTTTATCTATAGCAATAGTAGTGTTACCTTTGTCTGCTTTTGTAAACACAATGTTGTTTTCTATTGATTTATTTTTAATGGAGATTGCTGTTTTATTCTCTTTGTAACATGAATTCTTAGTTTCACTACACACATCTATAATAGATTTGGCAATTATACTTTTTTCGATATTGTTAGCAGTTTTGTTTAACGCTACTTCACATTCTACACCTAAATATTCTAAAGATATCACATTATTATGTTGGGGCAAGTTGTGTTTAAATCCTTTCTCTAAAAGCTGTATCTCGCTGTTACTAAATTTGGTATCTGTTAAATTTATAAATCTATTGAAAAAAGTATGGTTCGAAAAACTTTTTGTATAATGAATATTGGGTTTTTTACTATTGGAAATTAGATTATTTAGTTTTTTACACTGCGTATTGAATTTTTTATCTATTATATTATCTATATTTATTCTCACGTTAGAATCTAGCATGTCAACTTCTATATTATTTAATCTATAATTATTTAATTCTGAATGACATACCTTAAGATAAACAGCTATAATATCTCGCTTCTTGTATTGGTATTTTTTATACAGCTCCGTCATATAAACTTTCAAAAAAACTGTTAGATATTATTTTAGAACACACTAAATTTTCACCTAAATTTACCATAAAAAATACAATAGAACTAGTTAATAAAATACAACATTTTCAATTACCTAACAACTCCAGAATAATTTCATTTGACGTAAAAAATCTTTTTGCTAGTATCCCTCCTACAGAAACTTTTATTCTAGTAAAAAACTTTTTAGACCAAAATAGTACAAATCCAATAATTACATCTGAAATCTTACATCTTCTTGAAGTTTGCATAAACCAGGACTACTTTGAACTTAATAATAAAATATATACAAATAACAGTGCAGGACTTATAATGGGTAATCCTCTAAGCCCATTGCTATCAGATATTTTTATGGATCATCTAGAGACAAAGATTTCAAAACATCCCGTATTCAAATAGTTTTTATATTGGTGGAGATACGTAGACGACGTACTGGTATGTTTCACAGGAACTAACAGGCAACTCGACCAATTTTTATCGTATATTAATTCACTTCATAGTCATATTGAATTTACAATAGAAACAGAACAAAATCAATGCATAAATTTTTTAGATTTAAAAATTAGCAGACTTCAAAACAAACATGACTTCTCCATATTTCATAAACCTACCCATACTGGCACGACTAGTGTGTGTGTGTGTGACATACACAATTCATCATCCCATCCAACACAACATAAACTGGCAGCTTATCATAGTATGTTAGATAGATTAACAGAAATTCCGATGTCAAAAGACAACTTTGAGACAGAATTAAATATAATTAAGCAAATAGCAGTAAACAACGGATACAACGAACAAACAAGTAATAAAATGTTAAATCAAAAACTACACAAGAAAGCCCTTAAATTAGTATTTCCACCACCAGAGAAATAACCCAGTACCTTCTGCTCGATTATATATAGGGGAAAGTGGGGGAACCGTGCGCGGTGGGGAACGGTGCGCACCATTAAAATTCAAATTACGCGGCATACTGAGAGTCCCCTCCCGAACAGGCTTAAGCGGGAACATGCACAGAGTCTCTGAAGCCATTAACTGCCACTGCAGTTGAGTTGTGTACTTAGTGAAAGGCGAAAGTGTGCATTTGAGGTTTTTGTTACTATTTTCCACTTGCACAAATTAAGACGGTGAGTCCGTAAATCTTAACTACTTGTTTTGAAATAATTATATTCTTAAAGAATATCATCTGCTGCATATATGCACACCATTTGGTTGCATTTAGATAAGTAATTTTTGTAGGATGATGTAATTACGTTTTTAAACCATAGTGGGGTAACCGTGCGCGAAAATGCGCACGGTTACCCACTAATCAATTAAATATGAAGCAATATTGTTATCGTTTTTGGGTACTAAAATCCGTCTTTTATTTTCAGATGCCACGAAATTACGTTCGAAAGACTGAAATCCATCAATATAGTGATGAATTGCTGGAGACTGCACTGAATGCAATTAGAAACGATGGGAGGAAAATACGAGAAGTTGGGAGGTCTTTTGGTATTCCTGAATCAACACTCAGAAAAAAGCTTTCTCTAAATCAACTAAAAATCCCCCATCTCGGTAGAAAGGCGATTTTTACAGCAGAAGTGGAAGCTGAATTAACCCACTATATTCTGACACTCGCAAAATTGTTTTACGGCGTAACGCCCCGACAACTGAGGCAGTTAGCGTTTAATTATGCTCAACAGAAAAATATTCCAAATAATTTCAATAAACAAACTCAGTTAGCAGGCAAAGATTGGTTGTATGGGTTTCTCAAGCGAAATCCTGAAATATCATTGAGACAGCCTGAGGGGACTAGTCTTAATCGAATTGCTGCATTTAATGCGGACGAGTTAAAACTTTTTTATTCAAATCTCGAGAAAGTTTTACAAAAATTTAAATTTGAAGCAAACAGGATATATAATATGGACGAGACGGGTGTAACCACTGTACAGAAGAAGTGCCCGAAGGTTTATGGACGTAAGGGTGTAAAAAAAGTAGGAGCTGCTATTTCAGGTGAAAGAGGGAGGACCATTACAGCCGTATTTTGCATGAGTGCCACAGGAAATTATATCGCGCCCATGCTGATATATCCCAGAAAGAGAATGGCTCCTGCGCTGCAGAAAAATGGGCCAACTGGTGCTAACTATAAATGTTCAAAAAATGGATGGATGAATTCTGAACTTTTTCTTGATTGGTTAATGCACTTCGAAAAACAGGCAAATCCCACTTTAAATGACCCGATTCTCCTTATCCTTGACAACCATTCAAGCCATATATCCATAGAGGCATACGATTTCTGTAAGTCAAATCATATTCATATGGTGTCCCTTCCGCCACATACTTCCCATCACCTTCAACCCCTTGACCTATCCTTCTTTGGTCCTTTAAAAAATGCGCTATACAGGGAGTATGATATTTATTTAACTACAACAGGCCATGAAAAGATCACTGAATATGACGTAGCTGAGCTGTTAAATAAAGCGTTCGTAAAAGTCGCATCGATGGAGAAAGCAGTTTCGGGATTTCGTTCTGCTGGAATAAGGCCATTTGACCCTAACAAATTCAACGAAGATGATTTCGCTCCGGCCAACGAAATGAGACAGTTTGTAGTAGAAGGTTCTCCCGAACGTAGCGCTAATTTATTAACACTTGCATCTCAGCCAAATCTACAAAAAATTCCTAATCCGGCAACACCCGAACCTAGTGAAAATTCAGACGGTGAAGATAGACAGACAGCTCATATGCCAAAACAACAGCAGCAGGATCTACCTATTCAAGGTCATCTACCATGTACATCTACCGCTGAACAAGATCATCTACCATCTACATCTAAGTCTGGACACAACCATCTACCATCGACATCTACATTAAATAATTCATTCTTCCAATTTGCACCTATTCCAAGGAGAAAAGAAAAAGGAAGAGTAAAAACAGTGTCTCGTTCGAAACAACACTCTGAAATATTGACTAGCACACCCCTAAAAGAACGATTAGAACAAGCTCAAGCAAAGAAAAGGGAAAAAGACGTGAAAAAAAACATGAAATTAAAAAGTGTCAAAACATTAGGAAAGAACAATATTAAGAAAGATAATAAGAAAATGAAGAGGGCTCCAACACCTGAACTTGATGCACAAGAACGTGACGAGGAAGATGAAATCGAGAATGCTTATTTCTCGATCCCACCTCACTCCTTCTACGGAACCACTACAAGAAAAATAACGGCAAAAGAGAATGTTGCAAAAAAAGTAAAAAAAACGCATATGTCAGTCTCCGGAAATTAAAAGAGGGAGAAATAAGAAACCAGCAACGCCTGAATCATCAGAGGTATCTGACATAGACGATAGTGACATTTGTGACGATGATGAAGTAGACGATATCAACCCCAACTATGTTCCATTTGATGCAGAACCTGACGTGCGGACTGAATTATGTGGCATATGTGGAGAACATGGAAAAAGCGAACTATGGTACCGGTGTGTTGCATGTGGCTTATGGAACCACGCGGCATGTACCGGTAAAGATGCCCCCGAACAATACATTTGCGACTTTTGTCAAGGTTAAACAGATACCTACTTAACATTATAGGTATATAATCACTCGTACAATAAATATTTGTTCTTGCATGTGAATTTGTTTTTATACCACTGTATTATTAGGTACTTGTATATTCCAAACTACTGCGCACTGTTCCCCACCCTGTGCGCACAGTTACCCCATGGGGTGGGGAACGGTGCGCAAATGCAATTTTTTACTTTTTCTAATTATATATGATTATGTTAAGAAATTCAATATCTATTATAGTGCATACTGAAAGTAGAATAATTAGGGTATCAGATAACGTTTTTATTTTATTTTTTATGTTTAAGAGTTGACCACCACAACGATTCTCGCTTAGGTGCGCACCATTCCCCCACCTTCCCCTACAGGCAAAATAACAACAAAAATTGCCAAACACATAAAAAAGGAAGGAATAACACCAGCTTTTCGAACAAATAACAACCTAGGCAAATATATTAAAAATAACAAGAGCCAAAATAAAAAACACTTAAATAGTGGTGTGTACAAACTTCAATGTGGCGACTGCCCAAAAACTTACATCGGTCAAACTGGTAGAAACCAGGTAGATCATAATCATTCTTTTAATGACAAATTTAAAATTCTTCAGATTCAAAATAAAGGCCTTAAGCTATCTTTGTTAGAATCTATGGAAATCAACAAATTAATAAACAGATATAATTCTGAATGACCAATTTAGACAAACAGTTCTCCCCTCCTCAACCTATTTCATTAGAAACTATAAATTTGTAAACCCAAGCCAAAAATAGATCACTTGAGAAAGGCTATCAGCCGAAACATCTGTAGTGATAAGATTTAAAATAAATTTTGTGAAAGTTTGAAAACAAAGTTTTCAGTGTTTTATTGTTACATTCTATGCCTCACTTCAATAGACAAAGTATATGTCATTTGACAATTCTGCTCTATCATGCCATTTTAATTATAGTTTTTATAATGTATGTTGTTTTTATAATGTAATAATATAATGTTTTATAATTATAATATTAGTTTTTATAATGTATGTTGCTTATTTAAGCTGGATCTTCGATTCAAAACTAATTTTAGATATTAAATTTTATTTAGGGTTTTTTGGCCTTATTAATTTTTCTTGTTTACCTTTTGATGAGACATATCGAAATCAAATGGGTAAAACTTCCTGAGCCTTGTTAAAGACTTTCCACAGCACATTAACAACTGCAGTTGCTATTCAGAACTCAATGGCTACCTGAAGATATGAAGATATGATCATGAAAGTATGCAGATGCAACATCATCTAAAGACATACGTATCTTTTTAGGTTTTGTAAAGCTATAGGCAAGATTTGCTTTGTCGATTTTAATTCAATATTAAAATTTTAATTTTTATATATTTTTTATGTATAATAAATATGATTGGTTAATGTTTTTTGATTTAGTTATCCTAGCCAAACTAATTTTTCCGATTTACTTCTAAGATAAGATGTTCTCATACCTGTGAGACTGGCCTAAACGAAGCCTAACAATTAGCTCCCAAAGAAAGTCGTGAGTTTTATTGTTCTACCGTTGGCTCCCAACTTTCGAAGGATTTCATAGAAAAATTTTCATAGAAATTTGTCATTGATCGTTGTGCCTAAGAGCTAACAAACTGTATCTGGTGTCGATTCATCAAGTCGAGCATCCAGTTGAATTTTGAATGTAAATATGAGCCACACTTTAGGGTGTTTAGACTCATAATAGTTTGGACTTGGAATGGTTTTTAGTTATGATTTTTGTTTATTTTCTTGTTTGATTTACTGGAGTCGGGATGTACTTTAACATATTTCATGCCACCCATTAATACTCGTGTTTTTACAATAACTAAAAAATGCTACTGTTGCTGCAACCTAAATTCTGTTTGCTCTTAACAAAAACTGTTCCTGCTTGTCCAGTTTTCGCTCTTACGTTGGGGTTATGTACTATTTTTGTTTCATCTTGTATATTGTGATAGCCAAAAATAATTCGTAATCCTAAACAACTTCGAGCGTCTATTAAAATTAATAGACAAAATTTATGTTTGTTTTTGTTTATCATGAATTTGTTTGTCAGAAATATTAAATCGGAAGCCGACATGAGAAAGAAAGTAATTAGCTTGGGTTTATTTGGCCTTTTGTCAAATTCTGTTGACATTTAAGAGATCTTTTAATTTAGTTTCTTCTTCTTGTAGTACCTATCCGTTTCGAATGTTGGCGACTATCATGGCAATCTATATTTTGCAAATTGCTGCTCTGAGAAGATTTGTGGTTGTGGATGTTTTTTATGTAGATATTTCAGCCAGAAAATCCTTCGTCTTCTTGTTCCTCGTTTCCTTATACTTTTGCTTGTAGAATTAATTGAAACAACCCATATCTTTCGCTGTTCTCCATGATGTAACCGAGGTATTCGATTTTGGCTGTTTTTACTGTGGTTAATAAGTTTTTCTATTTGCATTCTTAATGAAACGACCTGGTTAGTAACGTGGTCGGTTTAATTTAGTTTAACAGATTAAAATATGAATTTTTATCTGCCAGTATTTGGAATGTAAAAGATTTACTCATTGTTAATTTACAATTTGTTTAATAAATAAACATTTAGTTTATGAAGAATCAATCAATCATGAATTCGTACGAAATACTCTAATTTTTTTAGAAAGATATTGAGAAAGAAGTTGAGTTCTTCAATTTTTGATGTTTTTAATATGTTTTTAATTAAGTTGGTTTTTTGCGTCATTTTGTGTGGAGCAGTCTGTTAAAATATTTGTTTTTCTTTTTGTTTCATAGTCCAGGTAGGTACTTGGGAAAAAATTATTTCCTGAAAAAGAAAATATTTTCTGTATTTTACAAGTAAGTGGAATTCTTTTGTTTTATAAGTAGAAGGAAATAATGAAATAACTTCTTTTCCCTGGTATTAAATCAAATTTGTTGTTATATAGAGCGAAAATATTGTTATCTTTTCTAAGTCTGTTAGTTTTGTGTCTGTGTGTGGTTAGATGTTGTAGTAGATGTATATTTTAGGTACTGGAACCTAAACCTACTTTCTTTGTGGTTTCATTATTGTTTTGTCGAGATGTTCTGTAGGATGCTCAGGCACGTGACCTGTATTATTGTATCTTGAGATATTTGTGTTAAGTAAGACTCTGATATAAACCCAGTAGTGTTCAATTGTTGGTTAATATTTTGTAGTCTTCGAATATAGTTTATAAGACCAAATATGAGGTTTAAGCCTTTATATGGGTTGATGTAAGATTCTGGATAAGTCCCAGTAGCATTCGTTTATAAACTTATGTTCATGATATTGTATAAGCGGAGGAAAATTAACTTGCTGTTGTCTATTGTGACGCTTTGTTTTATGCACATGTAAAAGACCTACCGCCGTCTATTGTGA
Source organism: Diabrotica balteata (assembly GCA_918026665.1). Classification (NCBI taxonomy): domain Eukaryota; kingdom Metazoa; phylum Arthropoda; class Insecta; order Coleoptera; family Chrysomelidae; genus Diabrotica; species Diabrotica balteata. Next base: position 71,220,881 of record OU898279.1, read on the forward strand.
ATGTGTTTTGTATGTCGACTTTAAGACCACGTTCGTTAAACAGCTGAAAGAGTTCTGGTACTGCCGTTAAATGACTCACTAAGAATTAAAAGTTTTATATTATTCTGACTTTGTTGGAGTTTTTTAAAAAATGTCAAACACTTCTTTATGATTTGTGTGACGACCACGTTGGATTTAATTACCATCCGTAAAATGGTGAGGTCTATATCTTAACGGCTCCTTTCTATTTCCTTTCTAAACTGTGTCTTTGACCTTGCTAGTTGACACGAGAGGAATATCTAGGGCTATGAGTTTTCGATTTGTCCGCCAGATGACCTGTTGAGCTTCTAAGGAAGATAAGCATTAGTTTTCTTCTTTTGTATATATTTTATAGTTGCGCTTTGTATTGACTTTATTGATTATTACACTGGAGTTGTCTATCAGACCATTTCATTTAAATTTTAACTTATCGATGTTGTCGATTTTTTTGATTTTGTACTTTAAATATTTTAGGCATGTAGTACGCGGAGTTATCACATCTTTAACAACCTAGCTAATCTATCACTCTTCTTCTTTACTCTTCTTGCCACTAAGTTTGAAATTTGTGTACCAAGTTGGATTCGGTTAGGTGTTAAAATGTTTTACTGTTCAACTGCTACTGTTGTATTGTTGGTATGCGTTTTACATCCAACGTCACAATTTTTTTTATAATTGACGACGGACTGTAATATTTTTCTGTTTCTTTGGGAGTCTGTAATAATTTTTCTGTTTTCCTGACGTGGAAATTTTCCGCTGTGATCAATCTCGGAGGATATTCTTACTGAACTACTGGCCATCCTTTTTTATTCTTTTTGTGTTAGTTCGATTTTCAACAAGTATCGAAAATTCATTGTTTGACTGTCACAGTAAACTTTATTATTGTTTGATGCTATTTTGATTATCTTCCTAGTGGATAACCATAACGAAGCTTGTTTCAGCTATTTTATTGGCCACTCACCTTGGTTGAGCTGGAAGCACGCCTTTTTTCGCTTCCAAAAACTTCAGCACTCGACTGTTTTATCTTTTCGGTTGGGCTAGAGCCATTTTCATAAAAAATTTGCCATTGGTCGTTATGCATAAGAGCCAACGAACTATTCATTAGTCGAGCATCCAGTTTATTTTTTAATGTAAATATGTGACACACTTTAGAGTGTTTGCACTCATAATAGTTAGGATTTGTATATTTTTGCTTCGTTCACTGTAGTCGGGATGCACTTTAACATATTTCATGCTACCTCTTTATAGTCGCGCTGTTACAATAAAATGTTACTGTTGTTCCAACCTGAATTCTCTTAGCATTAAACGAAAACTATTCCTGTTTGCCCGAATATCGTAAAAACTAAAAAGACTTCTTAATCTTTTTGCGTTTCTGAGATCGATAATCTAAAAATGTTAGAGTCTGTTTATAATAAAGAAATTGCTTTCTCTTTTGTTCTTGGTTTCGTCTAGATAATTACGCAGGAAATAAATAAGAATCTTTCCAATCAAAAGACTGATATTTTTGTACACACTTATGACAAGTCAAAAGAAAATGTAAAAAAGTATTTTTGAAGTGTGTATATGTTAAGCAATTCCTAGCTGAGCGCTTTCGGCATCACAAAGCCACCATCAGAGCTATGCTACAATAAAATGTTCTTATAAGTACTAATTGGTGAAGAATTAATTTTTAACTTACGTCAATTTATAATTACCACTACAATGGAAAGATCTCATTTCCTTATATTTCAAAATTATGATTTTTTTAGTTGTCAAAATTATAAAATTCTTAAAAAACATATAAAAAAACATATAAAAAACCGACACCGTGTAGCGTTTTATATTTAATGTCTAAATAATAATATAAATTCGATTCTATATAGTACGCCCCTGGTACGCTAGAAATGTGTTGTCTGTAGAGATTTTTAAATACGCAATAATTCTTCAATAAATAAAAACGTATATGCTAAAGAGAACAATTTATGGCTTTTTAACTTCAACGTTCCCAGAAAAATATTGCAACTTTGGTATTATTTTTTCTAAAGCGCAGTAACGCCGGATGTTTTGAACGAATTTGAGTAAAGAATTTGTTGATTTGACAAGATGGCAATGGTTTTGTGCGGGGAAAAGAGGGGTTACTATCCGGAGATTGAGATCGAGAGGTTCAGCGAAGGAGTGATGAATAATTGCTCGCAGTGAAAGGTCGTTTTGACGGTGATGTGGTAAACCGGCATTCATTCGCCAAAATGGTGGAATTTTCATTCTAAGTAATATGTCGTTTCTGAAAGAGTGACCAGTAACCACTGTTTTTATTTTGGCTGAAGATTTATGATGTTTGAGCAGTGAACAAGTTTAGTTCCTGCTTTGTTTTTCGTTTTTTGAGAAATCCAGTTAATTTCCGAGATGCCCTTTTCACCTTATGTAGAATAATATTGGAGCATTTTGATTTGGATGTGCCAGTTTCAGCTTCCAATAAAGCTTTCTGTTGATGTGCAGTTGGATACCCCGCAGAAGTTAGCCAGTTGTTCAAAAGTTTAAGTTAACATGTGTGAACTGAGGTAACATTTACGTTATTAATTTTTAAAGTAAAAAATAGACATTTTCTTTTAAAAAGACAAAATTTGCTTTCTTTTATAAATTATTTAAAAAAAAATATTTGTAATTATATTATGTTAGGGCCTGGTTTAAACTGTCATGTCATAATTTTATCCTGTTTTAAAAATGTTTGTTTTGACGTGTGACAGTTTGCTTTTTAATCTATTTTGATTTGTAGTAAAGATTAAATTTTATTCTTTATAAAAGGATATCCATAAAATTTGGCCACATTATCTACTAGGAACCATTTCAGAGAATTTTGTAACCTTTTGTTAACAGATATGTAAGTTTTTTGTCATTTGTATTTGACATATTTTGTCATAATATATATAATATGCCTTTGTTGCTGTAAGTTGTATTGCTTTATAAGCTGTATTTTTGAAAACTGTTTGAGACAATAATAAATGTTAATTTGTTTCTCTTATCTATTTTGAGTTTTATTTGAAAAAGATATTTTTTTTCTATATTTTTGATGTTATACAATTATTTCCCTAGTTACAACTAGTGGTTGTAATAGGTATAATTGGGCACCTCAAGTGGCGCCCTATATTAAATTTCTTGAGGTGTTTCCGTTTATTTTCATTCTGTTTGTCCAATAGATTCGTATAAGTACCTTTTATTTCCTTTTTTGTAGTTGCCCCAATCCAACCCCCAATATCTTCAACTTATCCACGACCCAGCTCTCCAACAACCAACTGAGTGTCGTATGCACTTGTTCCGATTATTTTGTTTGCCCAATCTTGTCCCCCATATTCTTACCCTGTGGTAAGCAAAATAGTTGTTACAATTTTAGCGCCCAACGTGTGTGGCTTGTCTTATGTTTTGCTCCAAATTGTACTTTTGTTACAATTTTGTCGCCCAATCGGTGGGGCATTTGAATATTTCCATTTTTTTTTAGATTTTTGATCCTTTTTCCTGAAGCCACTATCTTTTTCAGTTTCCCCAGTTTTCTGCCATTTATATCAACTTTTTGTTTCCTTTTGAATAAGTGCCCCAATTGTCTCAAACATATTTAATTGTAATATATTAAATATATGTATTTTGTACCAAAATTTATATTTGTGTATATTAACATATGTGTATTGTTTTTTATATGTATTGGTAAGTAAATGAAAGCAAATATTTGAGTTGAATATTTAAATATGAATTTTGATTGAAGTATTGATATTGAAAAGAATTTAAAAACAGTAGCAAATTATACAGTTACTGTTACATTTATTTTTTTTATTGATTTGACAAATTTTACAGAATAATCTGTTTTTGTAATTTTTTATTTGTTCGGTCATTTTAAGTAAATGTTTGTATTTGTTTGAAGGACTTTGTTTGAGCTATGTAGTTGAGAAGTAGTATTATGCAATTTGTCTTCTAATTAACCATCTCTGAAGGTGTATTTAAATGCCAAGGGTTAATTAAAGTTGTTGTACGAGTAGTCATTGTGAGTCGTAGAGAAGATTCGACAAGTTTAGTCTCAGTAGTAGACTGTGTGTCTATTGTGTATCCTTTCTTGTATCTGAATGACCACAGGTAAATACTTGTGATCAGGAGATGCTGTTTTAGTTTTGACTAGGAGCAGTCTCATTTAGTTTTCGGAACAAGAGTTGGTTTATTTTGGTATCATTTAGTGTAGCTCACTCAAAGGTCAAGCTTTCAATATTATTAGTATTTTGTCTTTCCCTGTATGTACGGTTTATGTTGTTTGTTAGTGTCCATGTTGTCCCATGTTGTTTGAAACCATTTTTTTAGTCCCTGTTAGTGGAAGTGTGAACTTTTAGGAGACAGGTCAAAGACCTCATTTTTGTTTACCAACTGTTACTAAGTCAAGAGCAGAAGTTGCAGCAAACTGATTGAGTTTTGGATTTCAGTACGCGGGAGTGCAAGTGAGACTTACTATCAGGTGATAAATGGAAACGGTTGTTTCTTAAAATTGTCATATTTTCTACCAGTTGTTGAATTTGATTTTAGTTATTTTGTGTGTTTGTTTTCATCCAATTTTTGAAAAATGAAGTCTACTCAGGTTAATCATTTGAAATCAGGAGAGTTATCTTATGAGCTTTTCATAAGAGGTAAAAATGTCCCAAATAAGACAGTTGATGATAAGAGAAAGATGTTAAGAGCTTTGTTGGCCAAGGAGGCCACTTTGTCTTCAAGTTTAGTCGATTTGGTTAGTAATGTAGTAGATCCTGAGACAGAGTTGTGTGAGATTAAGTTGATTATGGAAGATTTATGTATTAGTGCTCAATCAATAAATGTAGAATCAACCAAAGCTGATTTTGCTAGATTTGAGACAAGGTCTACACATTTAAATACCAGATTAGAAAATTTCCCTATGAATGATGTTGAGGAAGATGTTAAAAAGTTTGTCAATGAGTGTAAAGATGATTTGTTGTTGTTACAGGGTGATGTGTTAGAAAAACTAGAATTATCTGATGATTTAGTAAAACCATCCACTAGTAGCCCAGTTTCAGTCCCTGTAGTTCCCAGTTGTACAGCCCCAGCTCCAATAATACAGGTTTCAACTCCTGTAATTATTTCTGATCTACATATTAAGTTTAATGGTGAGAGTAAAGCCCTTCCCACATTTTTAGAGAAAGTTAGAGATTCTGCTAGGTCTCGGAATATTTCCGAAGACATCCTGTTTCGCTCAGCCATTGAGTTATTTGAAGGTAATGCTGCTATTTGGTATAGGAGTGTTGGAGATAAAATTAATAGTTGGGATGAGTTGGTAGCCCTACTCAAATCTGCTTTTTTACACCCAGATTATAATGATAATCTCTTTGATGAAATTAAAAATAGAAAGCAAAAAAGGAATGAATCCATAACCATTTATTCAGCAGTGATGGAAAACCTTTTTAAACGTTTGGAAACATATCCTAGTGAAGCCCAAAAAGTGAAAATAATGAGGAAAAATATTTTAGTGGATTACATTCCACTGATAGCCCTTCAAGATTTTGCTACAGTAGAAATGTTAGTAGCAACTATAAAACGTTTAGAGCAGAATGTCCTGCCCTTGTTGCAGACTACTAAAGGTCTTGCAGGTATTTCGATTGATGATTCAGAAAAACCCAAAGAACAAGTTCATGTGGTGAATAATCAAACCAAGCAAGATAGAAGTGGAGTAGGTAACAGACAGGACAGAGAAAATTCTTCTAAGAGACCCAATCCCAAACATAAGTATGAGAATAATAGACCCAGTCCTCCAGAGAATACTGAAATAAGAAATCAGTCTTTTTCGTCCCCACCTCCAGTAACGCAGTCTGCCCCTTATCAAGCTCCAAGGAATCCGAAAAAAATTATTTGTTTCAATTGTAATAGGCCAGGTCATATTTCCCGTGACTGTAGAAGTAGATCAGTATCTTGTTGGCGTTGTGGTCATAAAGGTGTGATCATATCTTCTTGTCCTAAGTGTAGTATTTCTAATAGATCTAAGTCTAATAGACCTTACAGGCCATGTTTGAACCCAATTTTTGAAAAGAAAGGTTTTGATAGTCGTCCCCATGTTAGTATTTCTATTTTTTCTAGAAACTTTGTAGTTCTTTTAGACAGTGGTTGCACTACTTCCGTTGTAGGTGCCGCTGGAGTTGAATTTCTAAATTCCCAAGAAATTAAATACAATCCCACATCTACTAAGCATGTCCGCTTAGCAGATGGTTCCAATAAATCAGTTGTTGGTACCATTGATCTTCCAGTAGAGGCTGATGGTGTGTGTCATACAGTTACATTTTTTGTTGTACCTTCTGTCCCTTACAGTTTCATTTTGGGAAATGATTTTATGCGTCAATTCTCACTGTTATTAAACTTTGAGGATAGGACATGGCAGTCTTCCCGAAGGAAAAGTAAAACAGAGACTACCCAAAAGATTAATTGTTTAGAAGTTGATGTAGATAGAATAGACCCTTGGTTTGATAATTTGAGATCAAAGATAATCCGATCCCCCCTTGATTTTCCACAGTGGAAGGTGGAGAATGATTTTGTTTATAAGTTTGCCCCTACCAGAAATTCTTTTAAGACTAATGATGTAGAGTGGAAAATTCTTGTGCCCAAACCACAAAGGTCTGAAGTTATGAAGTCTTGTCATGAGCCACCTACGTGTGCTCACTTTGGATTTTCCAAAACTTTGTCCCGTATTCAGGAAAGATATTATTGGCCCCAGATGCGTGTTGATGTGCTTAAGTTTGTCAGGTCATGTAAAGTTTGTGGTGCTCAGAAGACACCAAATTATGCTCCATTAGGTAAAATGGGTAAGCAGAGAGAGGCCAAGTTTCCTTGGCAAATAGTTGCAATAGATCTGATAGGTCCCTTTGTTCGTTCAAAGAAAGGTTATACGTGGTTATTAGTAGTTGCTGATTGGTTTAGTAAATATACTTTAGTCCAACCTTTGAGAAAGGCCACGGCTAAGAATATTGTTGAGTTTTTGGAAAATGATGTTTTCCTAATGTTTGGTGTTCCTCAATATGTGATTTGTGATAATGCCTCAAATCTGAACAATCCTCTCTTAATTGAGCTCTGTAATAGGTATAACGTTCAGAAAGTATGGTTTAGCCCAGTATATGCACCTCAGTGTAATTTTGTGGAGAGGAACAATAGAACCATTGGTACAGCCATACGTACATATGTTAAAGACCACGTAGATTGGGACAAGAATTTAGCAAAGATCAGACAAGCTATTAACACTGCAAAGCATGAAGTGACTGGATATACTCCAGCTTTCCTGAATTATGGCCGTCATGTTCCTTTAAGTGGAAACTATTATGGTGTTGATCATAAGGATCAACAGAATCAAGATATCGACTTAATTCCAGGTGACCGTAACATGTATGCTTCAGAAGTCAAAGGTTTGGATAAAGTTTTTGAAAAGGTTAAGGCTAATCTTCGAAAAGGATATGAACGTAACGCTAGGAGTTACAACTTACGTAGAAGAGAAGTCCAATTTCAAGTGGGTGATAGAGTTTGGAAAAGAAATAAGGTTTTGTCTTGTGCTGTCAACAAGTTTATGTCCAAACTAGCACCGAAGTATATTGAAGCAACTATCAAGGAAAAATTGTCACCAGTGGTTTATCGTTTGTCAGATTTAAATGGTTCGGATCTTGGTAAATGGCACATTAAGGATTTAAAGCCTTTTGTATCAGATGAGGACAATATGTCATCTTTAAGTAATTAGTTCATCCTATCCCATGTCTGTATTTTCGAGTTTGTATGTTGATTTGATTTCATCCCTTTGGAATATTGTTTCACTTTTGATAATTTTAGTTCAGGTAACCTATTTTATTTGGGAGACACATGTGAGAATCACATTTTGTCATATGTAGGTATATAGATTTAGGGTCTATATCCTAATTATTTTTTTGTAGAACCGTTGCCGAATTCCCTGTCTCGCTAGGCGTATAGTGGAGATAGTAGACGCCTACCTGTTAAGTGTAGAGCAATTTATTTTGGATTTGTGCGTAGCACTTGGTTTAGGCAACGAGGTGTCATGGCTATGCCTGCCCGACAAATCACTTGTGTTACTGCTGTGAATGTCAGCGAGGTTCACTGCAGGGCATAAGGTTAGCTTCCCCCAAGGCATAGAAACTCATGTCACCTACAGTTCATTTTAGAGTCAAACATTTCAGTCTACTCGACTTTAAAGAGTCTGGCGATCGATGGCACGCTAGCCCATTCTTGTAACTAATTTTGTTTTTGTTGTTTAATCCCATGCTAGCCATCATCTAAAAGATATTATTAAGAAGTTTCGACTCAGTTAGGAGGTCATCTTCTGATTTTGTTTTTGTTTGTTTTGCTTTTATCAAAAACTGGATAAGAATTATCCGAGTTTTTTCTTTTAAGAAGGGGCATTGTAGCGTTTTATATTTAATGTCTAAATAATAATATAAATTCGATTCTATATAGTACGCCCCTGGTACGCTAGAAATGTGTTGTCTGTAGAGATTTTTAAATACGCAATAATTCTTCAATAAATAAAATCGTATATGCTAAAGAGAACAATTTATGGCTTTTTAACTTCAACGTTCCCAGAAAAATATTGCAACTTTGGTATTATTTTTTCTAAAGCGCAGTAACGCCGGATGTTTTGAACGAATTTGAGTAAAGAATTTGTTGATTTGACAAGATGGCAATGGTTTTGTGCGGGGAAAAGAGGGGTTACTATCCGGAGATTGAGATCGAGAGGTTCAGCGAAGGAGTGATGAATAATTGCTCGCAGCGAAAGGTCGTTTTGACGGTGATGTGGTAAACCGGCATTCATTCGCCAAAATGGTGGAATTTTCATTCTAAGTAATATGTCGTTTCTGAAAGAGTGACCAGTAACCACTGTTTTTATTTTGGCTGAAGATTTATGATGTTTGAGCAGTGAACAAGTTTAGTTCCTGCTTTGTTTTTCGTTTTTTGAGAAATCCAGTTAATTTCCGAGATGCCCTTTTCACCTTATGTAGAATAATATTGGAGCATTTTTGATTTGGATGTGCCAGTTTCAGCTTCCAATAAAGCTTTCTGTTGATGTGCAGTTGGATACCCCGCAGAAGTTAGCCAGTTGTTCAAAAGTTTAAGTTAACATGTGTGAACTGAGGTAACATTTACGTTATTAATTTTTAAAGTAAAAATAGACATTTTCTTTTAAAAAGACAAAATTTGCTTTCTTTTATAAATTATTTAAAAAAAAAATATTTGTAATTATATTATGTTAGGGCCTGGTTTAAACTGTCATGTCATAATTTTATCCTGTTTTAAAAATGTTTGTTTTGACGTGTGACAGTTTGCTTTTTAATCTATTTTGATTTGTAGTAAAGATTAAATTTTATTCTTTATAAAAGGATATCCATAAAATTTGGCCACATTATCTACTAGGAACCATTTCAGAGAATTTTGTAACCTTTTGTTAACAGATATGTAAGTTTTTTGTCATTTGTATTTGACATATTTTGTCATAATATATATAATATGCCTTTGTTGCTGTAAGTTGTATTGCTTTATAAGCTGTATTTTTGAAAACTGTTTGAGACAATAATAAATGTTAATTTGTTTCTCTTATCTATTTTGAGTTTTATTTGAAAAAGATATTTTTTTTCTATATTTTTGATGTTATACAATTATTTCCCTAGTTACAACTAGTGGTTGTAATAGGTATAATTGGGCACCTCAAGTGGCGCCCTATATTAAATTTCTTGAGGTGTTTCCGTTTATTTTCATTCTGTTTGTCCAATAGATTCGTATAAGTACCTTTTATTTCCTTTTTTGTAGTTGCCCCAATCCAACCCCCAATATCTTCAACTTATCCACGACCCAGCTCTCCAACAACCAACTGAGTGTCGTATGCACTTGTTCCGATTATTTTGTTTGCCCAATCTTGTCCCCCATATTCTTACCCTGTGGTAAGCAAAATAGTTGTTACAACCGGACTTCACAACCACGTTAAAAAATTGAAAAAAATTTTTTGTCATGGTACGGGTGTAAGAACCCGACCATTGATTGATGTGAGGAGATAGACAGAATAGAACTATTGAAATCAAATGTCGGTCCTTTTAAAGATTTTTCAAAAGTGGCAGTTGACAAATGTCATATATAGGAAATAGAGATTGTTTTTTAAATTCTTACAAAATTATTTAATAGTTTGTAATTACTAATAGTCATCAAAGACTTTCTAAAAATTAAGTTTTTAAATTAAATTTTATGTGTTCATCACATCATACAGAATGACATTAGTTTGTAGATTCACTCAAGTCATTGCTCAAGGTCAATGTATGTTCAATCTGACAGCCATCCTTAAGAAACAAGGGCTCAAATTGTTCAACAATAATATAAAGAAGAAACATGGTATTAATGTTACATTATCTGATACTTAAGTGTATTGAGAATTGTATCTCTTGATGGAAATTTGTAAGAAATTTGCATAAAAAATTTTTTAAGAATATATTTTCATGTTTCAATTAAGAATAACTGTCAAATGAATTACAAAATATTGTAAATTTCTAATAAAGTTTAAAATTTGTTTAAAAATATAAAATTATGAAAAAATATAATAAGATTGCATGAGGTCACCATTCTTCCTCTAAAGTCTCCCATAATAATTTAAAAAGAGGTTTATAATTGCAATTGAGGTTGATTTGTGTGTTTAAGCAACAATCAGGGTTTAGTTTCATTTCTTTGGATATCTCAAGATCTTCCAAGAGATTCATGAGTCTAAAGTTTTTATTGGGAATGTTGTGTAAAATTTTACTGTTTTCAGAAGGAGAAAAGGAATGATTATTAAATTTAATGTGATATCCAAAGTTTGATTTTTCTGGGTTATTGAGGTGTTCTTTGATTCAGAGTTCTCATTGTTCTACCTACATAAGTCATATTACAGTCACCACAGGATAGCTTGTAAATACCACTTCTGTTTAGTTTGTCAACTTTGTGTTTGGTCTTGCTGAAGATGGACTTGATGTTATATTTGGTTTTAAAGGAGATGTTTAAGTCACTGATTTTATTAACAAGTAGGTACTCTTGAAATTTTTTCTGAAATTGGTCCTAAGTAAGATAAGGATCTATATATGGAAGTAGTGTTGGATTTTTTATCAACATTAAAAGCTTGGTTTAGTCTCTTTTTGAGTATAGATTTTCTAATGACTTTATCAACAGTAGTAGAAGGAAAACCATTGTTGTTTGCTATCTGTTTAATGATGGAGATTTCTTTATTGTAATTTTCTTGAGACATAGGGATATTAAGAAGTCTGTGGACATAACATTGAATAGCTGCCATCTTGTGTTGAAAAGGGTGATTTGAGGATGTTGGTATCATATGGTCAGTTTGAGTAGGTTTTCTGAATATTGAAAATTCTAGTGTAGGCAAAGAAGAAGAGAAGGAAGCATTATTTTTGATAGTTAGGTCTAAAAAGTTGATAATGTTGTTGCAATCTACTTCTAAGGTAAAATTAAAACATCACAAACACTGTAAAAACCAACTTAAAAATGTCTTGTCTTTTTGCACTAAATCAGTCTTATCAAAAATACTATTCTAACAATAAGGTTATGTCAACTTTTCATACACAATTTAAACTGGTTAAATCTATTTCTAATAAAATTAAAACTCATAAACTTATAATAACAAAAGCTGACAAAGGAAACTGTCTTCTAATCATGTACAATAGTGATTATGTTAACAAAGTAGAATCTTTTCTATCCAACAACTCATTTATTCCACTTAACAAGAACCCAATGAATAAACTTATAAATGATCTAAAATCAAACATTTCTAATGCAACTAATTTGTTTCAACAACTTGGAACTAACCCCAAAACTTTCATTTCTAGCAATCCTTTAATACCAAGACTTTATGGTCTCCCTAAAATTCATAAAGCTAATGTTCCAATAAGACCTGTAGTTAGTTTTGTCAATAGCCCACTAGCTTCACTAGCAAAATTTATCAACACTCTTCTACTAGATCTACTTAATTACACTCCCAAATATACTATTGCCAACACTTTAGATTTAATCTCCAAAATTTCTTCACATACTCTTCCGAATAACTTCACTATGGTCTCTTTCGATGTAACAAATCTGTTCACCAATGTTCCCAGATTAGACACCATTCCAATCATCAATAACCTTCTACAAAGAAAAACCATTGACCAAAATAAATGTTCACAAATTACTTCTCTACTCCAATTTTGCCTTTCCCAAGATTTCTTTATCTTTAACGATAAAATTTATAGACAACCAGAGGGTTTAGCAATGGGAAATCCTTTATCTCCTCTACTTGCAGATCTTTTTCTAGACTCTCTCGAAACTAACTTTGTTCATTCTCAACCACAAATAATCCTATGGTACAGATATGTGGATGACATTTTAGCCTTTATAGACCCTAATAGCACACGTACGTCCAATGGACGTCCATAGTACGTCCCTCACGGACTTTAAGGACGTCCCTCGGACGTCCGCTTTGGTCCTATTTACGTCCGTTTTACGTCCTATATTGGTTCGAATGTCGCTGCGCCGAACGTCCTATAGACGTCCATTTTACGTCCCGAGCGGACGTTAGTTGGACGTACCGGGACGTTAATTGGACCTTAATCGGACGTCCATAATACGTCCGGAGGACTTACTTGACGGACTTTTGTGATGTTCTCGGACGTCTATTTTAGTGCTGAGAATATAAATTAGACGTCAACGCCATTGTATAAAATACTAAAAGTGGTGGCATCCTGTGCATATTAAGAATGTATTTTGGGAAATAAAACGTAATGTTTAAAGGAACTTACATTTATTGTTACATTTATTTATTATTAACAAATGGGGCAAATCCCCTGTCCAAATTATACAAAAATGCAACATTATAGAAATATAAAATAATTTTTAGTAATAAAACATAAATGTTTAAAGGAACTAACATTTATTATTACATATATTTATTTATTCATAACAAATGGAACAAATTCACTGTCAAAATTATACAAAAATGGAACATTATAGAAATATACACAAAATTACAGATAAAAATAAAATATACATGAATAAATAGGTACACATTTATACCTTTTACACATTTACACAAATATAAATACTGACACAGTGAATGGGAGGAATATTAAAACAAACTATACTGTGTCTTATATGTAATTTAGATGGCAAATTTTACCATTTCACAAATGTTCAGGTCTGGCTATGAGATTGCTTTAAGAACTACACTTAGCTATATGAGATGAAGGTTTGTTGTTGGCTGTATATATTTTATTTATACACTGTTATTTTTGTTTTTTAAGTATCAAAGTGTAATTGCTGCTCATTTGGTCATTAGAAATAAATACCAATGGTTTTGTTGGTATTCTTCTAGTTCAGGTGAGATCCATTAAAACTGCAGCACTTAAATTCAGTTGTTTAATCATACGCCTTTGAATGATGATTTATTTACAATAAGCAAAGTATAATGAACTAAATCTGAAATTATTTTGTTCAATTTATTACATTACATTATAGTACATTAATTTTGTTTTCAGATGCTGCCTGGAAAAACTCCAAGACCAGCGTTGCCGTGGAGAAGGAAATTGAATCTTGATAATGAAATATCTGAGATTTAAAGAGGAGGCAAATAAAATTTAATTTGCATGTTGCATTAGCAAATATGATTAATTTTGTAATGATTAAATTGTGTGGTTGGTGCACAGAAAGGAACAGTCAATTTTTGAGACTGTTTTATTTATTAAAAATAGGTACCTAAAACTGTATCTACTGCTGAAATAAAACAAAGTCAAGTTATTGATCTTTTTCATACTTATGATTTCAACTTTAAAACTCAACAATTGACTTGTCTGCTTTCAATTGCCGGACCACACACTTGTAAGGTAAATCAGAATGGGAATGGATAAGGGAAGTTGAATGGTTCTGTTTTTAGTCAGCCACAGTTTCAACTATTTTGCCAATTTTTTAGCAGTATTCACAATCCTTCTTTCTCCTGTGTAGACAAGTGTAGTCAAAGATCCCATATCAGTCACAGCCATATTTACTCTTTAACTACAGTCCTCTCTCTCTATAACGATATGCAAGGGACCGGGAATTTTCATCGTTATAAGGAGAGATCGTTATAGAGAGAGACAAAAATTCGGTACTGTAATATTAATTATACTGTACTAAATAACCTATTTTAATTTAAAAAATTTATCAAAACGAACATAAATGATTTAACACTGTATTGTACACCACATAGATTTATTACAGAATGATATAAACAATAAATACAGTATAAAAAAATGACTGTACAATTAAAATATGTGTACTGTACATTAACAAAATAATATGCTACTGTAAAATATATTCAGCCTATATTACCAAAAAGGTCCGTCACCTTGGCCTGTTTCCCATTCCACAGAACTAACCTGCCCTTGTTCTTTAGACGCATAGAATCTTTCATAGCACTCATATCGTCTTCCTGGTTAATGAAGAATCGATGTAGTACTTCTGCCGCATCCAATGCCTGCTGAGGGGTCAGAGCTGATTCCAACTCTGCTTCCACTTCAGGGTCACTGTTTCTTCTTATATATGAACTGCTTGTAGGATGTCCTTGCCAGAAAGCTCAGATGTTGTAGCAACATTTTCATCTTCTTCAAAATCTGTTAGCTCTTCCGGTCCGTAGCTGATAGTAAGTTCAAACTCTCTGACGCAAACACCTACTGGCAGGTCATCTTCATCATCTGTCAATCCTTGACCTTCCAGCCATCCTACGTGTTTGAAGGACTGTTTTATTGTATTGCTCGTCACCTCGTTCTAGGATTTACTAATTATTAGGATGGCGTCAAGAATGTTTAGTTTAAGATCGCCATTGTTCTGAACCAATTCCATCAAAAGTCTTCTCATGTAATGACTTTTCAAACTCTTGATCTGAGGGGCACTTGTTCTGTTTGCTGGCAGAAAACAAAGTTCAATGTTTTGAAGGTGGCACAGTACAGGATGAACAGGACAATTGTCTACTAGCAGAATTTTTTCCCTTTAAGCTAGATATTCCACTTTCTTTATCACACTCTCGCAAGTCATCCACGCACTCTTGTTTGCTTTATAGGTCACCGTTAGATTTTTTTATGTCTTTAAAGCAACGTGAGTTTTTTGACTTCCCTATCACTAACAATTTTCGCTTCACCGAACCTGTCATGTTAGCGGCCACTAAAACTGTAATGCGTTCCTTAGAGAGCTTTCCACCAACGCACTTTTCCGATTTAAATTTTAAATTTCTGTTTGCTGTCATTTAAAAAAACAATCCAGTCTTATTAGCATTGAAAATGTCGTCTGACGTATATCGTGCCTTCAGTCCAGGTCACACGTTTTCTAGCCAATCATTCGTTACGTTTTTGTTAACATCGTGAGCCTCTTCGCTAATTTGCACGTAGTTAATCTTGTGCCACAGCTTCCACTTGCTCAGCCAACCCTCAGAGTCCTAAAATTCCGTAACTTCTTCCTGCTACCGCCCTCCATCTCCGCTTCAAACCACTTTTTTCTGTCCTTCCAAATCGTAGCCACAGTTCACTGAGACAGCCCCGTACGGCGAACGACATCCGATTGCTTTTCACCTTTCTCTATTGCTCGAGTTATCGATAACTTTTCCTCCACCGAGAGCACTTTACGCTTTTTCGAAAACATGTTTATTGTTAATACACTGATACACAACTCAAATGAAATGGAAATGAAAAGTCGTCAATAGATGACAACATTTGTGTGATAACAATTAGTCATGCCGCTGGAACAATAAAAGCGAGTCACTTAACCCTCTGATGAGAAAGAATGAGTAGAATGGGATTCCGAATTCCTTAAGCACAAAGCAAAACAACCGCTGGACAATGACCTTACCACTCGTGACTAAGTAGTCTGAACTTTAAATACGTCACTTCAATAGTCATCGACTATTGAACGCTGAAAAGTTATCGCTATAAAGAAAGAACGATATCGGTAAAGAGAAAGAATTAATACATTGTCTTTATGACGAACCAACCAACGTTTACTATTTTCATCGTTATAGAGGAATTATCGTTATATAGGGAATCGTTATAAAGAGAGACTACTGTATTAAAATTTGTGACATTCTAGCATGCTTACAGTGTCTTAATACCAATAAAGGTTTTGGTCCAGATGGAATATCGTAACTTATTTTTAAGGAATTGTGCATTCTTTTTATGTAAGCCTCTATGGCTTATTTTTTATAAATCTCTGAGGGTCACTTTTCATCACAATTTATTTATTGATTTTATCCATTGATTCAGCCATTAACTCATTGATTCCTAATTATCGTTCCATTATAATTCTTTCTACTATTCCTAAAATTTTCGAGGCTTTACTGACTGATTTTTTGACAATAAATCTGAAGAATCAGCTTCATACTGGTCAGCATGGTTTACTTACTGTCTATTTGTTCAACTTCTACTAATTTACACTTATTATGTTATAATTGCATTAAAAAACATTTTTTATGTCGATTAGATTTATACTGACTTGTCGCATCTACTGTTCTTGCAAATTGTGTAGACCATATTCTTATTCGGGTATGATCAATTTCTTGAATCTGGATTCTCTTATCAAAAGTGTTACCTTTTAATCTTTATTTTTAAACTTGTTCATAAAATAACCAATCTCCTAAATTGCTTCAGCTAGTTTGTTTTAATATTCCTCCCATTCACTGTGTCAGTATTTATATTTCCATGTTCCTTACCGCAGAACTAATTATGATTCACACATAGATATGGTCTGAAACTTTTGTATCAATAGGTTTAGGTACTATTTGAAGCACTAAAATGCTAAATGAAACTTTTTATAAATGTGTACCTATTTATTCATGTATATTTTATTTTTATCTGTAATTTTGTGTATATTTCTATAATGTTCCATTTTTGTATAATTTTGACAGTGAATTTGTTCCATTTGTTATGAATAAATAAATATATGTAATAATAAATGTTAGTTCCTTTAAACATTTATGTTTTATTACTAAAAATTATTTTATGTTTCTATAATGTTGCATTTTTGTATAATTTGGACAGGGGATTTGCCCCATTTGTTAATAATAAATAAATGTAACAATAAATGTAAGTTCCTTTAAACATTTACGTTTTATTTCCCAAAATACATTCTTAATATGCACAGGATGCCACCACTTTTAGTATTTTATACAATGGCGTTGACGTCTAATTTATATTCTCAGCACTAAAATAGACGTCCGAGAACATCACAAAAGTCCGTCAAGTAAGTCCTCCGGACGTATTATGGACGTCCGATTAAGGTCCAATTAACGTCCCGGTACGTCCAACTAACGTCCGCTCGGGACGTAAAATGGACGTCCATAGGACGTTCGGCGCAGCGACATTCGGACCAATATAGGACGTAAAACGGACGTAAATAGGACCAAAGCGGACGTCCGAGGGACGTCCTTAAAGTCCGTGAGGGACGTACTATGGACGTCCATTGGACGTACGTGTGCTATTAGGGTCTATAAAGGCTAAAATGTCATCCACATATCTGTACCATAGGATTATTTGTGGTTGAGAATGAACAAAGTTAGTTTCGAGAGAGTCTAGAAAAAGATCTGCAAGTGGAGGAGATAAAGGATTTCCCATTTCTAAACCCTCTGGTTGTCTACAAATTTTATCGTTAAAGATAAAGAAATCTTGGGAAAGGCAAAATTGGAGTAGAGAAGTAATTTGTGAACATTTTTTTTGGTCAATGGTTTTTCTTTGTAGAAGGTTATTGATGATTTCAATGGTGTCTAATCTGGGAACATTGGTGAACAGATTTGTTACATCGAAAGAGACCATAGTGAAGTTATTCGGAAGAGTATGTGAAGAAATTTTGGAGATTAAATCTAAAGTGTTGGCAATAGTATATTTGGGAGTGTAATTAAGTAGATCTAGTAGAAGAGTGTTGATAAATTTTGCTAGTGAAGCTAGTGGGGTATTGACAAAACTAACTACAGGTCTTATTGGAACATTAGCTTTATGAATTTTAGGGAGACCATAAAGTCTTGGTATTAAAGGATTGCTAGAAATGAAAGTTTTGGGGTTAGTTCCAAGTTGTTGAAACAAATTAGTTGCATTAGAAATGTTTGATTTTAGATCATTTATAAGTTTATTAGGCAGGGAATAGGCAAGGAAAGAGAACTTTTTAACACAGTAAAAGTAAGAAAAACATCATACCTAGGCCACATACTGAGAAATAATAAGTACCAATATGCCCAACTTATAGTGAAAGGAGAAATCGAGGGAAAGAGAGGCCTAGGAAGGAAAAGACTATCATGGCTCAGAAACATCCGACAATGGACAGGGCTAAATTTTGAACAGCTAATAAGAACAGCTGAAGATAGAGAAGAGTTTAAAATTGTAGTAGCCAACCTCTATTGAGGAGAGGGCACTTTAAGAAGAAGAATAAGTTTATTCATTGGGTTCTTGTTAAGTGGAATAAATGAGTTGTTGGATAGAAAAGATTCTACTTTGTTAACATAATCACTATTGTACATGATTAGAAGACAGTTTCCTTTGTCGCTTTTGTTATTATAAGTTTATGAGTTTTAATTTTATTAGAAATAAATTTAACCAGTTTAAATTGTGTATGAAAAGTTGACATAACCTTATTGTTAGAATAGTATTTTTGATAAGACTGATTTAGTGCAAAAAGACAAGACATTTTTAAGTTGGTTTTTACAGTGTTTGTGATGTTTTAATTTTACCTTAGAAGTAGAAAGCAACAACATTATCAACTTTTTAGACCTAACTATCAAAAAGAATGCTTCCTCCTCTTCTTCTTTGCCTACACTAGAATTTTCAATAATCAGAAAACCTACTCAAACTGACCATATGATACCAACATCCTCAAATCACCCTTTTCAACACAAGATGGCAGCTATTCAATGTTATGTCCACAGACTTCTTAATATCCCTATGTCTCAAGAAAATTACAATAAAGAAATCTCCATCATTAAACAGATAGCAAACAACAATGGTTTTCCTTCTACTACTGTTGATAAAGTCATTAGAAAATCTATACTCAAAAAGAGACTAAACCAAGCTTTTAATGTTGATAAAAAATCCAACAATACTTCCATATATAGATCCTTATCTTACTTAGGACCAATTTCAGAAAAAATTTCAAGAGTACCTACTTGTTAATAAAATCAGTGACTTAAACATCTCCTTTAAAACCAAATATAACATCAAGTCCATCTTCAGCAAGACCAAACACAAAGTTGACAAACTAAACAGAAGTGGTATTTACAAGCTATCCTGTGGTGACTGTAATATGACTTATGTAGGTAGAACAATGAGAACTCTGAATCAAAGAACACCTCAATAACCCAGAAAAATCAAACTTTGGATATCACATTAAATTTAATAATCATTCCTTTTCTCCTTCTGAAAACAGTAAAATTTTACACAACATTCCCAATAAAAACTTTAGACTCATGAATCTCTTGGAAGATCTTGAGATATCCAAAGAAATGAAACTAAACCCTGATTGTTGCTTAAACACACAAATCAACCTCAATTGCAATTATAAACCTCTTTTTAAATTATTATGGGAGACTTTAGAGGAAGAATGGTGACCTCATGCAATCTTATTATATTTTTTCATAATTTTATATTTTTAAACAAATTTTAAACTTTATTAGAAATTTACAACATTTTGTAATTCATTTGACAGTTATTCTTAATTGAAACATGAAAATATATTCTTAAAAAATTTTTTATGCAAATTTCTTACAAATTTCCATCAAGAGATACAATTCTCAATACACTTAAGTATCAGATAATGTAACATTAATACCATGTTTCTTCTTTATATTATTGTTGAACAATTTGAGCCCTTGTTTCTTAAGGATGGCTGTCAGATTGAACATACATTGACCTTCAGCAATGACTTGAATGAATTTACAAACTAATGTCATTCTGTATGATGTGATGAAATTTAATTTAAAAACTTAATTTTTAGAAAGTCTTTGATGACTATTAGTAATTCCAAACTATTAAATAATTTTGTAACAATTTAAAAAACAATCTCTATTTCCTATATATGACATTTGTCAACTGTCACTTTTGAAAAATCTTTAAAAGGACCGACATTTGATTTCATTAGTTCTATTCTGTCTACCTCCTCACATCAATCAATGGTCGGGTTCTTACACCCGTACCATGACAAAAAATTTTTTAACGTGTCTGTGAAGTCCAGTGTCGGTTTTTTATATGTCTTTTATATGTTTTTTAAGAATTTCAACAACTAAAAAAATCATAATTTTGAAATATAAGGAAATGAGATCTCTCCATTGTAGTGGTAATTATAAGTTGACGTAAGGTAAAAATTATAATCTTCACCAATTAGTACTTATAAAAACATTTTATTGTAGCATAGCTCTGATGATGGCTTTGTAAAGCCGAAAGCGCTCAGCTAGGAATTACTTAAAATATACACACTTCAAAAATACTTTTTTACATTTTCTTTTGAAGAATCTTTCCGCTTATGCTTGCAAGAGAATGATTTCACTTCTTTGGGAGCGGCCGTAACAAACGGTCGCTTTCATTGTTAGAGGTCTGAATTTTGTCATCGGGTACTTCGATGTTGGTCAGAGTACGATGGAGTACGTGGAGTCCCTGTGAGGCTAGGCTTGTTTTTAGTTTTTGTCGAAAGTGGGCACGTAGCCCGTAAGAAAGATGGGAAAATTGATAATGTAGTGGAATACTACGGATAAAGTACAATACTTAAACCAAGATAAAATAAAGTGATAAATTTTAATTCAGTTAAAAATTAGTCAGTGAAGTCTACAGCAATATTATGTAAGTTACGTAAGTTAGTTATGTAAGATTACAAAGCTAAATGTAATCTTTCTGGTCAACTGAAGAAATACACACGTTAACTTTTATTGCTTACATATCTAGTGCAGTGCAGTGTAAAATTTTTATATAGGGTATGCACTTTTTTTCTGGTATCCCGTAATAATCATTGTTTGTAAACACAACCTAACAGTTTGGATATCAGAGCTCTGGTGATCAAAAGAAATTGTTGTACTCTTTTTTCAGCTAATTAATATGTAATTTTTTTATAGATAGTAAGATATAAAATCTATATTATGATAGTATGCTATAACTGCGGTAATGCAGTTATAGCATTTATATTTTTTTAACTATTTTTGCTAAATTTTACGATTTGAATTCATTTTGCAGTTTTACCCAGTTAGAAAGGTATTCCATCTAATTTTAAAACTATTTACTTAATACCTAAAATAGAACCCGATGGCGCATTTTCACTGAAGCTCTATACTCCACTTAGGAGTTCAAGAACTATATATATATATATATATATATATATATATATATACATATATATATATATATATACATATATATATATATATATATATATATATATATATATATATATACATATCTATATATAATAGAAATATAAAGAGACATTCTAAGGTAAGTGTGTTTGTTTTTTTTTACTTATGCATATTTTTAGGGGTTTCACCTATTTTTTATCTTTCTTAAACCAATCGTCTTATAGGCCAAGTGCCAAGTTTTCCTCAAGTCCTTCGACAAAGAACTAGGTGGTGCCCTTTATGTTTCCCCTTCCTTTTAGTACAAAATTCTCTCATTTTCATTGGTACATTTTATTTCCCATTTTTTTTTAAATATACCCCTTCCCAAATCCCACCGTAATCTCCTTCAAAACACCTGAGCTTCGGTTTGCAAGGGGAACTAACTTGCACTATACTTTCGTCTCTTTCCACCCCCCACTTCCCATTTCACGAGCTTTCAATCCTAGACAAATAAACACAAGTAGACTAAATAATGCGCCACACAGCAGAACAGCTAGTTCTAATTTAAAAACCATATAAAAAGAATCTATGTAAGTCAGAAAGCGACTAAAGAATAACAATGCGCCTGGCACAGGCAAAATAGCCGCAAAACGAATAAAGAATGGTGGAAGCGGCGGAGGTGGAAGTAGAAGTGGAGGCTTATGAAAGCATATCCAAATCGTAAATACACGCGTATATTCCAGGGCATTGGAAATTAGAAATCACACTGTCCATGTAGACAAATGTAGATAAAAGACGAAAATTAAAGAGGCATAACACTTTTAAATGTCGCGTCGTCTAGAATATATTATCAGCAATCATACACCGTCGACTGAAGCAGTATATAACCTGCTTTTTAATGTTAATGAACATTAAACAGTTTTTTTTCGGATATTTCATTTATACAACTTCTTTCAAATGCAGTGTATTACATTTTTTAATTAAAAAAATATTTCAGAGTATTTTCTATTAGTTGCAAATCATTCCAGTATATCGCATTCAAGTTCACGAATGTTACCAATCGTTGATCCATTCTGTCTAAAATATGTTTGTTTTATAATTAGTTTTTTTTTTTTCGCAATGTCCTTATTAATCTACTATAAATATGAAGTTTGTAAATAGGACAGGTAATTGAAATTGGTCTGTTTGATTCCACATTATGACGTGTTTTTTTTTGTCTTTTAAGATAGGTAGGACGTAGGTTTTAGTTCATATTGAAGAAAAACGCTGTTAAATCCAAAAGAAATGATTCCAAGCCTTCACCTCATTCCAAGACTTTCCTTGTTTTCTTATCTCGTCCATGATGGATCTTCTCCAAGTTTGTACTGGGCGACCTTTTTTTCGTTTTCCTTGGGGATTCCACTCTAGGGCATTCTTTGCAATACTGGAGTTATTTTTTCGGAGTGTGTGACCGATCCAACCCCACTTTCTGGACTTTATTTCATTTACTACCCTCTTTTGTTTGGTCAGGTGTAGTAAATCTTCGTTTCTGATGATGTTAGGCCAGAAAATACGAACAATTCTTCGTAGACATTTATTAACAAAGACCTGCAGTTTGTCTGTAAGGGTTTTTGTCGCTTTCCAGGTTTCACATCCGTAAAGTAGTACAGACATGACATTTGACTGGAATATGCGGATCTTTGTCCTCGTAGTGTAGTCTCCAGACCTCCAAACAGGGTTGAGCATGCTGAAAGCTTGTTGCGCTTTTCGTATCCTCATACGAATATCGTCTTCTGTACCTCCGCTTTCTGTTATGACACTTCCAAGATACGTAAAGTTTTCCACATTTTCAATCTGCATGTTATTAATGGTAAATAGCATGTTGTTTCTTGCATTTATTCTCATGGATTTGGTTTTACCAATATTGATTTTCAAACCTATTTTATTGGCTTCAGTGGAAAGTGTTTCCAATTGGTCAGCCACATCTTGGAACCTTTGTCCTAACAGGCAGATATCGTCGGCGTATTCTAGATCGCTTAGGCGTGTGGTTAACGTCCATTGTATCCCTCTTGTGTCAGAGTCTAGTTTGGAGAGAACATAGTCTAGAGCTATGTTAAAAAGAAACGGAGAAAGCACGCATCCCTGTCTGACTCCAGTAAGTACATCAAATTCGTCACTGTTGATCCCATTGTGTGTCACGCTGCATTTCGCTTCAGTGTACAGTAACTTTATAATGGAAATTATTTTATGCGGGATGTTTCTTAGCTCTAAAATTTTCCATATCGCATCATGAGATAAGCTGTCAAAAGCACGCTCGAAATCAACAAAAACCATGTATAGGGGTGTGTTCCATTCAACCGATTGTTCCATTATTAGCCTCACAGTATTAATGTGGTCTATGCAGGAGGATTCTGGTCTAAAGCCTACTTGATTAGCTCGAAATTCAACCTTGTTTGTTAATCTTTTAAGTATGATGGTCGTGAAGATTTTATTTATGGCGGTAAGCAAGGTTATTCCTCTCCAATTTTTGCATAGTGTGAGGTTGCCCTTTTTTGGAAGCTTAATAATGATGCCTTTTTTCCAGCCCGCTGGAATGCGGTTTGTTTCCCACACCTCTCGGATTATGGGGAGCAAAAGTTCAGCAGTTAGATGCGGATCAGTTTTAAGTATTTCGGCAGCAATGTTATCGATTCCCTGAGACTTGTTATTTTTCAGAGATTTGATAGCTGTGGTTATCTCTGTTTTGGAAGGGGCGTCGCAAGATATACGCAAGTCTATATTCTGTGGATTTTCGACAATTTCATCTGCGTTATCCCTGGGCGTGCCTAGCATCTCCTGAAAATGCTATTTTCATCTCTCTATTTGGTCATTTGTTGTAGTAAGTAATTCTCCTGTCTTGGATCTTACGACGTTTGAACAGTTGGGCCCACTTTTTGTTAGACGTCTAGTAATTTGGTATAGCTCTCTAGTTCTATTGTGTTGTGCAGCTATTTCGGCTTGTTTTGCCAGTTCTTGAGCCCATCTTCTTTTGTCTCTTCTTGCATTTCTTTTAACTGCTTTATTTATTGTTTCATATTCCTGTTGTCGGTTCGCTCTTTCTTCTACAGTTCTTGCTTGCAAAATATCTTTTTTTTGCTGTTTTCTTTCTTCGATAAGATTCCAAGTTTCATCTGATATCCATTCTTTTCTATGTTTCTCTTTTTTACCCAGTTTATCTTCAGCTATTTCTGTCAAAACATTTGCCAGATCTTCCCAGCTATTTACTTCACGTTCTCTTCTTTTGAGTTGAAGTTCCTCCCTAAACATGTGTCTTCCTGTAGCCGTTTTTAATTTGTCTAGATTGTATGTTGGTCGTTTAGTGTTTCGTGTGATTTTGTTTTTTGCCATTTTGATTTTAATGGTACCGATTACAAGATGACGGTCACTTGCGATGTCTGCTCCTCTTTTGTTACGTACATCAAGAAGAGATGATCTCCATCTTTTTGATATGACGATGTGGTCTATTTGATTTTCTCTTATATGACCTGGTGCAGTCCATGTAACCTTGTGAATATTTTTATGTGGGAAGATGGTTCCACCAATAACTAAGCTATGATTGGAGCAAAAATTTGTAAAGCGCTCTCCGTTTTCATTCATCACTCCCAGGCCATGTTTGCCCATTACGGTTTCTAAGTTAATATTGTCTTCTCCAACTTTAGCGTTCATATCGCCCATCACTATTAGTATATCGCCTTGGTTTACTTGTTGGGTCGTTTGTTCTAGTTGTTCGTAGAATGTGAAAAATGTACAAAAAATGTGAATGGGACATCAGTGATTCCCAGTTCGGGTTTAGGCAAGGTTTAGGAACACGAGAAGCAATAGTAGCAACACAGGTACTGGTCCAAAATTGTTACGATCAGAGGAAGGATGTGTTCCTATGCTTTTTAGATTACCAAAAAGCGTTTGATCGTGTCCAACACTACAAGTTAATGCAGATTCTCAAGAAAGTTGATATAGACCAAAAAGACATAAGATGCATTGAAAACTTGTACTGGCATCAAACGGCACAGCTAAAAATAGACAATTCTATATCTAAGCCCATACATATAAGAAGAGGCGTTCGACAGGGATGTGTGCTTTCCCCTCTTTTATTTAACATTTATTCAGAAGCCATATTTCAAGAGTCTTTGGAGGATGCAGAGATGGGAATCAAGGTGAATGGAGTATTGATCAACAACATACGATATGCTGATGATGGTGTCTTAATTTGTGATAACATAGTCGATCTTCAACAACTTGTCACTATATTTGGAGAATACAGTGAGCGAATGGGACTAGAGATTAATACCAAAAAGACCAAATTCATGATCATCTCCAGAAACTTGGATGCATTTGAAAACTCCACCATAACACTGAATAGTAAATCCATAGAAAGAGTGAGTGAATTTAAATACCTGGGATCGTGGCTTTTTGAAGACTGGGCATCGGACAGGGAAGTAAAATGTCGCATTGAGCAAGCTCGACAAGCTTTCGTAAAATTCAAGAAGGTACTGACTTGTTCTGAGTTCGATCTTCAACTGAGACTAAGGTTTACTAAGTGCTACGTATGGTTAGTGCTGCTATATGGCGTAGAGGGCTGGACACTCAAAACGAGGGATATAAACAGATTGGAAGCTTTCGAAATGTGACTTTATCGCCGTATCCTAAAAATACCATGGACAGCGAAAATCACAAATATAGATGTCCTTAAAAGAATAAACCAAGAACGCCAACTTTTCGAAACCATCAAGAAAAGGAAAACGGCGTATCTAGGTCACATCATGCGAAATGAAAAATACCAGTTCCTCCAACTTATAATCGAGGGTAAAATTGAAGGCAAGAGAGGAATGGGACGCAAGAAAATGTCCTGGCTCCGAAACATAAGGCAATGGACAGGGATTAACGACATACAATCTCTGATACATATTGCAAGAAATAGAGAGTTAATGGAAAATGTGATCGCTAACATCCATTAGTGGATTTGCATCTGAAGAAGAAGAAGAAGAAGTTCGTAGAATATGTCTTTATCTTCGTGGAGAGATGTGTTCGTGGGAGCATAGCACTGAATCACTGTTATCTTGCGGTATCTGGTATAAAATCTGGCAATCATAATTCTATCATTGATTGGTTTCCATGAAATCAGGCTTTTTTTGGCTTGTTTGCTGAGTAGAAGACCCACTCCGCTCTCGTGATTTCCATTTTCTTTACCACTGTATAATAGGAGTTCTCCTGTTTTGGTATGGTGTTCACCATTTCCCAACCATCTTACTTCCGATAGACCAACAAAGCTTAGTTTATACCTGTTTAATTCTTTTACTGCTTGAGCTAGTTTAGAAATCTCATACAGAGTTTTAACATTCCAGCAACCAAATCGTGTCCGTGTTTTCGGTGATACCAAGGTCGTCAACATTTTATCCGTCCGGTTTGTTTCTACCAAAGTTTCAGTAATATGATAAAATTTAAGATGGGTAGGTTATTGGCCTTCCGCACCCGAGTCTGGTGCCGGGGCTGCCGACTGTAGCGTCCAGACAAGCCTCAGGGGGTAGTGGTCCTGGAGGTGGCAACGACATTTCCTTCGTGCGAGATGTTAAGGTTATACCGCCTATACTCGGTCAGAGAAGAATATGAAGTAAAAAGAAATATAGTGACCCGTCTGCTTTCGGAAACCTAATCGCCATTCGGGGTCGGAAGAAACAAGAGTTAGCCAAGAGAGGCTGATAGAAAAGATTAAAGACATTTCACTCAAGACAAGTTGAAGAAGAGTAAAATGTGAAGGCCCTTATGATCCGCCAGGTGCGTTTCATAAGAGTATGAGTATTGATGCACTTTGTGTTCCCGCTCATACTTCGGGGTGTTGACTACAGACTGTATGGCTCGTCCAGCATGCCATAGCATGAAGGATAGGGTACACGTCATTTTACATTGCAGGCACCCTAAACTCCATGGCCTGACACACCAAAAGAAATGAACTATTAAGCAAATGTTATTTGTCTGGTTTAGATTTTTTTACAAATATTGTTGAAATATTTTCGGGTCCAGGACTAGAATCTTTATTTAAATCTAAGGTTTAAAAGTGCTATATTAAGTTCTTGAATCGTAAGATGATTAATAATGACTAGATTATGACTTTCAGTGTTAAGACAGACGACTTCGTTCGTTTGTTAAACATCATTTTAGAATGTTGTGCAAAATTCTAGGTGAAAATTTTACGAATTTTATTTAATTATCTATGAGCGAATGCATTCTTAGCCGTTTACGGTTTAGAAAGTCTCTCACATTACTAAATGCGTGTATGTTACAACCTCCTATATTTTTTCTAATATTTTCTTTTCTTTTGTTTTGTCACGGTTCTATTGCTATTCTAAACTTCTTTTCTATTATTATTTTCGACATATTTGTTGTCCTTCCAAGAATGTTTGTTTTTTTTTTATTTCATATATCTAGCACATTTGCTATTAAGATTCATTGATATTATAAAGATACAAATATTTTTTTGTATAATATAATAATATATCGTTGATGATCTAGATAAGATCGATTAATAATTGATCAGATTATCATGAATACATGTGTTTCGTTCGACAATTTGGATTACATTAGATGATGATTAATGGGAGACACTATTTATATAAAGTTAATAACTTTGTTTGGTACATATTTGATACAATTTAACTTCTATGATCAGCATATCCATTGATTAATAGGAATAAATTATTTTTAAGTTGGTTATAAAATCGAATAGTATATTTTTTATATAGTCATGTCAATTCATATAGTCAATACAACACTTTGTTAACTTTGGCCTGATTCACAATATTCTTCCATTCTATCTTGTCGGTTGCTTTCCTTCTCCATGCGTTTATGTTCATGGTTTCAAGGTCCTTTCCTACTTTCTTGATCGATTGATGTTTTTATGTCTGGATTATGTTTACAGCTTGATTATTCGGCTTCTTCTTCTTCGCGTGGTATATCAGAATTATCCGACGTTGGCGATCACCATTGCGAAGGCTTCTTGATCTTCTGCAATATGGAATAATTGCCCTGCATTTGGTATCTGGGTCCATTCACGAATGTTTTTTAACCAAGAAACTTGTTTTCTTCCTACACCTCTACGGCCCTCTATTTTGCCTTTAAGGATCAGTTGTAAAATTTTATATCGACTTCCCCTTACTATATGCCCCAGATTAGACATTTTTCGATGTTTAATAACAGTCTTTAGCAGTTCTCTATCTTTGTTCACGCTCCTTAGTACTTTTTCATTAGTTTTTATTGTTGTTCAAGGTATCTTCAGCATTTGTCTATGAACCCACATTTCCAATGGTTCAATGCCACAATTTTGTTCATAATCGATACTTTTAGCGTCCACACTTCTGCACTATACAAAAGTACGGACCAAACATAGCACTTAACCATTCTTTGCCTTAGCTCTAAACTGGGATGGTTATTACAAAGAAATTACTTCATTTTCATAAAAGTAGTTTTAGTCATCGCTATTCTACGTTTTATTTCTATGTCTGGATTTAGTTGGTCCGTTATCACAGTTCACAAATATGTCATTTTGTGAACTTTCTCAACTTGGACTCCGTTCAATTGAAGCTTTGCATCGGGATGTGGGTCACGACTAAACACTAAAAATTTGGTTTTGTTTGAATTTATTGTTATGCCCATTTCGTCTCCTACCTCGTGAATACGATCAAGCAGAATTTAAAGACCTTTAATATTATCGGATAGAATTACTGTATCGTCTATCTATCGAATCGCGTTAAGTAGTTCCCTGTTGATTTTTATTCCATATGGTTGTCTCTCAAGTGCCTTTTTAAATAACTGGTCCGACTAAACATTGAACAATGTTGGCGACAAATTGCACCCTTGTCTGACTCCTCGTTGTATGAGGATTTCATCGGTGTAGTTATCTCCAATTTTTACGATAGCAGTTTGATTCCAGTACAAATTATTAATGACACGAAATTTCTTGTCATCTATTCCGATATTTTTCAGTATTTACATTAATTTTCCATGCTTTACTTTATCGAATGCCTTTTCGAAGTTCAAGAAATATGCAAATACATCTTTTCTTTGGTCACGGCTTTTTTGTAATACGATGTTAAGCGCAAAAAGTCTTCCCTGGTTCCCATAGCATTTCTAAAATCAAATTGGGTATCTTCAAGATCTTCTTCGCATTTGCGTCTAATTCTGTTGTGTAGTATTCTGAGGAAAATTTTAAGAGTGTGGCTCATTAGGCTAATTAATCGATATTCTGAGCATTTTCTCGCATTGTGTTTTTTAGGTATTGCGATAAAGATGGATTTGAGCCAATTTGCGGGAATTACTCTGGTGTTATATATTGAATTTTAAAGTCTTATTACTACTTTTATGTTATCAGTCTCTATTAGTTTCAGCAACTCAGTTGGTGTATCATCTGGACCACAAGCTTTTCTTATTTTAGCATTATTTATAGCGTGTTATACTTCGCATTTCATAATTTCTGGGCCACCAGTACAGTTTTGGTAGAATTCGGCAATATTATTCCTGTCATCTTGAAACAACTTTGATATATTATACAGCTGCCATTTTTTTCTTATTTCGTGCTCATTTACAATAATTTTGTTATTATTGTCAACAAGTAGATTATTCGGCATTCTTTCTAAATGGCCAGGTCAGTATACTTATTGTGCCTTTAGAAATTTAGGAATGTCTAAGCTTTTCATTAATTCGTCTAGTTCTTGGTTAATCCTCCACGTTTAGTACAATGGATTGGTCCAAATATATTTCTTAGTTTTTGCACTCACAAATTTCTAGTTAATTTTAACCAGTTAACATTTATTACCTACCGTGCTTTATTTCAAAATTCTGAAATAAAGTTGTGAAATAGATCTTTAATATTTGAATATATATCATTGACAGTAGAAGAGCGTACCTATTGTGGTTTAATCTAAAAAATGTCTGTATTAAACATGTCACACAAAAATAGTTTCAGACCCATTCATGTATGATGGTACTATGTTCCGATCTAACCATTACGTTATTCAGGTTTTCTCGCAATCTGTAATATTGTTGAAGTAAAGCATAACGTAGTTTAAATAACTTTATTCAACTCTAAAAACTCTATTATAATTTATAAATAACACAAATTCTAAATAAGTACATAAATAATTATCGCTTACAATTCACACTCATAACACTTACAAACAATTCTCTTATATAAGTAATCAAAGGCTGCGTTATAATAAGATAATTTGTTCTAGAAATAGCTAGCGTGAGGACGGAGATCGAATCCGAGCAATTATACGAAATTACAGAAGATTACCGACGACAAGAATATCCATAGGAGTCTATCTGAAGCCTATAGCCCTTCACTACTTGCCCATATTTGGCAATCTCTCTACCAGCCTTGAGATGTAGTGTTATCGAAGAATGAACACATTAATAAAGATAGAAAAAGAAAAAGATTTACTTTTTTACAAATACTGTATGCTTCAAATAAAGATAAAGCTTTAGAAAAGTACATTTTGTTTATATTATGTTATGAATTCTG
The DNA here is from genome assembly GCA_918026665.1 of Diabrotica balteata. Taxonomy (NCBI): domain Eukaryota; kingdom Metazoa; phylum Arthropoda; class Insecta; order Coleoptera; family Chrysomelidae; genus Diabrotica; species Diabrotica balteata. The sequence goes on from OU898279.1 coordinate 71,251,753, forward strand.
CAATTTTTGATTTATATAAAACAATAATGAGTAAATATTTGTTTCTTTGGAGATAAATTGCACTTCATTATTAGAAATTTTTTTAGCAATTACTCTTTGATAGATTAGGGGATAAATTTGGCAATCGTCAAATCAGCAGTTGCCAGATGTTTGCAATTAATATCGAAAGAGACAAATATTTACCCGTTATTGCTTCATATAAATTATAAATTGCGTAATTCATAAAATAGTATAATCAAAATGTACTTTTTAAAAGCTTTATCTTTTTATATTTGAAGCATACAATATATGCACTATAAAAGCATGCCAACATTGCCAAACCAAAATATTTTTGACATTTGCGACTATATTCAGCTTATACTTTCGGTAAACTCAACCGGTATATTAGAGTTCTATGACTTAGTGGTGAAATCCACAAGCAAGCCGGCTACGTCATTTATTGCTTGCCAGTCGTCTTGCACGTCTGTTGGTTTTGTGGAAAGTTTTTACGTTTATATTTTTCATTATTTCTTCGTGATATTAGCAGGTAAGCTATTCAATCTATATATTATTTTAAATAACAAGGCCATTGATGCAGTTCTAAATAAGAAGATGGGGTGGAAGAAGGCGAGCAAATATTTTAATGCGCCGAAGACAACGCTGATGAGATTAAGCAAAGATAAGTATGGTATGCCTATCGAAGCAACACAAAAAAAAAAGAGGCAAACCTACAATATTGGGAAAAAATCTGGAAGACGAGCTAGTCCAATATTGTTGTGCAATGGAAGCATCATTTTTTGGATTCACTAGAAGTGATTTAAGAAGAATGGCCGCGCAAATGGCCCAGAGAAATGGCATTAATTATCCATTCAAAGAAGAAATAGCTGGTAAAAAGTGGTCCAATCTATTTCTTAAACTGCACAAAACAAAACTGTCAGAAATAAAGCCCACTGGAACATTTTATAGCAAGGCTCTTGGGTTCAATAAGGAAAATGGGCACAAATTTTATCAACTCCTAGAGGATTTGTACATTAAAAATGAATTTACTCCCGATAGAATCTATAACGTAGATGAGAGCGGAATTAGTGTGGTGCAGTCGAAAATACCCAAAGTTATGGGCCTTAAAGGTAAAAGGCAGATTGCTGCCCTGATATCAGAAGAACGTGGAGCTCTTATAACGGTTGTTGCTTGTATGAATACGACTGGCTCATTCGTACCTCCTTTAGTGATTTTTTCGAGAAAAAATATGAGTGAACAATTGAAAAAAGGAGCGCCATTAGGAACAATTTTTGCAGTGCATCCTTCAGTTTGGATTCAAATCAACTCCTTCGCTCAATGGTTTAAGCACTTTATCGACTTTGTCTATCCTACAAAGGAGAAACCTGTGCTGTTACTCTTAGATGGCCATTATAGCCACACTCAAAATATTGAAGTAATCGATTTGGCAAGAACACACTATGTTACCATTGTGTCCATACCACCTCACTCCTCACACAAACTTCAACCTTTGGACAAAAGTTTCATGGGTTGTCTCAAAACTTATTACAGTGAGAAAATAAGACAGTGGTTAAGAAACAATGAAAGGTCACTTACAGCTTATGATGTAATGGAGCTATTTGGCAAAGTATACATTAAATGTCAAACAGCTGAAATTGCCATCAATGGGTTTAAAGCTACAGGAATATACCCACTCAAGAAGGAGCTGTTTTCTGATGCCGAATATATTGAAAAAGCAAACAAAATGCGAGATTCATCTTTCTGCGAATCCATGTCAAAGCAAAAAACGGCAGGTAATGAAAGCTCTACAGCGATCAGTGAAAAATGTGTCATGGCGATGAATGAATCACAAGTTAATGGAGAGTTTGACCTGAATCAACCGTCAACATCTTCGGCAGATCAAGGTAATCCTGTGTTACCATCTACATCTGACAATCCTCATAGTCCAAAATCGTCTATGACAAGCCCTGAAATTACTCCTATTCCAAAAATCAAAAAAAGGACCACTAATAGGGGACGGAAAACCTGCAGTTCAACAATCATCACAGCTTCTCCTTATAAATTCAAGTTGATGGAATCTAAAAAAGCTAAAGAAACTAAAAAAGCTAAAGAAACTAAAAAAGCCATGAAAACTGAACAGCAAGAACTCGATCAAAGTATCAAAGACAACCGCAGCATAAAAGGTTGTTCGACAGCAGGACCTTCTAGAAAAGGGAAAGAGATAGTAAAAAGATGTCTAAATTTTGAGAAACAAGAATCAAACACAGAAGATGAAATCCATGGACGTATAAATAAAGAAGGACCGGGCTATTTACATCTGTACATGAAGCCATGAGATCGTCACAGTCATAGACACAATTGACGTTGTCATATTATTTTTTTTCCAAGCGAATCTTCGAAATAATTTTCGATTTTTAGTATAATTTAATTTTAATTTATAGATAAAAATGTATTATTTAGTTAGTATAAACTATTTTTAGATATACTCATTTCGCAACCAAGGAATTAAAAGAAAAACATTAATTTTTTAATTTATTAAAAGAAAATATATTCTGATAATGTTAACTTTATGTAAAACTTTGCATTATTAGTAATATTAACCAATCGTAGTGATTTGACGAAAAGGAATATGGCGTTGTACTGTTTACCTTTGAGTTGATAATTTCCTTTTTTGTGACAGTTTAGTGAATTTGTTAATATTTTCATCCAGAACTGTCATTTCGTTCGTAAGTAAACATTGGAATTACGTCCATGAGCGTAGTACAGCGATGTGATATTACTTAATTCTTGACATGAATTGAAATTAAATTTTGTGAAATAAAGTAAATCTTGTCGTATTATAAATACATTTATTTATTTTTTCTAATCTACACTATAATTGCTATAAATATATTAATTTCAAAGAAATATCATATGCAGGTTCCCAGTAAAGAATTAACAGCTGCTAGATATGTGGTTGTCTATGTTCGGCTTAAATAAATAACAAGTAACCAAAACTGCTATGGTCTGCTCAGAACACTTTAGAAAGCATGATCTAATTATACAACCAAGTGGACGGGTTAATATGAGGAAAGGAACTGTTCCAATAAATATTTATCATAAATCATCAGAACTAAGGTAACTATAACGAATTTCTATGTAATTTACTATACAGAGTATAATAAATATAATGCACACGCATAGCATATTAATTCAATGTTTCAGTTCTACAAACGATATGGAAAATAAAGAAACAACTTCCAGTAGTATTGATATGGGTGATTTTTATGGACCTTCAAAAAGGTGAGTTTGGATAGAATTTGTTAATTAAATTTACAAATAAATCTAAATGTGGATTTTAATTACTTATTTCATTTTAATATTAAAATTACTCACAGTATTTTAGAAGTTTCATTGATACTGAAAAATGTAATATGGAGACAGACTTGGGCCTTAATGTAAAATCTAATTCTCCTAAAAAGGAGGTGAGTTTTGGATAAATTTTGTATAAGATTATTTCAATCTTAAACCAATTTTAATATTTTTCTTTAATGTACATAAATTGATTATTCTAGATGTTTAAATGACAATGAAGAAACAAGGAAAGTATAGATATAGAAAATGCACCTTCGATCACCATTACAGCATCAGAAACTGAAACTGTAGAGTTGTTACTTGGTGATAATACTTTTTCATATGTTCCACGTAATATTTATAAAAAGTGAGTTCTTAGTTTAATTTATAAAAACAAGTATTAACTATGAAAACCTAATTATATGTTTTTAGAAATAAAACCATTGAAGACATGTCTAGCAGCGATTTTTCAACACCTGAAAGGATCAAAAAACATTTTAGAGTGTTAAAAAATACTGTTAAGAGTCAAAAAAGTAAAATAAAAGTATTTACAACAATATGTAAGAAGAATGAAAACAAAAATTACATCCTATCTAAAATGATTAAAGATTTATAAGAGCCCGACTTATGTCCTTTCTTGTTGAAATGAACATTTTATCACGAAGTCAGTTCAGCTTTTTATCTAATAAATATACCAGTGATGTTATGTTTTCTGTACTACATGAGGTCTATTAAGCACTAAACAATAATCTTTACGCTGCCACTGTTTTTTTGAGACTATGCCAAATCTTTGATTGTGTAATTCACGACATTTTGATAAAAAAACTAAATTTCTACGGAATTCGAGATATTTCTTTGAATTGGTTCCAATTGTAGCGTTTACGCTACTGATTAACCCCTTAAGAAATTTTAGAGCATCTGTTAGCTCCTGAATTAGAGTATGAGTTTCGAAATCGGGAGTAATGACAAGAATGTCATCAAGATAGTATTGGCAAAATGGATCTAAAGCAGGACCAATTACCAAATCCATTAACCGACACATAGTCTGTGGAGCAGACACAAGACCAAAAGGCATTGTAGTGAATTGGTACAATCCTTTTCCATTGACCGCAAAGGCAGTGAGCTTTTTACTCTCTTCGCTGAGAGGAATCTGTAAAAACGCCTTCTTCAAGTCAACAGATGAAATGAATATAGCATTCTGTAACTTACTCAGGATGATATCTATACGAGGTATAGGATACGCATCTCTGTTCACAGTTATACTGTTAAGTTTACGTCCGTCAAAACAGACACGAAAAAGTCCCATCTTTCTTTTTTGTCAGCCATAAAGGACTACAAAAAGAAGAAGTACTGGGCTCAATAATACCTAACTTAAGCATTTTCATCTACCTCCTTTACTAGGCATTCATGCCAGGCTTGAGGCAAGGGATATTGATATTTGCCTGAAGGGCTTGGACGAACCCACATCAATGTGATATTCGATGAGATGAGTTCTACACAACTTATTTTTCGACGATATAGAAGAGAATGATTTGATGACATTATTTACTTTTCTAATTCATGAGCATTAAGTCGACTCATATCTTTAACCGCATTGACACAAGAGATATTAAATGAAGAAACAGATAAGGAAAATTCAGGAAAATTTAACTCACTATTAAATAGTTTTCAGAAAATACCATACCTAGGATGACTGAATTCTTAACTGACGGAATGACCAAGAATGTAACCATTCTTTTACAAAAACTAACACAAATCTCAGTCCATACCGAGAGAACCTAAAATAGAGATATTGGACCTGTGTCCAGTAAAGCTAAACAAGAATGTCCTAAGATAGAGATTTCAAGATATGGACGATTATCCTTGTTTTTTTGAACCAACAATGAGTTTATATCTAAGTCAACAAACGAAGACAGGGATTACACGAAGAAACTACAGAAGAATTACGGTGGCTCGTGCTCAACTAACGTTGTCCTCTCTTCGGTTGGTATTTGCCGTTCTGTGGTCTTTTGTCTTTTGGTGAAGGGTGAGATGTTTGGCTTGTGGAAGCTTGGGCATCCAGCCTCGAGAAACTGGTTCCTTGGTTTTGAGGAGTTTGGACAGTGTTTGTATTCCCTGTATTTTGACGAGGAGTAGGAGCCAGGGCCAACCCACCCCTTCTGTCGTCTTTCCCGAACAGAATTGGCATTCAAATTTGCGGACACCTTGACGTCCACATCCATAACAAAACCGAATTCTAGGTTCAGAACATTCGTAGTAACCATGTCCTGACTGACGACAATTCCAACAGGTAAGCTTCGAATTAAAGAAGAGACATTACCCAGACCGAGAATAATTAGGCCTACCAGAATAGGATGAGTCATTATTTTTTCTGTTAGCTCCTGAATTAGAGTATGAGTTTCGAAATCGGGAGTAATGACAAGAATGTCATCAAGATAGTATTGGCAAATAATGGATCTAAAGCAGGACCAATTACCAAATCCATTAACCGACACATAGTCTGTGGAGCAGACACAAGACCAAAAGGCATTGTAGTGAATTGGTACAATCCTTTTCCTTGACCGCAAAGGCAGTGAGCTTTTTACTCTCTTCGCTGAGAGGAATCTGTATAAAAACGCCTTCTTCAAGTCAACAGATGAAATGAAGTGAAGAGGTCTCTTAATTTTCAGAGTTTTGATTCTGGAAGGTGAACTTGATTGTAAAGTGATTCCCCAGGCACAGTCAACTCCTCATATTGCTAGGTGTTCCAGTCAAACTCGTTTCCTTTTGTTAAGTCTGCTCCTATTCATAAATGGGGTGTGCATTTTTCAGGTCAAGATAATGAAAACGTTGTTAGTTTCTTAGAGAAGGTAGAATGTCTTGCGTATAGCACGTGGTAACACTCTTCCTCGCTGTTACCACGTGCTATACGCAGACATTCTACCTTCTCTGAAGAAACTAACAACGTTTTCATTATCTTGACCTGAAAAAATGCACACCCCATTTATGAATAGGAGCAGACTTAACAAAAGGAAATGAGTTGACTGGATACACTAGCATTATGAGGAGTTGACTGTGCCTGGGGAATCACTTTACAATCAAGTTCACCTTCCAGAATCAAAACTCTGAAATTAAGAGACTCTTCACTTCCTCCTCTTCCTCTGTTGTAGCTTCTAACAGATGGATTCTAGCTGCAACATGACCTAACCGAGAAGTATAACGAGCATAGGCAGTATCACTAGAAGAACCAACAAAAGAATTAATTTGACCACCAGATCTGCAAGAGTAACCTCTATTTCGGCAATCTCATCCTTAAAATTAAGATGGGAAGCTGACAAAACAGCGAAACTCCGATTGGATGAAGTTTGCTTCAATGCACCACGCAACATCTACCCGTTTCCTTTCCACCGTTGTCAAGATGGATCGTTTAAGTGACGGACTCTCAACTCATACTCTAATTCAGGAGCTAACAGATGCTCTAATGTAGCGTTTACGCTACTGACTAGTCCAATTACTACCTTTTTGTGTTAAGACTTTGGCTATAATACGGACTATTCTTGTTGTTTACTAATAAATTTTATACTTTATCTGGCCAGTGGTAGTGATTATTCGCGTGTTGAGGGGCTATTAGGTCCTATTGTATATTTACACCATCCACTACCACTGTTATTTAGCTTTGCATTATATTATGTAAATTGTGTATACACATATACCTATATAATGCAAAGCTAAATAACAGTGGTAGTGGATGGTGTAAATATATAATAGGACCTAATAGCCCTCAACAAGCGAATAATCACTACCACTGGCCAGATAAAGTACAAAAATTTTTAGTAAACAACAAGAATAGTCCGTATTATAGCCAAAGTCTTAACACAAAAAGGTAGTAATTGGACTAGTCAGTAGCGTAAACGCTACGCAATCTTGCTTGAGAAATAGGAAACAAGCAGTTAGAGCAAATAATACTGACTCTAGATACAAAAGCATGTATGTAGAATACCGCAATATTGAGTACTGGGTCCTCTACTTTTTCTTATATTTAGCTTTTCATGCAATTAAAACTTCTGATCAACTTAAAATAAAAACCTGGTCCGACTATAATTTACTTTCTTTTAACATGAATAAGACAGTAGCATTATCCTATAAAGGAGCTCTTCAACCCTTGCTTCTTAATAACAGCCAGATCAGTATCGCTGTTTCTTTAAAATTTCATAGTATTTTTACAGACAGCAACCTTAAATGGTTCCTTTATATCGATTTGTTAAGTAAGAAACTAATCTCAGCCAGCTATGCAATACGATCTGTTTCGAAGCTGAATTTAGCATCTTCCAAAATAACATATTTTTCTTTGTTCGAGTCTCATCTTTAAAATGGCCTTCCTTTTTGCGGTTCCAGTACAGCTACCCAATATAATGTTATTTTTAAATTAGAAAAAAGAGGAACACGGTATCTTTTTGGCCTCAGTAAAATAATACATTTTAGAAGCTACATAAGAAAATCACGGGATTTTAACTTTTCCCTCTTTGTATATTCTAGAAACTGTTTTCTTAATTGGTAAACACCTACATGTTTTTTCAGCAAGACCCAATCATGAATTGTCCACCAGAAATTCAACCTTTGATATGTATTTATCAATTTCGTCCACCGAGTTAGTAAATAAATCTATATTATATTCGGCAAAAAAATTATACAATTAATTCCCTTTGCAACTTAAATCTACAACTTCTTTCCTTAAGTTCTGTAAATTAACAAAAGCCTTCTATCTGAAAGACCATATTATTTAGTGGAAGAGTTTCTTAACGAGAAATTAAGAAATGACAGTACGTTAGGTACAAGCAACTAAAGTATTATTATATTTGGGTATTAAATGCAGCAACTAAAACTTATTCGTAAACTACTTCCTAAGGTTTTATTATGCAATTGCAATTTAGTTAGATATTGCAATGAATTGTAAATTTTATTATCTTTTATTATATGACATTGACCATTTTTGTAATTTTAGTGAATTTTAATTGTTATTGATATTTTTTTTTTACTTTTTGTAAGTTTTGTTCATAAAATTGTACAATTTTCAGTGACAATAAAGCATATTTCTATTTTAGGAACCTACCCCATCCATAAGGTTTAATGTGTTTTTATATTGTTGTATATGTGGTTTGTTGTTCATGTTTTATTAAACAATAGTTTATGTTTTCTTACGTTTATTAATATTTTCTTAAATACATATTCCTGAACTTTTATCTTTCTTCTGCCTACAACTATGTCTAACATGACTTCTAATGTTGCCAAATAACAATTAATCTGGAGTTATAAACCATAATTCACTACATTTTTTCAACGTATCACTCACTGAATAAGACAAGAACATACTCAATACCCTGAACAGGTTAATGTTTGGGGAAGAATTTTTTAAACTTTTTATTGCTTGTGTATTATTTTAGTTTAAATAAAATATGATATAAAGTACTTTGCGATTTTATTTACCCCATCTTTATTCTTTCGTGTAAATCAATTTTTATAAATATATTTATTTCTATACACTGAAAATTAAAATTATTCATCGTTCGTTGTTTCTCACTTATTCGAAATATTTTATATGTTTACGATACTAAAAATAAAAGCAATCAAACCAATAGTCATTATTTATTCAAATGAAAAAAACTGTTTCAAATACCTTTCAATTATTGGAAGGTACGCCAATGACTTAAAAGGTAATGTCACAGTCTATCACCTCGCCTCTTTCTCCGCGCCTATAAACTTTTCGACTTCAAATTTAGGCGAACAGAGTGCAGGGCATGCCCAGTCCATCTTTATTTATACGTCCATGATGAAATCAGTGTCTCTTCTGGAACATCTGAATTTGACATTATTATGGGAATGTCACCATCTAAAGAGGATGATGGTTTGTGCATGGTTTGTGACAGAAATTATTCGGAAGATTTTAAAATCAAACTTTGGGTCTTGTGAATTATGTGTTAGTTGTGGGCTCATGTGGATTGTGCTAGAGCTGATAAGCATGCCTACATATGCGATTTTTACAGATAAATTAATAATTGTGCTCAATATTTTTGTATATTTTATGTTTTTTATTGGAAATTGTTGCAATATACGCTTATTTAGAAAGTAGATCATGTTTTCTTTTATTTAATACTTTTTTCCAATTATTGGTACAACTTTATTGATAATTTTTAAGGGAATCCACTTTTAGCAACTATTTTCCGAATTCACCAAAGGCTGGATTTTGGAAAATACATATTTTTTATATTAATTTTTAATTATTACTAATGAAAGTTGAGTATAAATGAATTATAATATGAAATAAATGGTATGTACTTTTATAATATTTTTTTTTTGCTATTTTTCATACGCATGAATTGAAAAACAAAATGGGGATCCAGTTTTAGGCATTTTCCTTTAATTTTGATTTTAATATTAATGTTGACTTTAATCTTAGACTTCAGGGAAAAGATATCAGAGCTATAAAGGTAAGTCAGAAAAACGATCAAACTAAAATGATAAATCTTTCTAAATATTCAATTCAAGATTGAGAAAATTACAATTATGAAGAATAAATAATTCTTTATAATTGTAATTTTAGGAAAAATCAGGGCAATAACAATGCAAGGAGTATTAAACATGACCTTCATCATCAGTCGACCGCTGAAGGCACAACGGAGAATTTTCCTAGCTTTAGTCAAATTAACGTTAGAAAGCAAGTACAACAAAACCCACTCAAACTTAGGGAGCAGACTGGTGACAAAAGAATGAATAGACTGCAGGGACTAGTAAATAGGATAAAACAAAAATTAAGTAAGTACAACAGAAAGTAGAAAAATAAGAAAAGGAAAAAAAAATTAATTGGAACGTGAATATTTCGAAGAACTGTTGAATAAACAAAATCAACGTTACGAAATAGAAGAGCTAAGATAAGTCGGAGAGGCTGATGCAGACCTATATGCACCAACAGAAAAAAATAAAAGATGTAATAAAAAAAATGAAAAAAAAAAAACAATTCCTTAGGATGCGAAACAATAACGCGAAAATTGCAGTTATATACCCTATACATAAGAAAGGAGATAAGTTAGACTGCAATAATCACCGGGGAATATGACTACTAAACGTTGGATACAAAATATTTAGCAAAACGTTGCAAGGAAAACTAAACAATATATTGGAACAAACAACAGGGGTTTAACAAGGAGGATTCAGAAAATGTAAGTTAACTGTTTTTACTTAGTTTTAAGTTTTGTTTGAACAATAAGTACAATAACAGAGAACTGTTATTTTTTAATAATTAAAATTTAATAGAGGAATATTAAACTTAGAGAAATAAAAGCTTCGACGCTTTTTCTCCTTCAAGCCTGTTTCAATGTGGCGTATAAAAAAGTCCAGCGCCACTAAACAAGCGCTTGCTCGGGCCACTTTTTGGTGATATAACTAAATATTGCCGTACTACAGTAAAAAGTTCCTATCCTTATTTTTTTATTAGAAAATTGCAAATTAAGTCAAAAATTTCGGTTTTTTATAAATGTTAATAACTTTTTAAAATAAACTTATAACCTTTATATTACAAACAATGTTGGGTCTTGTGGTGCTTAAAACTAAGATCAAAATTTAGAGTCGATCTGCATCTGTCAAATAAACGTCAAATCGAAAGGCGCATTATTTTGAAGCTCTTACAAAAAATATCAATTTTAAAGGTTTTTTCTTCACTTTCACAGTATCACTTGCAGTGATAAAGACACATTTAACTAGTGGTCTGGAAGATTAGTGTATATTTCGTGTATAGGTAGTTTTTAATAAAAAAAAACGACATGGAAGAAATTCCACCGAAGCCTCCAGATAGAGGGAAATTTTATGTAGAATTTGGAGAGATAGGACGATGGAAATTTGAAGAATTAAAAAAAAATAGCACCATAAACAATAAATAAGGTAACAAACGAAAAAAAACCAAACAATTAGCACTAAGGAGGTAAGTATACCAATTTGATTTTAATAACGACGCTTTGACACAATTTAATAAAATAGATAGATCAGGTAATCCAAATTTAAATAAAGTTATAAATTTAAGATTAAATAATAGATATAAATTAGGAGATAGTGCACCATACATAGTACATATAGAAAATAAAAACGGTAATATCGGCAAATTACACAGGATAGGCACGGCCCGATTAATTTTACGTTCAGTACCTGAAATTGAAAATAATATCACACAAATCACGGTAGTTGGTAGGAATTAAAATTAAGGTAGAACTTAATAATTTTACTAGTGCTAATAAATTAATTGAATCTGATAATTTAAAAAGCAAACAGTACGAGGCATATATTCCGACGGTTTTTTACCCAAGAAAAGGTGTTATAAAATCTGTAGATAAAGAGATAGAAGAGGATGATTGGTTATCATTAATTCAACCTTAGGGTTGGAATGAGGTTTGAAGGTCTTACATGTAAAAAGAATAATGCGGAAAGTGGTACAAGAAAATGGATCAACTATCTATGTATAAAACTGGAACTGTAATAGTAACGAGAAGGTCAGTCTATACCTACCAACGTAGTAATAGAAAAAATGATATACGAGGTTGAAAATTACACACCCAGAATGCTACAATGTTTAAAGTGCTTGAGAATTTGGGGCATATACGTGTTCAATGTAGGGGAAAAGATAGGTGTGAAAGATGCGGTGAAGAACATAATAAATCAAATTGTTCCAATCCTAACAATCTATTTTGTGTATTGTGCAAAGGAAAACATAGCCCTACTGACAAGGGAGCAAATTGTACGGAAAGGGAAAAACAGGAGTATATTAAAAAGATTATGAATACTGAAATATAACATATTACGAAGCTAATAATAAATATAGAAAATATTATTCAACAGTAAGTAAAGAGCAAGAAAGTACTTCTAAATAAATATACAATCTATAAACGAAACGATCAAATTAGGTATTAATTCTAGTAACGTAGACAGAGAGATATGGAAGCGCACAGAAAAATCTTGCAAACTCCAAAAGTACAAAGTCAGCCTTGTTTATAATTTTAACAGCCCAATTTATCTATAATAAAATACAATTACAAAACGATAATACAAGTAATATAGGAGAAATTATAGTAAACTTTATTTCAACAACTTTAAATCATGATTAATCACAATTTAGATGAAAAAACGTTTAGAAATTACTGAAAAACAATATTTTACAATTATTATTAAATCGTGATGGCTAGCATATCATTTCTTCAATGGAATGCAAGGTCAAAATTTAAAACAAAATAAGGGTTATTTAGAACAAATTTTTATATGACAATAAAATAGATATGGACTAATATCAGAAAACATGGTTAAAGAAGAGTAGCTTTATTAAACTTTACTGGTTATAATATCTTTAGGAATGATAGGGATGTATGGATTTGGTGGTGTGTGGCCATACTATTGAAAAAAAAAATTAATTTTCATAATACTCCTACTTTTCATCCAATCAATGACGTAATGTGTAATAGCATATCAATAAAAATTAAAACCGGTAAAAAGATTAACATTTATTCTATTTATGGTAAAACCAAATCTCAAAATTACGGTAAATGAATGGAAAAAGTTTTTTAATAGAATGGAGAAGCCTTTTATAATTGGTGGTGATTTTAATAGCCACAATTATGTTTGGGGTTGTAGTACTGTAGACACTATAGGAAAAAATCTGTTAGAAGCTATTGAGGATCTGTAATCTCGTACTTTTAAATACGGCAAAGAAACTTTGATGCGTAGACCTAATTGTATTAATAAATCGGCCATAGACCTTACATATGCTCAGCAAATATTAGTCATTGTTTCGAGTTGGGATGTTGTGGACAATACTTTAGGATCAAAACATTTTGCCATTGTTATAAAGTCAATATTAATGTTAATAAAAGCGGAATGTGTAAAACAAATTCCCAATGGATATAAATAAAGCGGATGGTCTCTTTTCTCTTCTATCACTGATAATTTTATGGAATGCGATAATAATTTAGATTACAACAATTTTTAAATAAATTTAACGAATATTGTAAAATATGCATACCGGAGAAAAGAACAGGGACTAGTCCACGATTTAGGAAAAACTTGGTGGAATGACAATTGTAAAAAGGTTATTCAAGCACAACAACTTGCTTTACGCAAGTTTAAGTTACAGTCCAATATACAAAATATATAAATTATAATAAGTGTGTAGCAGAAACGAAAAAAGTTATATAAAAAGTAAGCGTAATGCATGGAAAATTTTTTGTGAAAATTTAAACAAAAATACACCAATAAAAAATATATTGGGAATCAAGTCAAAACGGTTTACACAAATCTTTAAACCCAAATAAATCCAGTGACCGAAGGAGATGGTTGAGGAGTTTTTTGAGAAAATTTTGTCCAGATAATATTATTTTCAAAAATTAATGTAATGATAGTAAAAACTCTAATCATCCACTTTCACTGCCATTTAGTTTATACGAATTAGAAATAAGTCTTAAGAACAAGAAAAACACGTCTCCGGGAATAGATATATATCATTATATTATGTTGGCAAATTTACATCAAAAGGAAAAAGAAAACTATTAAAAATTTTTAATCAAATATGGCAATCAGATATTCCAGATCAAAACAGTACTGATTTGAATATATTATGTTCAAGATTTTTAAATATTTTAACTCTTAATCTTTATCTCCTGAAGAAGCTGACAAAAATCAGCGAAATATTGATGTCATAAAGAAAAAAGAGTTTTTTTTTTTAATAACTAGACCCATACTGATACTCCAAAACAATAAATTGTTATTTACGTTTCGGTCGATAATCCTACCAGTTTTGCTATAATAATATATATAATTTATATATTTATATATATATATATTATTTATATATATATATATATATTATGTTCGGAAGATTTCCGCGGTTAGGATATGAAACTTAGAGCTAAGATTAATATTATTACTAAAATTACAGTAGTGACAGCGCAGTGAACAGTGTAGTAGTGTCTGGGGGCTCGGAGAGACTGGATACCTCGGAAGCCCTGAGGAAGGCATCAGAGAGGATGCCGAAAGCTCGGCAAAATGGATATCGACGCGGTCAACCTTAGTTTCTTATATTATATATATATATTTATATATATATATATTTATATATATATATATATATATATATATATATATTACACTGTAGGAAAAAGTTTATGGTCGGTATGGACCTTACGTGAGATGGAGTGGAGAAACAGCTTTTTAAAAGAGAGAGTATATTTTATCCGCCCTTTATATCGCCAAAACATGCATGCGTGAAATAATAAAAAAGGAAGTTCACGTTGCCAAACTTATTGGTTTTATTTGACCTGTTGTCTTTTTGCATTTGAACAATGTTCTAAGTATCAAACTTGGGCGAAATTGATTTAAATGGCAGCTTACTGTTTTTTTATTGGGAATATGACACAAGTTGACTTCACAATAAGTGTAATATAACATTTTGATTTCCACTTCGGAAATCGTTTTATATAAATAAAATTTATTAATGTTTCGTATTTTAAGTACGATTTCTGAAATAAAGATCTAAACATCAAAATAAGCTTATTTTAGAGTCACATCGTGCCGTATTCCCAATATGAAATAATAAACTGCATACAATAACGCCACATTAAAAAATATTCATACACAATAATTATTTGGCAACGTCTCTTTGGTCAAAAGACCGAGTAACGAGTAGTAGAGGTGGGTCGTGGTAGTTTTATCGTTAAGAGCGTAGGCTCAAAATTTCGGGCCAATGTTTTTTAAATGCATTCATTTTTTTCGAATCCTGAGAAAACTAATAAATATTTTTGAAAAATTTAAACGCAGCATGAAACAATACATTATTATCGAGGGCCGAAAGTCCCTAAAAACTTCTATAATATTTATTTTAATAAGTTATAGGGGTGAAAGAAAAATTATTGTGATTTTTAATTTCAAATATCTCATTCAAAAAAAATTTTTGTTTATTCTAAGGGACTTTCGGCCCTCGGTAATAATGTAATCTTTCATTCTGCAATTAAATTTTTCAAAAATATTGGTTAGTTTGCTCAGGATTCCAAAAAAGAAAAATGAATGCATTTAAAAATTTAAATTTTCGTAAACAAGTAACTATGATTGTAAAAAAAAGTAGTTTCAAGTAAGAGAGTATCTACAGAAACAAACATAATGGCTATTATAATTTATGTGTATATTTATTGAAGTGAAAGAAACTAATGATATATTTATTATAACTTGAAAAATAAATTAAACAATTCAAATAGTAAATCGTACTTACATTTACATTACACGTTATTATTAAATCGCAAATAGTCTAAATTGACATTAAAAAACATAAGTTTTTCTACTTTACTTCATGTTAACCATGTTCTTTTTTATTTAAAATAAACTAGATTTTGAAAATGTGTTCACATTTACAATACTTTATGAATATAGTGGTTAAGTTAGGATGTACATGGCGATGGTTTTTCCACCGTTATAATGGACTCTCGATACAGGTGTACGTGAATATGAGTCATCTTCAATTAATTGATCAAATATACACCATGGACTTGAGTCATCTTTATGGGTTTCTTTTTCTTGTACTGGTTGATTTTCAATAGTACAATCTTCTTGTTCGTTAATTAGAGAAGTAACTAGCTTCTTGACTTTTTCTTTTGTTTTTTTTAGCTTCATTTTTATCAGAAAAACCCTGCACTTTAAATCGTGAATCCATAATTGTACATAAGGAAAATGTGCCACTCTATTTTATCCCTCTAAATCTTTTTGCTAAACCCTATATTAGTAATTGTAGTACGTCGGATACTATGGAAGTAAGGTTACCGTTTGCTAAAATTTTATTGCAAGATTCTTGCTGCCAGCGTACCATAACAATCACTGAACTACCCTTCAAGTATTTTTAGTCACTCATTGCACTTGTTATTTCTTTAAACGGCCGTAAAATTTGGGAAAGTTGAGAACAAATAATCCAGTGTTCTTTATTTAGATTTGGTCTAAGTCTAAGCCTGTATTATTTAATACTAATGTGAAACGGATTGCCTCTTCTAACTCGGTCATTCTTTTTAACATGTAATAGGTGAAGTTCTACCTAGTTTCCACGTCTTGGATTGGCCGTGGATTGGATTCGATTGGAACTTTGTTATGTTGTAATTAATACTTTAAAAGCCTTTCTGACGGTAAGGTACTTTTTTTGAAATGTGTTTATTGCAGAATTGTCGAAAAAAGGACTTTTTACTTTATCTATTTGTACACGACAGCATTTAAGTGCGTCCTCCACCAATAAATTTAACGTATAAACAAAACAACTTATGTTTTCATTCCAAAGCATCTTTAATAGCTTTGACCATATTTAAGGCATTATCAGTTACTGCAAAATTTACTTTTCGTTTTAGGCCCCACTGATTAATAATTTCACTAATCGCTGTTTTCTGAATTATGGTTTCCAAAAAAATAGCAGCAGCCTAATAAAACCGTTTTAAATACTAAATTTTCGGTTAAATATTATCCTATTAATGCGAAGTAACTCTCAGTTACTCCAGATGTCCAGAGGTCAGTAGTAATACAGATATTTTCTACTTCTTTAACAACTTGTGATCTAATAATTTGCTCAGTTTCGACATAACATTCCTGAAGTAATGAACCTGACAAAGTTTTTCTTTTTGTCGGTTTATATCCAGGAATCCACCCTCCAAACTTTTTAAAAGCTGGTTCTTCAACTATGGAAAACGGATGAAACGAGTCTTTGCATAAGTTTAGTAAATCTTGAAAATCAACCAGTAGAAGAAAAAGAAACTGATAAAGATGACTTAAGTCCATGGTGTATTTTTGATGAATTAATTGGACATGATTCATCTAAACATACACCTGTATCGAGAGATATAAAAGAAGTCGACAATTTGTCTGATGATATATTACCCACAAAAAATTTCAAACGGAGATTGGAACTGTCCATTACCGTGGTGGAAAAACCATAGCCATGTATATCCTAACTTAACCACTATATTCATAAAATATTGTAGTATTGTAACAAAATCTTTTCCTTGTGAACACATGTTTAAAATCTGGTTTAATTTGAAATAAAAGAAGAATACAGTTAACAAGAAAAGTGGAAAAACTTGTTTTTCCACAAAATGTAAATGTAAGTACTATTTGTATCGTTTAATTTATTTTTCAAGATATAATAAATATATCCTTCGTTAGGTTCTTTTACTTCAATACTTATACACATAAACGATAATAGCCAATATGTTTGTGTACTCGCTAATTTGAATATTGGTAAACAATAAACTAGTTACAGTTTACGAAAAACGGTTCCGTAAAAATTTAAAAAACGAGAGGACCCACCTCTAGTTTTTTAGGTATATTAGGATCGGAACCCGAGAATATGTAAAATATCTCTGATCGGAACTGTTCGTCTCCCTAATGGGCAAGAAGTGGTAAAAAGATTTATGGAGGGGAGACCAAGGGGAAATATGATTATTATCTTTGTCTATTCGCTGAAAATATGATTTTATATCTGCGTTAGATATCCTGTTAAATTTTACCATACCGACCATAAACTTTTACCTACACTATATATATACAAATAATCAGTTTATTTGGGCTGCAGTCAGAAGGTTAGCCGGGATATTAAAGAAACACTCTTTTGACGTTTTGTCTAGCTTTCGGAATTGTTTTATTCCTTTTTCAAGACACTATAATATAGATAAAAAGAATATTTATATATATTAGTTGATTAATATATATATATATATATATATATATATAATATATATATATATATAATATATAGTAAACTCTTAAATATTGGGGAAATCTGCAAAAAAACTCTAATGTGTATCAATTATTTCACCTAACGTTTTCGCCAAAGAGAATTTGGCTTCTTCAGGGCTGAAAGAGAATAAATTATAATTAGCTACCATATTATTATCAATAAAAAACATTTACCTTACCGTGAAATTTTAGAAATGTCTAGTTATGATGTTAAAAAACTTTAGCTAGTAACAACATAGTGGTGTTTTTTTGTTACTATGTGCAAAAAAGTTATTGTGAACGTTGGGAAATGTATGGTAGCTTTGAGACTTAAAACGCAAAGGTTTACCCAAGGACAATCGAAAAACCCAATGTAACTACATTTAAAGGATGTAATTCTTTGAATTGTCGGCAATAACTAAATTTTTAATTGTTGTAAAGTTTGAATGTGAGCTTCTGTTTTCATAGAACGCAAGCGCCCGAAACAATTACAAGTAGTTCTTTTGATATGAATGTCGTTAAGGTTCATTGGTAAAACCGATGAGGTTAGATCTCAGTCTGGGGAGATATTAGTTTAGAATTTCTAATTGAAATTCTTTTATTTTTAATTAGTAAATTGTTCATGTATTATTGTAATAATTTCTTATTGAGATGTATCTGAGAAAAGCAAGGGAATGTTATCTTTTTTTGTTAATGAAAATTATTATTAAGTATTAAGTATTAAGTAGGTTAGTTGTTAATAGATATATCAGTCAAGTTGGTTATCTGTGATGTTGTATTGTTCTTGGTATCTGATTTAAGTAAGAAGTGGTATATATCGCTTAGATTCTTAATGTCACTCTTAACATTGATGGAAAAATCGTTAAGAGAAAATATAAGACATTTCAATGAACTCTCTTTTAGATTTATTGCTCTCACGGTGGAGAATTGTAGTGTTCGTATAGTCCATGTGATGACCAGTGGAATGGACATGTTTGGCTAATGCACAGCGGTCAGGGTGAAGTCGAGAATCACTTTGTGTAGTGTAATACGTGATTTCAATAATTGAGATGTTTGGCCGATGTAGGAATTGTTGCAAGAAAGACATGGAATGTTGTAGACAATATTACTAAGCCTATCTATGGAGTCTTATCTTTTATCTTCGAATAAAGATTATTAATTGTTAGGGCTGATCTACAAGCCACATTAAGTTTAATGTTATTATTATTATTAGAAAAGCTATTTTCAAAACTTTTTAGAATCCTTGTTAACCCGGAGTGATATCTCTGAAATAGGGTAATGAAAATATTTATTGATAGGAGTATCCGAGACATGGGTTCCTACTTAAGACATCAAGATCAGCATTGTTAGTCACGATGGAAGGTGAAGTATCTTCGTTATGGATAGTGTTAAACAAAATCTTATTTACCAATGGTGTTGGATAAGAATTTGAAATAAAAAGTTTCAGAAGGATTCATTCACCATCTTCCCTCTCTATAGTGAACTGGATGTAGGGGTCATAACTATTAAAGGTGTCTAATAGTTCATCTACCTTGTCATTGGGTATAGCCAAAATTATATCATCGACATATTTTTTAATAAATCTAATTTGAAAGGATAGTAAAGGAATGACTGAGTCTAAAACATAATCCATAACGTAAGTTGCAATGATAGGAGAAATCTTTGCTCCATAGGGGTGTACCGAAAGTTTGTTGATAGAATTTACATTAAAAGAGAAGTAAGTGTTATTAAAGAGAATTCGACGATACTGATGAATCTGTCA
Organism: Diabrotica balteata; assembly: GCA_918026665.1. Classification (NCBI taxonomy): domain Eukaryota; kingdom Metazoa; phylum Arthropoda; class Insecta; order Coleoptera; family Chrysomelidae; genus Diabrotica; species Diabrotica balteata. The sequence goes on from OU898279.1 coordinate 71,271,569, forward strand.
TAAGACATGGAAACAACAACCTCTAATACGGTCCCAGTTGATCTCTATTGATGTCAAACATATTCCTAAATGAACGTTGCTGAATAAGGATACAACGTCAAGGCTAACGAGGACATAATTAGATGGTAATATGTAACCATTATATTTATTTACCATCTCAAAAGAATCTTTGATGTAATATTGTATTTCATAATTATATGCATTAGTAAGTATGTCTGTAACAAAAGCTGAGATATTTTCAGTTGGAGTTCCAATGGAAGCTACTATGGGACGAACCGATAGTGTTTGTTTATGGATTTTTGGTAAATCATAAAACTTTGCAGTATTCCCATTGTATGTTGTTAGTTTTTTCTTTGTGTTACGGTCAATCTTATTAGAAGAGGCTAAGGATGCGATTAATGTATTGCATTTCCTTTGTAGAGAAGAAGTGGGATTTTATGTAAGTGAAATGTAAGATTTATCATTCTCAATGAGAGAAGAACACAGTTGTAAGTAGTGAGTTCTTTCTAAGATGACTGTAACATTACCTTTATCTGCTTTTGTCACTAAAAGCTCAGGATTATATTTAAGAAATTTTTTAGTTTTGGTATATAAGTTATGAAAAAAAGTATTAGATGATTTAGAAGTATTCAAAATGTGATTAGTGAGAATGTTGGTGGTTCTAGACCGGATTAAGTTTTGTTCTAATTCAGATGGACATGATGAAATTATGTATTCTAAGTCTGCTAAAAGTGTTTTTTACTTGAAAATCTTTTCCTAACTTTGGTTCGATGCTAAATTTTATTTCCTAATGCCAAGAAACCTAGAATATCATCAGGAATAGTTGTGGAAGATAAATTTTTTATCCATTTTGGATCAGTATTAAGAACAGATTCAACAAATCCTTCTGAAACTTTTTATTTCAAATTCTTATCCAACACCATTGGTAAATAAGATTTTGTTTAACACTATCCATAACGAAGATACTTCACCTTCCATCGTGACTAACAATGCTGATCTTGATGTCTTAAGTAGGAACCCAGTCTCGGATACTCCTATCAATAAATATTTTTCATTACCCTATTTCAGAGATATCACTCGGGGTTAACAAGGATTCTAAAAAGTTTTGAAAATAGCTTTTCTAATAATAATAATAACATTAAACTTAATGTGGCTTGTAGATCAGCCCTAACAATTAATAATCTTTATTCGAAGATAAAAGATAAGACTCCATAGATAGGCTTAGTAATATTGTCTACAACATTCCATGTCTCTCTTGCAACAATTCCTACATCGGCCAAACATCTCAATTATTGAAATCACGTATTACACTACACAAAAGTGATTCTCGACTTCACCCTGACCGCTGTGCATTAGCCAAACATGTCCATTCCACTGGTCATCACATGGACTATACGAACACTACAATTCTCCCCGTGGAGAGCAATAAATCTAAAAGAGAGTTCATTGAAATGTCTTATATTTTCCTTAACGATTTTTCCATCAATGTTAAGAGTGACATTAAGAATCTAAGCGATATATACCACTTCTTACTTAAATCAGATACCAAGAACAATACAACATCACAGATAACCAATTGACTGATATATCTATTAACAACTAACCTACTTTAATAATAATTTTCTAATATATATTATAATATATATTATATATATATATATATAACAAATATTCTACCAATTTATAAAAAAAGGCACTAACTTCGTCCCAAGTGTCTTAAGTTAATTTTTTTTCCTTTTGAAATTGTAAAAAAATTAAGGCCGTTTAAAATATGAAAAAATCATTTTTTTACAGTCAATGGTTAAGAAGTTATTCTAATTGTTATAAGCAAAAAATTGACATGTTTTGGCTAAATTATTTTGCAACATTTAAAATTATTTTTCCCCATTTTTTCTAAATAATATTAATAGAATCAATCTTCTTCTTTTAAAATCTGTCTGTATATTTAATATACCTATTTAATTTTCTAACTTATATTGTGGCAAAAATGTGTAATTTGGAATAAACAAATTAAATAATTTTTTTTTTATTGAGTTTAATGCGTCGACAACTAATGGTCATTGGCATGGTACAGTGAATTTTTACAGTCAGGTGTGTAGTGTGTGTGTGTGTGTGTGTGTGTGTGTGTGTGTGTGTGTGTGTGTGTGTGTGTGTGTGTGTGGTGTGTGTGTGTGTGTGTGTGTGTGTGGTGTGTGTGTGTGTGTGTGTGTGTGTGTGTGTGTGTGTGTGTGTGTGTGTGTGTGTGTGTGTGTGTGTGTGTGTGTGTGTGCGTGTGTGTGTGTAGAGTAAATGTCTTGATACCTAGCAAAGTCGACGTCATTGTCTTTGCTAAGAGACGCTAATTGTATCCGAACGTCTGCGGTCCCTCCGGTGAGTACCGATCGCACAACGATAGAAATTATTTTCATTTATTAATTTTTATTAAACGAAAATTTCCACCCAGGTGAGATTCGAACTCACGACCTTTAGGTTCAAAGGTAGGCGCTCTTACCACTGAGCCACAGAGGGGGTAAATAAATTTTAAAATCTTTGATTGATTGACTTTAAATTTTAATCTTATTTTAACCACCATAAGATCCAACATCATGTGTAATATAAAGGTTATAAGTTTATTGTATACTTAAAAAGTTATTAACATTTATAAAAAACAGAAATTTTTTTACTTATTTTGCAACTTTCTAAGCAAAAAAATAAGGATATGATCGTGTAGAAATAATATAATTATTAAAAATATTTGTAGAATTATTATAAAAATATAATAATTCAAATAATTCAACTAATAAACTATAAAAGATATTTCGAAGAAATGAAAGTCCATTATCCTGGATTATCTGTAGTAAACAAAATTTAAAGATATGCATAAATTATTTTCTTTGTTATATAATATTTTTCTCCGTTAGTTCTTGAGAATTTGTAGAAACCGATTAGCATGTTAATAGTATTTAAGAAATTTATAATTGTAGTTAAAATTGTTGTTTGTTATCTAAATGAAGAGATGGGGATAAGTTTGACGAGCTTTGATTGGAGGAGATTGAAAAAAGTGAGATAGGTATGTAGGAATGAGAATTTAGCTAGATTTGTGAGGGAGAAAAGATAATCAGTTGTTTTCCAAGTGTGCAAGGCGAACAGTCATTGTTCTCTGGTGGTTTCCGAGAGGTAGTAAGCAGTAGAAGAGTAAGTGTATCTGACAGAAGCTGATCCAGTAAAATATTGTAAGTTATATTTTTCTAGTTATATTCCAAGAGTCACTGTTCAGGCCAAAACGAGTGATTCAGTTTATCGAGAGAAGAAGAGGCTAGCATCATTTGACCGATACCTGCATTTGAAGGAGATCATTAAAGCCGATAGGCTCGCAACAATTTGTTGTAAGATTGATGATTACCTAGGGGACTGCTAAGAATAGATAGTGTCGGCTAAAGGAACAAGGATTTGGACAACTCATCACCAAAGAGATAGTTTTACTATTCGTCAGTTTTTCTTTATTAACAACACATTTTTTTAACAATTGTTTTAGAAAAGATAGGAATATTTTAATCAGGAGATTTAGAACAAGAATTTTGATTTGAAGTATTAGTTTATATTGTATATACCATAAATTTTGAAGGTTCACGTACGTAGAACAAAATTTTGATAATCATTATATGAGATATTTTTCTTGAAGATATTTGAGTGTGAATTTTACTTCAATATATTTTTATTTTAATATATAATGTTGTATCATATATATTTATTATTATTCCGGTATTCTTTGGACATTACCTATCATATGTAAAGCATAGATATTGAAGCACGAGTATAATCCTGAGATAAGAGAATTAAATAGTGTGATATAATCATAATTGCATAATTTAAATAATAAGTTTAATTGATTAATTAATTAGCTAATTAATTGCTTGGTACACCTCAGACTTTTAATATCACATTAACTGGCTTCCAAAACGTGGGGCTTGAAAATATCGCAGCTTTAGATTTGATGGTAGGAAAAGAGATCCGGAATAAGTACGGGTGATCCAGAGACTAAAAAAATAACCTTGAGGGAATTTGAACTTGAAAGTATTTTGACAATTTTTCCAGTGGATAAAAATTTGATTTATTGAGTGATCGTAGTTAGTTGATATTTACTGCTATTGAATTATTTGATTTTATTTTCTTTACCAATCGTACATTTGATATTTATTTTAAATTATTTGAATTTTACTGTTTGCATATTTGATATTTGTCGTGAAAACTTATTACAATTGGGGAGAAATATTTGTCGTGTTCTGCAACATATAGAGTGTTTATGGCGGGGACAAAAACAGTAACAAAAAGAAAAAACATGTCTGTCACAAGGAGACAAAGCAAAATGCAGGAAAGGAAGGAGGATAACAGAGAAGATGAAACAATTTTGGAAGAAGGATCGGATAATGAAGGAAATGCTACAATAATGGAGGAAAGAAAAGAAACAGGAATATTAGAAAAATTATTAGCAATGATGCAAATACAGACACAACCAATACAAGAATCATCACAAAAAATGGATGAAACAAAGCAAAAAATGAATGAACCACAGCAAACAATAGAAGAAAACAACAGGAATATTAGAACAGCGTTTGGAAAATTATGAACAGAAAATTAAAGGATGTGTAGAGGAGATAAAAGAGAAATGACACAACAGATAGAAGAGATTAATGAAATTAAAAATAAAATGGGAGAACAAGAAAAAAAAGTAGAAAAGAAGATGAAGGAAATCAAGATTATCCAGAAAAAGGAATTAGAACTGTTTTTAAATTAAAAATTTAAAAACCAAATTGCAACATATTGGATATTTTGACGATTGCAAAGAAACAATTAGGAGCCATCTGAAAGAAGGAGCAGCGTGCAAAGAGGATGAATTTGCAAATTAGACAGATTTCGAAAATAAATTCCTCAACTATTTCTGGGGAAAAAATAAACAAAGGGAAATTAATCAAGAACTACAAAATGGAAAGTATATTGAAGAAATGGGGATATCTGAAGAAAGATATGCATTACAGATATACAATAATTCAAAATATCTGGAATACAAATATTCTACCGAATAGCTGGTAGAAATGATCAGCAGACATTTTGAGAAAACTTTGGAGGATCACGTGATCTAACTATCAAGATATTGCTAGTTTATGCCAATTTTTACAGTTAAAATAGGCGAAAAGAAGGCAAATGAGAAATAGAAGACAGAATTACCAATATAATAGAGCGGAAAGAAGATATCAAGCAAATTATAACCAGAGAAACTGATATCCCAGAACAACAAACGAATAGAGGCCGAGAAATTACAACAATTACAATAGACAACAAAGTTACGATAACAGGAATGACACACAAAATAGAACATATGAAAATCACAACAGGAAAAGAGCTGCACAAAATCCTCCGAATAGAAATACGAACGAACAAAGGGACGGTAGAAATAATCAGAGCTTCCAACGACAAAATAGAAGGGAGATGAAACATGTAGCAATAGAAAACGAGGAAGAAGACGTATGCAATGAATCCAGACAGGATTTTCAATACAGCATCCAGTTGGCGGGAAACGAACGACAAAATTCTAATTCCAATCTAATATTTTTAGATGCATTTATAAAACATAAAACGATTAAAATCTTGATTGATTCTGGATCGGAGATATCGTTAATCAATAAAAAACTAGTAAAAGAATTAAATTTGGACAGATTTGTGTATAAGATTTCTAGGGTTGCTTTAGTGGGTGCAAACAATAAAAAATTGACGACAGTAAACGAAGGTTTGGGAGTACGGATCAGAGTGGGAGAGCAATTCTATATTATGCAATGTGTGGTGATCGAAGATTTAAATGATATGATAGCGGGAATTGATGAATTGAGTGAAAAACATATCACCATTATTTTTTCGGAAAATAAACTGGAAATCAGAACAGAACCAGACAACACAGAAAAATAAAAGGAAACAGATAGGAAAAAAATTTCTGAACGGATAAATGAACAGAAAAAACATAAAGAAATTATTATGACGGTAGAGGATAAACCGAAAGTACAAGAAAAAAATCAAACAGAAGAGAAAAGAGAAGGAAGAAAAAGAAGAAAAGTTCGAAAAGAAAGCAGGAAAACAAGGTGGAGACAAGAGAAAAACAGGAAATAGAAGGTACAGAAGAATTGTTGGCAACCGACGATAAAACAGAAAGAAAGCAGGAAGAGAAGGAAGTTATTATCAGAAAAATGAAAGGAGTAGAAACGTGGTGCTCGGAATACCAAATGGAAATTGAAGATAGAGGAAAGACAGAAGAAGAAATAAAGGATGAGGACAGAGAAGAAATGGCAATTATGGACAAGAATCCAGAATTTTGTGAAGAAATATTATGGTCAGTGAACACATGTGAACAAAGTGAGGATAAAAGAAAAATAAAATGTGGAGAAAACATGGAAAAGGAAATAGAGAAGATTATAGAAAATTATGGAGATCTTATTAATGAAAAAAGCCGAGTGGCTAAAAATTATGAACATTCTTTTAAAGTTAAAAACTTAAAAAATTTTAAATCGAAAACATATCCAATCCCGTATAAATACAGGCAAAGCGTCGGACAGGAAATTGAAAATATGATCAAAGACAAGGTAATCGAAAGATGTGACTCTCCATATATTAACATAAGCGCCTTTGAACATCGAAGCCATATTTGGACGAATCACAGGATCACACATTTTCTCCAAAATCGACTTGAAACACAGTTTTTGGTTATTGCCTTTGGCAGAAAAGTGTTGAAATTATACCGCTTTTTCTATCGACGGAGTGGTGTACCGATTTAGGGTGGTACCATTTGGACTACAGAGTGCATGCGCTACTTTGGTTCGCGCATTACACACAATCTTAAATAGGCATGGAGCACTTGTTGTACATTACATAGATGATTTATTAATTTTCTCACCGGATATAACAAGCCATCTACGATATATTCATACTGTTCTCGAAGAACTTGATCAAGCGGGATTAAAATAAAATATTCAAAAGTGTCAGTTTTTCCAAAAAGAAATACTGTATTTAGGATTCAAATTAGACACAAAAGGGATTAGTCTTGCAGAAGATAGAATCGAAGTCATAAATAACTACCCTAGACCAACCAATTTAAAAAGTTTGCGGGGATTTTTAGGAATGGTAGACTATTTCAAAAAGCTGATACCAGACATCAGCACAAAAGAAATACCGTTAATAACATTAGGTACTTAAGAAAAATGTCAGATGGAAATGGGGAACTGAACAAGAAATGGCTTTTAAAAATTTAAAAGGAGCGTTTTCCACAGCTGTAAGAGTACACCACCCAAGATATGATCAACCTTTTATTCTCAGGACCGATGCTTCCATAAAAAAATTCGCTGTTATCACAGATCCAAGACGATATAGAGGTGCCAATCTGTTTTGTTTCCCGTGTAACCAAAACGTATGAGAGAAAATACAGCGTTACTGAATTAGAGTTTGCCAGTGTGTTATTTTGTGTAACTAAATTACGTTTTTACCTACTTGGGACAAAATTCACCATTGAAACAGACCATGCAGCCTTGGTACACATAATGAAAAATAGGATGGTTAATAATAGAATTTATAGGGGCATTCTTTTACTTCAAGAGTATGATTTTAAATTTAAATATATCAAAGGAACTGACAATATCTTGGCTGATGCGTTGACGAGAGATGAACAATTCCGCAAAGAGGATTACAAAACTCTCCACGTTGGCATGAACATAATGAGAGAAGAAGCAGGCTTATTTTCTTTGGCTCAGATCAGAGAAAATCAGGAAGAATTGGATGAAAGAGAAAAGCAAAGGACTGAACAAGAAGATAACTTATATTTTAAGAGGGTCGATGGTAAAGAATATGTAATCACGGAGCAGATGGCAAAAGAAGTTTTTTTAAAGTTACACTGTGACAACGGACATATTGGAAGCAGGAAGGTGTGGCTTATGTTCAGGGAGAACTAGATTTGTCGACAGGACTATACAATGTAAAAGTAGGAACTTCAAAAATGAAAACGTCACAAAAAACGTCGTAGCTCGAAAGAAACTGGATATTGTCGCCATTGATATGTTGAACGACTTGATAACAATACAGAGGACTAAACATATACTAGTTATGGTGGATCTTTTCTCAACATATGTAAAATTGCACGCATGTCAAACCACGAAAGTAATTGAGATACTTCGGAAGATAGACGATTTTATAGAAACAGTGGGAAGACCAGACAATATTTTATTGAACAATGCTACATACTTTAGGAACAAACGCTTTAAAGGGGAGTTAAAAGAGAGAGGCATCAATACAAAATTTATAAGCATCCGTCATCCACAGAGCAACCCATCGGAGCGTTTTATACAAGAAGTCACAAAATTTCTACGAATTGCTGCTGAAAAACATCATCGACATTGTGACAGAAAAGTGTTTGAGATCGAGACGTATTAGAACTGTGCACCAAATACGGTTACCAAAGTGACGCCTTTATATATAATGAAAGGAACAATGCCTACAAGACTGTGGGAAGACACCGCCCCCAGACAATACGAAGAAGTGATCGAGGTAGTTCAAAGAAAATTGAGACGAAGTGGAGAGAAATATCTCCAAAGGCAAGAGAGGACCCAAAGAAGAAGGCTGATAACATTCCAGAAAGGAGATAAAGTCTTAGTGAGGGCACTGAGGGTGTCGAATTTACAAAATGGTATTTGTGCTAAATTGATGCCGGTATTTGAAGGTCCATATAGGGTCAATCCGGAAAATGGGGTAAATAGTTATGAATTAGCGCACATAGAGACAGGCAATATAGGGGGTATATTTACCATTCACGACATATATTAGCATCATGAGTAGATTTTAATAACATAGTGAAATAATTTGATCCTGGAAAACTTATGTCATTTAAAAAAAATTAACAAAGAGTTTTCGGCAAATCAAATGGCGGGGAGTTGTTGTGCTGTGTAAAATTGAAAATAATATTGGTTTGCTCTTAATATATTTCAAAGTACAAAATATAATAATTCAAATAATTCAACTAATAAACTATAAAAGATATTTCGAATAAATGAAAGTCCATTATCCTGGATTACCTGCAGTAAACAAAATTTAAAGATATGCATAAATTATTTTCTTTGTAAAATATATTCGAGTGACGTGAGTGAGCTTAATGAAATCATGAATAATGCGAGCGGGTTTTTCAAATGGATTTATACAGTGAATAAGACAATAGAATAGATTATTTAGAAAATATTTTTCTCCGTTAGTTCTTAAGAATTTGTAGAAACCGATTAGAATGTTAATAGTTTTTAGGAAATCATGAATGTGTTGCTTGTGTGAGTCCATATCAAATAGGTAAAGAAATAATAATAAGACTTACTCACAATCAATTTAATTTAACAATCAGACGACCGGTTTCGCTTTCTACAATTTGCAAAGCATCTTCAGGTCTAGATACAAAGTTAAACTAATGCTGCAATAAAATTTTTATTGCAGCATTAGTTTTCAGCATTTAGACAAATTTTTAGGAAATTTATAATTGTAGGTAAAATTTTTGTTTGTTATTTAAATGAAGAGATGGGGATAAGTGTGATGAGCTTTGATTGAAGGAGATTTAAAAAAGTGGGATAGGTATAGTTGTATAGTAGGATAGGTAGTGAGATAGGTATTTCCTAATAAACGAGGTGCCTAAACAACGAGGTGCTAAGAAGAATGGGTACTGAAAGAGAACTCCTAAATATTGTAAAAAACAGGAAAACGAGTTATCTAGGACGCATTCGATACTAAGAGCGACTCAAGATAGAGAGCAATTTGCTGTAGTTATGGCCAACCTTCAGTAATGGAGAAGGCACCTTAAGAAGAAGAAGGGATAGGTATGTAGGAATGAGAGTTTAGCTAGATTTTTGAGGGAGAAAAGATAATCAGTTGTTTTCAAAGTGTGCAAGGCGAACAGTCTTTGTTCTCTGGTGGTTCCCGAGAGATCGTAAGCAGTAGAAGCGAATGTTTGTGAGTTTTCGAGGAGTAAGTGTATCTGACAGAAGCTGATCAAGTAAAATATTGTAAGTTATATTTTTCTACTTATATTCCAAGAGTCACTGTTCAAGCCAGAACTTGAGATTCAGTTTATCGAGAGGAGAAAAGGCTAGCATCATTTGAACGATACGTGCATTTGAAGGAGATCATTAAAGACGATAGGCTCGCAACAATTTGTTGTAAGATTGATGATTACCTAGGGGACTGCTAAGAATAGATAGAGTAGGCTAAAGGAACAAGGATTTGGACAACTCATCACCAGATAGATAGTTTTACTATTCGTCAGTTTTTCTTTATTAACAACACATTTTTTTAACAATTGCTTTAGAAAAGATAGGAATATTTTTTAAATGGACATTTGGCTTCATTTACAGATGGTTCTCCGATGAAGACAAACAAAACACTGATTTATTGCAATCTATGCAAACGACTTGACGCGATACCGAAAATTTTTAAGGGCCATAGTTCAACAAATTTTAAGGTTTGAGACAACTATGAAGTTCTACGGGGGTCATTGAATGATTATTCAATGGGATTTGTTGGACGGGTGGATTTGTTGAAAAATTTTATATATATTTTTCTATAATTTATGTTTTAATAAAACTTGAGTTGTAAGTTATGAACTATTAGATCTGTATTTATTATAAACTCTATGTCATCTATTGTATTTTAGAGAACTGATGAAGCTTTAGAAATATAAAGCGAAACGTCTTCGATAAACTTATGAAGTTGTTGACTTCTTTTTTTATTTTGCCAACCTGAATGATCGATTAAACCTCCGAATTCACTAGTTGAATACTTTATTAATCTAAATTGACGGTCGCAGTATGTACAATGTCTACTGTTATTAGTCTTCATATTATATATGTAAAGCGCAAAGTTACTATTTTTTTTTACTATTGTTGTTTCGAGGTCATACCTAATATTATTTGTTACATACCATGGAGCATTGATAAAATCGAAGATTTTTTGACTTCAATCTCTCTTTAATATTGGAGTTAATATATATAGGCAAAGCAGTTATAAGTGCCTTCGATATGGTCATACAGCAAATTACTGCAGAAGCACTGTGACTAAATGTAAAAAATGTGGCCAAAACCACGATGAAAATGACGATATCGATTGCACTTCTAATGCTTATTGCATATATTGTGAAACGCATGACCATCAGTCTGTATCAAAAAATTGCTCGAAGTACCAGGAACAATTAAAAATTAAAAAAATCATGTCTGAAAAAAATGTATCATTTAAGGAAGCTGAAGGTATTGTAAGAAATCCGTCTTATGCTAAAATAGTAACACATAATAATTTAAAACCCCTTCATTTAAACTTAAAAATAACGCTTCAGACATTGTTTAAATAGGACTAGTTAGCCAACGCAATGTATAAATTTGTTTGATTCTAATTGAGACAGTCACTAGATGTCACCACTCTTTCTGTCTCAATAGAATTTAATGTACCATTGTTTGTTTGATATACGTTATAATAGATGGTGCTATGTGAAAAAGTTAAAGACTAAACTAAACGTCCATTTTTGATCCCATGAATTAAATTCGCCAGCGTTGCAATATTTCACTGACAATAGTAACAGGTTTATTTACAAATAAAAATGTTACAAAAAACAGACCATGAATCACTTAAGGTATTCATTTAAAATATAATTATTACTATCTACAAGTAAATATCGTGTCAACTAAAATAGTACACAAACATACTTTGGCTTCTAAATCTTCATACATCTAAATGAGTTTAAAGAATTTAAATATTTTATTTTATTTGGAAGTGTATTTAAAAAATTTGGTCCGAGGTAAGTAAAACATTTTAATCCTATATGTACGTTTAAAACATAAAAAAACATTTGTATGAGAAATGAACAAAATTATGTATTTAGAAATAAATTTTATCGAATAATACATAAATTTGATAATATTTGAAAGAAAGTGATTTTAAATTAAAATAATGTTACTTCCATAATAAATAAATAGTTTTTTACAGATGGCTGGAAATATTTGTTATTACAAATGTGCTTTATCACCATACAAAATTCATGAACTGAGAATCTTCAGATTTCCGACAAAAAATCCTTCGGCTTGTCAAACTTTGATATTACATTCTGGTAAGTAAACATAAACTTTTTTATATTCTTGTATTTTACACCGTTTCCGTTACGTAATTAACTTAACTTAAAAAAATGTTTATTTTTTTTTCATTCATCATTTTTATTATCGCCACAGTGCATGCATCATATTCGAGATGCATTAATTTGAATTTTACGTTTTCGTTGGTATTATAATTATGATATAATAAACTTCGGAAAAACAAATTACTGAATAAATATCACTATTATTATTATTGTATTGAAAAGTAGAAATAAGTTCATCTTTATCGGAGAACTAATTTATACACCAGTCCATCTGGGAAAAAATCATTGATTTCACGTGGAAATCTTATACAGATATTTGAAGGATCTAATATATATATATATATATATATATATATATATATATATTATATATATATATAATATATATATAAGGGTTAGTTAATGATAAATGTGTGAAGACATACAGGTGATTTTGGTTTGTTTTTGTTTAAACAATTTTAAAAAGTGAGAGGTCATTCTTTTGCCTATAAAACGTTTTTTATTCAGTTTAGAGAAAAATAGTTGAAATAAAAATTGTAGATCTTAAAAAGTTCTTCCATTTGCGAGTTTCTGTTAAAATTCATAAAGAATTCACCAAAATAGTTGCAAAAACCTTTGATTTTGCAGAAATTTATAAATTTTAATAACTTTGTTTTTGCATAATGGTATGTAATGTAACTAATAAAAAAGTAACGATTTGTTTATCATGAAAAGCGATTATTTAAACAACTCTTTGTTGAGCTACCCCAGTTTCAAGAAAATTAATGTTTTACGTGCCACAGAAGATAAGATATTGCAAATTTTGCAAGCGGGCTTCATTTTAAAAAAGGTTCAAATCGAAAAAGAAAAATAACCGAGCTCAGATGGGTCTCTATTCTATTTTTTCGAAGCGGTATTTACCAATACCGTCATTTTAACGGGTTATAAATTTTTACTTCTTTACTGCATATGCCATCTGTAAGTTGGATCGTACAATTCAGATTTACATTTAGGGTCCCTTCAATTTTCAGCTCTTACTGTTAATAGACAATGGAATTATGATTTTAAGAATAAAATGCTATGGTTTTAAATATAGAATGCTCTCTTGGCTTGTAATGGACATAGAATATTCTGTTTTTTTAGAAAGTGTGTTTTTCGCCAGTTTTTCATTAAGCTTCTATATAAGTTTGTGGCATAAACGATATCAAAGTTATTATATTTGTTTATAAACAAATTAAATAACCTATAAACGATTTGCTCTATCTGATTAATATTTAGCGCACTTTAATAACCCATTAATTTCCGTAATTTCAAGGAGCTATGTTACATGTCTTTGCGCAAAAAAGAGTTATTATAATTTATAAATAACTGCAAGAATAAGGTTTTTTTGCAACTATTTCGGTTAATGGTTTCATGTATTTTAATTTGGATACTCTCAAAAATTACATAAGTTTTTATTAACTACAACCAGAGAACTACGAACGCAGTGTTGTACAACAGTGTGCTACGACTCTAAAAAAGCTGAAAAAAATCTTAAACAGATATTTAAAGTCTGTAGAAGGTAGATAAGGGGTAGCTGATGACAATTATGTGAAGACTTTAGCTAATTTTGCTTTGCTTTTTTTAGTAAACAATCGTCTCTTATATATGTTAGAGATATATGGTTAAAATAAAAGTTATAGATCATAAAATGTTCTCTAATATTGAGATTTTTATAATTAAAATACATAAAGAATTGACCAAGATAATTTAAAAATCCTTATTTTTAAAGTATAATTTATAAATGTTAGTAACTTTCTTTTTTGCATAACGATATGTAATACAACTATTTAAAATTATGGGAGTTGGATTTTTAAAGTGTGCTAAATGTCATACAGAACGATTATACAGTTTATGAGTTATTCAATTTGTTTATCCCGGAGACCGATTATTTAAACAACTGTACTTGTCCAAACAGTCACTCTAGGGATATTTTGTAAATATCAATCGATTTTTTATGGCTTCGTTTTAAATTATAAAAAAATATCAAGATTATATTAAATTTGTTTTTAAAAATCGGTTTGAAGAATAACAAATTTTTAGCATATAAAAATTTCTAATAACTTTGACATTTTTATGTCATACACTTGTATGTACGCTCAATATAAAGCTAATAAAAAAAAACATTTAAAAAAACTAAAACCTTCTATAGCCCAGAGGAAATCAAATAGCATTTTTCTTTCTTGTATAAGAAATTGCTAATATTTTCATTGTTTATTAACGTTAAGAGCTGAAACTTGAATACATTGTAGAAGAATATCTAACTCTCATAATTCGATTTATAAATTGCATGCACAGTGAAGAAGTAAATTAGTTTTAAAACATTAATGGTACTCGTAAAATATCGCCACAGAAAAATGCAAGGGAGATTTGTCCGCTGCAATATCTCAGCTTGTTTCTTGTTATTGGTTATGAAAAGTTCTGTTTTTTTATTGTGCTTTAACACCAGCTTTTCATTGCGCCTACGTACAGCCGTATGGCATAAAAATATTAAAAGGAGTATAAATGTTTAGAAGCTAAAAAGTCAGCACTTTTTCAACCTGTTTTTTTATAATAAGTTTAATAAAATGTTGATGTTTATAAATAAAGCTTCAAAGAATCGATTCAAAAAACGTCAAATAACTGTCAAAGGTTAAACACCCTTTTTAAAGTTTCAAGTCTCAAGAAATAGGTGAGATCCTTTTTTTCTTTCTTTCCAGTTTGGAAGAGGGTCCATTAGGTACTCATATTTAGGTATTGTGTTACTTTCTAGGTAAACAGCACTACACATCATGAACAGCAATTCAATATTTTCATTTACACAAAACAACTTCAATTTCAACCCAAAATCAGATGTCGTTGCCGCAGTCTCTAGGCCTCCTTCCCGTTCGTTTTCTAAAAGGAAACAATTTATTGTCATGCACTCCATTTTGAATACTGTTTTACTTAAATATATTAAAGAAATTGGTGAAACAGTTTATCCAAAAAAATTTACTGTTCCATTTCGCATTTCGAATAATCGAATCTGCATTTTCGTCACATCTACCGACATCGTTGATCAACTAAAACATACACCTAACGTCATAATTAATTCCACCGTCCTCTTTATCTGCAGGATTATTTCTGCCACCAAACGAATCCCTATTTCAAATATATCTCCTTCCATCCCGCATTCACTAATCGAACAGTCCCTAAAAAATATGGAACATCAGATTATCAATAGGCACATATCATGAGTTTTCTTAGGGTAACATTTGTAATTCCTGACAAGAAGGACTTCAAAGTGCAATCTTCTCTGTTAATTACCCATGAAAATACATCCTTTAAAATATTTTTATTCTCTGACAGACTATAGTGTTTTCATTGTAAGCTTACGGGTTGTTGACTAGACCACACACTGATTGGAGCTAATGCTCCTCCCTCTTCTTCATTTTCAGCTGAATCTAAGAAGTCCTTAATCCTAAATCCTTAACTTCATCAAAAGAACTTCTATCTTCGGAAATTGAGCACATCTCCTTTAACTGCACACCCATCCTGGCTGCCATTATGAATTTATCCATCCCTCGTCATACTAGTTCAAAGCCCATGTTGGCAGTATGACAAAAAAGGACACTTCAATGACAGTGCTCCTGACACTCCTACCATTATCTCTTCGTCCGGTATTCTTGATCTATTAAGTTCTTTTCCTCCATCGTCATTCTCGATGCCACCCAAATCAGCCAAAAAATGTCCAAATCTAATCTTTGATTGGATTACTGTATCAAACCAAATTATATTTTCTCTATGGAAACGATTTACAAAGATAATACGACTAATTTTACACTCAATTCCACGCAACTTATAGCATTTCTTAAGAACTCTTTTGTATGTATCACCCCACTACCAGAAGCTTAAAAATCCAACAACATAGATGGTATTCAAAAGGACTCATTGCAGCTCTATACAGGTAGAAGGAAAATATTACTAGATCCTTTAACCCGTATTTTTTAAACCGTGTCACTAGAATCTTAAAAAAATAGAACAGCCTACCTCTTACTTACAAAATATATATATATATATATATATATATATATAATATATATATATATATATATATATATATATATATATATATATATGTGCCCTCCTCTGATAAATCTTCTTATGTCAAATCTAATAACACCATACATGATGAATAGAATTTCTCTCTCTCACGCATTTATTTATTTTTTCTGCTCTCTGAATATTTTTACTTTATCTTTTGCACTTTTGTTACTGCTATACAATACTGCGATACATTAGCGGTTACTGATTGGTGTCCTAACAAATTTACCATATAGATCCCTCCTAACTATACCCGCAATGAAGAAGATATAGTCGATTTAATATTTCAACTTCCCGTCCCGTTTATTCTTGTTGGTAACTTTAATGCCCATAACAGAATTTGGGGCTCATTCCCTCGCCTGAGAAGTTTTTGATGATCTTCATGATAGCAACCACTTTTCTATCATCATATTCAGCTCCTCCAATAAGCAAACAACTACTAGAAGTTTCTGGAACTTTAAACACACTAGATTGGTTAAAATTTAATTCTAAAACCGAAATATTATTATTTTCCTCAGCTTTATTGTTTATTAGATTATAGATATTAACATTATTCCAAATTTGTTTTACGAATACTTACTTACTGCTGCCAAATCACATATCGGCAAAAAAACCATCTTTTATACCCACAAAATGGTACTATGGTGGAACTCTAATTGAAATTATACCATCCGTTTATCTAGGAGTGCTTTAAGTTAGTATCGGTGAAACAAAACCCAGAGAAATCTTCTAATACACAAACAACTTAAAGCTAAAGCCAAATTCCTTATTAAACAAAGCAAAACATCCTCATGACAAAATCACACTTCCACCCTAACACACAATGCAAACTCCACTCATTTATAAAAAAAAACTGTTTCACAAATTCAAGGTAATAAAACTAACATTCATCCTATGAGTTTATTCATCCTTTATTCCTATATCCTAACTATTCCTCCTATCATCTTCAACAACACAGTTATCTCTGAGACCCAATTCATTTCCGACACATTCGCTAATTGGGCTGAAGACAGATTCAATAAAAGTAATATGGCTTTCACTCCCAGTTCTTTACGCACTCAATCTTTCTCCACCATCTCGTCAACTCCACACGATCTCACGTTTATAAACGCCACTTTTGCCCTAAATAAACTAGAATTTACCTTGTTTTCATGTACAAACTCTGCTGTTGATCCCGATGATATCTCTTATATATTTTTAAAAAATCTCTCTAATACATCTCTCTCCAAACATCTTGAAATATATAACCTTATCTGAAACACACAAACATTTCCAGATGTTTGGCGCAATTCTATAATCATTCCAAATAAAAAACCTGACCAACCCTCTATAACTCCAATATCTTTTTGTCTGAATTCTCTTACTTGTACCACCTGCAAACTTCTTGAAACAATGATCAATAAAATTCTCACTGGGTTCGTTAAACAGTATATTATTCCCGACGCTCAATCCGGCTTCCAAAGTAATCGGTCTATTATTGATAACCTTTTTATTTTTTAAACACACATACTCTCCCACTATAATTTAGATGGTAATATTTTCTCATTTGTAAAAAACTATCTAACTAGAAGAATCTTTAAAGTGTTTTCAATGGTAAATTTTTTTATTTTCTTTCTCAAAATTAAGGTGTCCCTTTAGAATCTGCATTAAGTTTAACTCTATTTACCTACCATCAAATTTGTTCAATACGCTGATGACCGAATCATTTACTGCCATGTTAAATCTGTCCCAACCTCATATAAACTTATACAAAGTGCAGTAAATCTACTTCAAAATAGATTTAACGAACTAGGATTATCACTCTCTCAGAGCAAAACCACAGTAATAAAATTTTCCAGAAGGATTTCCACTCTCTTACCCCAAATTTAATTTAACAATTCTCCACTTTCTGTTGTTAATTAATGTAAAATTCTAGGTTTTATGTTTGACTTCAAATTAAATTGAAAGAATAAAATCTCTGAACAAATTGTTTTAAAAGGTTGAACATTAATTAAACCCCTCAGTCATCTTCAATAAGGTGGCTATGAAACTATTTCTAGGTCTAGGCGCTTTTCGCTTTAGTCCTATTGAGAGTATATACCATGAATCTAATGAAGTTTCACCTACCCTAAGACGATAATCTACTCTACTTTCGTATGCTGCATCAACATCCGTAAATCCCTTTAATCCCGGCCATTCCCTAATTGCCGCAATGCCGTCTTCTTCCACCAACAATAACCAACACCTTATCATAAAACCTATACCTCGATTAATTTCTCCACTATTTAAAAATTTTGACCTTCTGACTAGTTCATTTCCTCTACCTTTACTTCCCCTCTGGGCTAAAGATTTCCCTTCAATATATACCTCACTCACCATTTTTAACAAACTTGAATCTTCTAACCTTCTTATAAAGAAAGCATTTTTAGAAATTAGTTCTCTATACAGATACTTCTAAACCTACCACTGGTATTATTCGTGCAGTAACCACTAAAAATGAACTTGTAAGATCATCTCGGTTACACTTAACATGCAACGGTTGCACAGAAATTCACTGACCATCTATTAGTTCAAAACATTCTTGACATATACCAAAATCTCTGTACTTACGACGTAACAGTCTCTCTCATATGGCTGCCTTCTTACACCGTAATTACTGGTAATAAAACAGCAGATCATTTTTCCAAAGAAGCTACCAAACATGGGGTGACTGAAGTCACTCCAATTCAACTAGCTAACGAATTTTGAAATTCGTTTTCAAAAAGTCAGTAGAGGATACTTGACAAATCTTATAGCAAAAAGCAAAACAATTCTTCATAAACTTCATTTTTTTATTGGTCATCTCTCCCTGGACTTCCTAACTAGAAGAGAAGCGTCGACTATTAGAAGACTACGAATCAACCACACCAAACTTACCGACTGCAAACAATTCACCAACCTGTATAAAGCACTGGACTTAAAACCTACTATAAGGAACTGCTTAACAACCCTACAGACATAACAAAAACTAGATAGTTTCTAAAAACCGCTCAATTCTACCACAAGATTTAACCTAATGGACATTAGTTAAAGTGATATAATTATTATTTGTTCTAATTATTTATTCTATATTTAATATTATTGTTCCTGTACCAATGGGCATAGTTGTTGAGGTACTTTGTGTAAATAAATTTTCGACATAACAATACCGAACAAAAATCCATAAAAATTGTAGCATTATTTTGGTTGATATTACCTGTTGTTTTCATTGGGAATACATACATACCTATATATATATATATATATATATATATATATATATATATATATATATATATATATATATACACTTCTTCTTCGCGTGCCAGATCAGAACTATCCGACGTTGGCGATCACCATTGCAAAGGCTTCTTGATCTTCTGAAATATGGAATAATTGTTCTGCATTTGGTATCTGAGCCATTTACGAATGTTTTTTAACCAAGAAACTAGTTTTCTTCCTACATCTCTACTTTACCTTTATTTTGCCCTCTATTTTGCCTTTAAGGATCAGTTGTAAAATTTTATATCGACTTCCCCTTAGTGTATGTCCCAGATAAGACATTTTTCGATGTTTAACAGTCTTTAGCAGTTCTTTGTTGACGCTCCTTAGTTCTTCTTCATTAGTTTTTCTTGCTGTCCAAGGTATCTTAAGCATTCGTCTATGAACCCACATTTCCAATGTATATATATTTTCCAATAATTATATATATATATATAATATATATATATATATATAATATATATATATATATATATATATGACAAAGGAAAACAATATGATTCATATGTGGTATAAGATAGAAGGCAACCATATATACGTATTTCTGACTAAAGTTTTTTTCCTTTGCTGTGAGTGATGCCGATACTTTCTACCTTTCTTTTACTATTAACCCGCATTAACACACGTTTCTCATTCCTTTTCTCAGGTAGCTTAGCTTCCTTCGTGGATAAACATATATTGGCATGCTGCAACTGCCAAATTATTGATATTTTGAATACAGAACTTAAATTGTTTTTTTTTACTTTATTGTGCAGAAAGGTGGTTATTTTTCAGTTGTGTTAATAATAATATTGTTGTAGGTAATGCTGAATTGGAAAATCTGGAGCTACCCGAGTGAAAAGAAAAATTTCTATGCAGTAAGCATTTTGACCAAAAATATTAAAATGCAAAATATTTACCCGCTACTGCTATACCAAAAAAATATAGTGAGGTAGAAGAGGAAGGTTCGTTAACGACACCACGCGTTTTACATATTCGATAGCAAAACAACCATCAACTAGTGCCAATAATGTTTCTCACAGTGATAATTCTGAACTTGACGATTTTGTTGATGATCTTATAGATATGCCGTTATCACCATTGGTCAAGAAAAAAGATTTCATAATTATCATACACTTTTGTTAAAAGGTCTGACTCAGTGTTTCTCATCTTTATACAGTATTTTTGTGCTAATAGTTATCTATGTAATTCTAATGAGTTTCATTACACTTTGCTAGCATAACGTTTGTTGAAGTTGATACCATTGCAGTTAAACATATTCTTACGTATCTGTATTATACTCGATCTAAAATTTGTAAATTGGTTTTGCTAGTTCATACATATATCCAACTGATACATTACTTATTTTAGTTTATGAAAACAACGTTACAATTAATTTCTATAACTATTAGTGTAAACAAGTTTGTTTGGTTTTTTTACCTTGAATTATTATTTTGTTAATATTGTTTATGTGTAGATATTAGAATTTTGATAAGTGTTATATAACTATTAAAAAAATGGGATTTTAGTTTTTGCAATATCTATCACTTTGTAATTTAAAATTATTTCATTAATAAGCAGCTCAGATCGGACGAGTTGATTGAAAAAAAAAACACATTCTCATTAATGTAAGCAGAAATAGAGAAATGGTGTGTATTTTATAAAATACATAAATAAATAAAATAAAGGCTACTATTTATTAAAGTTTTGTTAATTATTATTCCTTTTATCCCAACACATAGATTAATTTGTTCCCAAATATGTGTTGCCCCTTGTTGTGGCATATCGATCTGTTTATTTGTTTCAAAACCATTCCCATAAATTTACCATATTTTCAATCGTCATTTTAAAGATTAAAAGATTGAAAATTAATTTTCCCAAAACATACATAACACCATTGTTTAAAAAGATTTTCTTTTTTAAACAATGATAAAACTTAAGTCTTGACTAAAAAATAAACCTCCGCATAAGTGTTCTAAGACGATAGCAATCGAGTATATTTCAATTAAATATTTAATCCTTTTCTAACAAATCATAACACCAAATTTAATATCTGGTAAACTAATAAAAATTTTAAAAAAAGGTAGCATTTACCTACTTCATTTAAATAGATTACTGACCGATTTATAT
Organism: Diabrotica balteata; assembly: GCA_918026665.1. Classification (NCBI taxonomy): domain Eukaryota; kingdom Metazoa; phylum Arthropoda; class Insecta; order Coleoptera; family Chrysomelidae; genus Diabrotica; species Diabrotica balteata. The sequence continues at coordinate 71,293,203 of OU898279.1, forward strand.
TTAGCAAGTCTCAAAGTATAAAAACAATTTGAAATATTCGCTCGAAATAGTCAAGTTATCTTTCATAAGATGCATACAACGATAATACCAATAAGCATTTTATTATATTCTTATAATATAGTCTTATAATATATTCTTTACAATCTGGCATCCGTGTACAGGTTCGCATTAGTTATCAGACAGCTGAAAATATAGTCGAGTAGAATCCTGCAATGAATTAAGTTTCTGTTAATAGTTTTTAAAATTTATGACTAGAGGCCGCCATATGACGGCAGATTAAAAGTCAAACATTTGTTCCATAAGGATTGACTAACTAGTCCTATTTAAACAATGCTTCAGATCCTGTTATTCCTAATCCACACAGGGAAGCCTTCCAGTCATACAAAGAAAAATTAGAATTACAGATACTGCAGAAACTTCCTTGTATTTTTGAAAATATGTTTATAAAATTTAATTTAGTAAATCCAGATCCACTAATTATTCAGGAAACACAAAAAAATATTGGGTACAATACAATATAGTGATAGTGATAGTGATGAAAATTATTATTAAGTAGATGATAAATATATTGCAATGGAATTGTAATTCCATTACTAAAAATAAAGCTAATCTTGTCAATTTTCCTAACCATTACTCTATTAAATTTGATTTAATTATACGTAATGAAACTTGGTTATCTAAAAAGAAAATATTTCATTTACCAACTTACAATATACTACATGTAGACAGAGCTGATGGATTTGAAGGCACTGCTATACTTATCAAAGATTCCCTATCCTATCATGAAATTTCAATCCGTAAAAACTTTAATTCCAAAATAGAAGTATACGCAGAATATATCGATGAATTTAAGATATCCGTAGCTTCCATTTATAAATCTCCCAAAATAAAAGCAACTAAGACTGATTGGAGTAATCTTTTTTCACAACTACAGGGTGATGTCATTATATGCGGTGATTTTAACTGTCATCACAGCCTTTGGGGTTCTATAATAGATAACTCACAAGGAAATCGACTTGTAGAGGCTATTGGCGAAACTAACCTGATTATTTTAAACGACGGACGACCTACTAAGATAGTCAGACCCAACGAACGACCTTCTGCCATAGACCTTACTTTTATCTCACCTAGTCTTTTAACTTACTCAGAATGGAATCCTCTAAATAATACACTTGGGTCCGACCATCTCCCTATATATTAATATATCTCGAGAATATATCCCCACTAACAAAACACCTTCTAGAAAATGGATTGAATCTTCAGCTGACTGGACGCTTTTTCAAAACCTAATTGAAACACAAATTTATAATAATAACAGTGATAATAATTCCTTTGAATTTTTTATGAGTAATATATGATGCAGCTTCTAAGTCAATGAAATCTCGTTCAGGTAAAAGTAAAAACCTCCAAATCCTATTTGGTGGAATAATGAATGCACCTTAATTGTTAATAATAGGAAAGATGCATATCTGGAATATAAAAATACCACAAATTATGAAAATTATCTGAAATTTAAGCATATTCAGGCCAAAGCTAAATTACTTTTTAAACAAAAACAACAATTATGCTGGAAAATTTTTATTAATAAATTAAATAAAAATACCCCAATATCAAAAATTTGGAGTTTTATAAAAAAAATATCTAACAAAAACTCAACTTTTAAAAAACCTATTATATCTGAAGAACTAATAAACCAAATTTTTGATATTGTAGCACCTAGTTTTGTGCCAAATATGCTTGAAGGACCGAAAAAGAACATTGGCAGCAACTATATGGATGCACCTTTTGATACAACCGAATTTGAAGCTGCAATTAATACCTCTAGATGTACTGCTCCGAGTAATGATTTTGTTGCATATGACATTATTAAAAATCTTCCCCAAGTTGCTAAAGAATTTATAATAAATATATACAATGATTGGTGGGTAAATGCAAACTATATCTTTAATGTCATGTATAACTAAAACATTTGAAAGAATTATAAAAACAAGACTGGAGTGGTATATAGAGTATAACAATATCTTGCCCAATACTCAATACGGTTTTAGAAGGGGATATGGTACTTTGGATGCAGTAACTCATTTAGTATATTACATCCAAATTACTTTTTCTGGTAACAAATATTTAGCTTGTTTATTTCTAGATACTGGAGATCTAATAGTGTCACCTCGGGGTAAATGGAAAGGGTCTTGCCACCTTCTGTACCACCGTGTGCTCTGTAGAGGGGCTTCGAAAACATCGTGAGCTCCTCTACTTTTGTCCATTTTCAGGGTATGGACTTCAAAATGTTTTGTTTCCTGATGGCTCGTCTTAATAAAGACGAGAGATTTCTTACATGACAAATATCTTACATGATAGTTGTCGAAATAAACATCAGGTTTGTTGTCTTCGATGTCTTGCCTTGAAAAAGGCAAGTTATTTCTTACATGACCAAATATATAGGTCGAAATAAAACACCAAAAATACAGTAGAAATAATACTCAGCCACAGAGTATGGAAATCTAAAAGGGAAGCAGAGCCCCGAGAGCACTAAGCTCTCGGAGAGCCCGTGAAGGACTGAACTGATTGACCTGAAAATCGCCTAATTTTATACTTTCTGAAGTAGCGATTAGGGATTTCCAGGTCAGGGAGGGGCCAACGGGAAAAATAAGGGGCGGGGCGATGCGTCTCGAACGTGAACTAGTCGCGTTCGAGAACAATAGAAACTGGAGATAGAAGAGTACTAAAAGAAGTGATAGAAAATTTTATGACAAAAGAGCTAAATATTACTGTAAATATAGATGAAGCAGTTAAACTAGGAGATAAAACATGTTTAGTCAGATTGCCAAACAAAGAAGAAAAAACAAAAATTATGGAAAACAAAAGTAAACTTAAAGAAGTGAAAAAAGAAAAAATATATATAAACAATGATCTAACAACAGAGGAATTACAAATACAGAGGGAAATACGAAGAATAGCAAAAGATGAAATAAAGAAAGGTAAACGTGTCCAAATTAAAGCCAACAAACTTATAATAGATGGTCTAGAAAGGAAATGGAATAGAAACACCAACCAGCTGGAGGACCATCATGGAGGGGGTTCAAAAAACTAGCAAGGGATGAGAGGATACATTATTCGTTGACGGACGAGGCAAAGAAACAGGAAATAACTGCAGATAAACCCGGGCACAACAAAAGTGAAATAAAGAAAAATGGACAAGAAAACAAATATAAAGGACGAAGACAACAGAACAAAAAAAATAAAGAGTTGAAAATAAGCACATGGAACATAAGAACTATGCTAGCTCCAGGAAAAATGCTAGAAATAGGAAAGGAACTCAAAAAGTATAAAATAGATATTGCAGCACTGCAAGAATTACGTTGGGAGGGACAGGGACAGATTGACAAACAAGACTTTACAATGTTATATTCAGAAGGAAAGAAGCAAGGGCAAAAAGGCGTGGGATTCATGATACTTAGTCACCTAAGAGAGAAAATTATAAGTTTCAAGCCAATATGCGAAAGGATGGCCTATGTTAGAGTCAACAGCAAACCATTTAATATATCAGTCTTGAATTTATACGCCCCCACAGAAACAAGCAATGCAGACGAAAAAGAAATCTTTTATGATAAGGTCGAAGAGGAGATAGAAAAAATACCCAAAGAAGATGTCATATTTGTACTCGGAGACCTCAACGCCCAAATTGGAAAAGAGGACTTTTTACAGCAAATTGCAGGAAAGCATACAATACACGAAAACACGAATGACAATGGGCAAAGACTATGTAACCTAGCAACAAGAACAAATTTGTTAATAAGCTCGACAAAATTTGAACACCCTAAAATACATAAGGTAACATGGAGGTCACCGGATCAGAAAACATATAGTCAAATTGATCACATAATGAATAATAAACGAAAACAATCGTCAATAAAAGATGTAAGAACGTTCAGAGGTGCGTGTGCAGATTCAGACCACTACATGGTCACAGCCATTTTAAGACAAAAAGTTAAAATTGAAACAAAACAAAAAAACCAACATAAAAAGTGGAATGTCAATAAATTGAGTAATGAAGAAGTAAGAAAAAAATATGAAGAGGCAGTAACAGTTCAAATAAAAGAGAAATATAAAGTAGAAGATATAAGCACAGAATGGGAGACGATCAAAAAATCAATAGAAGAAGGTGCAAATACGCAGATAGGTAAAAGTCAGGCTAAAACAAGAAACGAATGGTATAACCAAGAATGTAGAGAAATAACAGAAAAAAAAGTGCAAGCCAGAAATAAATGGCTAAGAACAGATAAAGAGGAAGACAGAGAAGAATATGAAAAATTAAGAAGGTATGCTAAGAAGGTGATAAGGCAAAATAAAAGAAGATGGGTAGACAAAAAAATGCAGGAAATAGAGCAGGAAAGAACAAACAGAAATACGAAAAGTTTTTACAAAAAGATTAAAGAACAAAACAAAAAATACAAGGGCAAAACAAACGGAATAAAAAATAGAGAGGGAATAGTAATAATAGAGGACCAAGAATACAAGCAAGTATGGAGAGATTACTACAGAGAGCTCTTGACGGAGGAAACAACAGAAGAAGAAATGCATGACGAGGAGGAAACAGTACACGAAGAAGAAGCAAATGAAGTAGACATCGAAATTTCAAAAGAACCAACATTAGAGGAATTGGATGAAGTAATACAGAGAAGCAAAAATGGAAAAGCCCCAGGTAAAGATGGAATTAATATGGAACTAATAAAATACGGGGGAAGGGAACTAAGAGGAAAAATACTGGCACTATTGAAAAATATATGGAAAGAAGAGAAAATGCCAGGCGACTGGGAGGTAGGACAGATCATAACAGTACATAAAAAGGGAGACCAACAAATCTGTGAAAATTATAGAGGAATAACATTACTAAATACAACATATAAAATATTGACATCAATAATAAAAAAGAGGTTATCAAAGATCACAAAGAAGACAGTAGGACAGTACCAATGTGGATTCACAGAAGGAAGATCTACAATAGATGCAATACACACAATAAAACAAATAATGGAAAAAGCAAACGAGTATAAATTAGAATTGGAAATGTTATTCATAGACTTCAAACAGGCATTTGATTCAATTAAAAGGAACGTATTAATGACAGCACTTAAAAAATTAAAAATTCCACATAAACTCAGAAAATTAATAGAAATGACAATGAGAACTACAAAAATAAGCATAAAGACACAAAGAGGAGAGACAGAGGAATTCAGTATAAATAAAGGGATGAAACAAGGAGATGCCTTATCAACGACGCTATTTAATCTAGCATTAGAATATGTACTGCGAAATATAAATAAAGGAAATCTTAGAACAAGAGGTGGTCAAATAATTGCATATGCAGATGATATTGCTATTATTGCAAAGAACAGAAAAATAATGAAAGAAATGCTTGAAGAAATAAGAGAGAAGGGGGAGGTAATGGGGCTAAGATTAAATCAAGAAAAGACAAAAATATTAAGATTAGGGAAAAAACCAATGAAGGAAAAAATCAAAATAGGGAGTTCCGAGTTTGAAGAAGTAGAATACTTCAAATACCTAGGAGTTACAATAAGTAAATCCGGAGAAAGGAAATCCGAAATAAAAGAAAAAATATTAGCAGCGAATAAAGCTTATTTTGCAAACAAAAGATTACTTAAAAGCAAAACACTGACTAAAAAAAGCAAGATGAGCATTTATAACACCATAATTAGACCAATATTATTATATGCAGGGGAAACAATGACGATGGTTAAAAAAGATGAAGAAGACTTAAGAATTGCAGAAAGAAAGATTATGAGAACCATACTAGGACCAATCAGAACAGAGCAAAATGAATATAGAAGCAGAACAAATGCAGAAATTAAGGAAGAACTTAAGGAAGACATTGTAACTAAAATAAAGCAATGCAGAGTTAGATGGTTAGGTCACATCTGGCGAGCAGGCGATGAGGCAGTGACATACGCAATGATAGAATGGAATCCAGGAGGAAGAAAGAGAAGGGGAAGACCGAGATCAAAGTGGCTGCAAGAAGTTGAAGAAGACCTCCAAAGGGCAGGAGTCAGTGAATGGAGAGGAAGAACTAGAGACAGGAAAAAATGGAGAGATATTGTCAAGAAGATAAGATAAACAAAAAAAAAGACTGATCCACTTAAGAAATAGGATCTAGAAAGCATTTGCGGTTTAACCCCACGTTGGGGTGTATAGCCATTATATATATATATATATATATAATATATATATATATATATATATATATATATATATATATATATATATATATATATATATATATATATATATATTTCTAGATATAAAAGGGGCTGACGACTCTGTTAATATAAATATACTTAAACAAAAATTATTGAGATTGGTCTTAGTGAAACGACTGCTCTAAATATATTACATTTATATTTTTCTAGACATGTCTATATTAGAGATCATAGAAATGTGTTACATGGACCAAGGATTGTTTCTCATGGCTTGCCACAGGGATCAGTACTTAGCCTATACTATTTAATATATATTCTGCCAATATTCATTCACTATTTCATAACTCCGTAAATTGCATATAATATGCAGATGACATCTGTATATACACCATTCAAATCAGTTATGAAGCATGTACGGAAGCTCTCGAGAATATTATGCATAAGGTAAGTTGTAGCGTTTACGCTACTGACTAGTCCAATTTAAACCCCTCAAGAAATTTTTATTACCCGCCTACGATCGATTTTAAATCGACATTTTTCCCGACACGCGCTGTTATCGCTTTGAAAGGAAGATTGATCGATTTTGTGCGGAAGCGAGGCGGTTAGTTTTGGTCAGAACTCACACGCAGCCACGTGAACCGGTGAAATTTCTCACCTTCAAAGTGACGGAATTGGAGCAGAAAAATAATTTGGGGAAGAATATAATTCATTAATAATAATATAAATAAGTAATTTGTATAATAAAATCAATATTCATTTATAAGAGTTCCATATAAAAAGGAAGAGATTTTTTTGGCGTGCTGCAGTTCCATATTCCGTCACGTGAAAATATTAATTTCACTTCACTTGAGGATATTCTCTTCAGAATATTCCCTCAAGGACTAGTAACTAAATTCCTTAAACTAGTTAGCAACTTGTATATGTAACCCGTGGATTTTGCTGTCACCCACAGACCAGTGACTGGTTGTGGTTTTGTGCCCAGGATTCGTCTTTACAGCCATAAACTGATTTAGCCGTGCCAAGAGGAATTTTCCTATGGACTTATGGGGCTGTAAAGATAAGTTGTTTAACTATTTGACTTTTTGTGTTACTATCTATTTTGTTACTATGTATTATTTGTTACTATACATCTAACTCATCATATGCATATGATAAGGTGAATACCTTTGTACTAATTTAATTTTCGATATAATATAATTTGGATATTATTGGGGAGAAGAAAATACATTACATGTTTTTATTGGGTTTTTAAATAGGATATACAGAGTCTGACCAAACTCACTTTTTTTGCTATAATATTTTTTTTAATACAATACATTGGATATGATACAATTTAATATTGGGAGGGAAATAAATTTAATGTGGTTTTTTTTTTTAAATATGATATAATGAGTATGGAACAACTCACTTTTTGAATGTAATATATTTAATAGAATTGTAACAGATTTATCGAGTTGATATCTTTATAATATTGTCATTAGTATCTCATATTAGTAGAACTATTTAAATTTAAATTACTAACCTTAGTGTTAAGACTTAGGCTACCCTACGGACTATTCTTGATTTATACTAATATTTCATATTTTATTTGGCCAGTGGTAGTGACTGTTCGCTTGTTGAGGGGCTATTAGGTCCCATTGTATCTGTACACCATCCACTACCACTGGTATTTGGCTTTGCATTATATGTAAATTGTTTATACACATATACCTATATACATTTTTTATAAATATATTTATTGTTGCCATTTTGAGTTTTATTTCAGTTCTACTAACCAGTATATAACATAGCAAAACAAGATTATTATTTAGTATTTTTGTATTTCAGAGTATTATCTCCAGATTCATTTGTTACTTCAAAATCTCAACTATCGTTGAGTTGGCGCCCTTCTTTTCTCTTCTTATTGTTCTCTTTCTATAAATTTATTCCCAGTGACCTTCTTCAGTTGTATCACATTTGATATTACCAGGTCTCATTTCTTTCTTGTCTCATTAGCCCATTATCTCTTGTTATTGTTGTTTATATCTTTAAAGCCACAATCCAGTGCATTGAAGCTAGCCCGAACACTCACTTGAGATTTAGTGTCTCTTTGGCCATTTAACTTTGTTCCTCTGAGCTTAGCCCTATTTTTAGTATTTTTTTTCATCACTTCTCTTTCAGTTCTTCTGAAATTTGGAAGTTCTACACTTCCAAAAACCCAATACTCCCGGAGTATTGAGCGTTTCAAAGTATATGAACAGAAGAAACAGGCATGACTCTTTCAACAGACAAATGCTCTATCATGTTTTTTACCAGGCATAGACTACGTGCTCCAGAGAGATTAACTATGTGTGGACGTACCCTGTCGGTAGTTAAAGAGTTTAAGTATTTAGGTATTATTATTGACACCAAATTACTATGGTCAAGCCACATAAATCACTTAATAAACAAATGTGAAAAAGGCTACAATTTACTTAGGTGTGTAACAAATCGAAGTTGGGGTGCAGCTCCTGGTATAGCTTTATTGTTTTATAGAGCAAACGTGCGTTCTATCATTGACTATGGATGTTGTTTATACGGATTCTCTTGTAATACCAATCTAAACAAAATAAGCAGAGTTCAATATAAATGTCTTAGAACTTGCATCGGTGGGATGGTATCATAACCGGTGAAAGCAATACTGGCAGAGTGTAATGAGTTACCTTTGGACTTGCGTCGACAAATGTTATCACAAAAATATCTCATAAAACTAAAATCCCTTGAGTCAAATATGATCAACACATTAATGATATTGCAAAAGAAGACCTAACAAATCGCTATTGGAAACTTAAAAATTCTCCCCCACTTGCAGAAGCTTTTGTTAAG
>OU898279.1:71302761-71528437 GCA_918026665.1 Diabrotica balteata
TAATATAATTTATTAGTGCCCCTAGATAGTTATACTTTTTCACTCTTCAATCTGTTTATCCTCAATGCACAAGATTTCACTGTAATTGATATATTTACTAATCTACACATGAACTTTGTATTTTAATGTTAATTACTTCTCGCTTCATTCTGATATTTTGTCCATCATCACTCCAGATCAACCATTAACAGCGAATATTCAATTAAATGAAAGTGTAAATGTTCAGTGTTAAGAAGTCAACGAAGCCCTAAAGGCGCGTTCTCATGAGTTAAGTTCAGTTGACCAATTTTAGTCGATCAACAAAAGTTGAATGAAAACTCTAGTGAAACCTGTTTTTAAACAGAATTGATCAACTTTTTGGTGGTCCAAGAAAATTTTGACCCAGTCTTAACGTTTATCGTTCAAATAATGCACCACCGACGAAATGTTCAAGTTGAAGCTTGTCGTAAAAAGTGTGAACTGGACAATTAATATTTGTTGACTCTGAAAGCTGCTGCGAGGCACATGCGTTTCTGATATTTCAGCGTTTTCACCTTCTAACTATCAATCTCCAGAAATTTTAAACAACATGGAAGGGGAATCTTCATCACATTTCATTCAAATCATTTATACTAAGACAAAAATGCAGGGATAATTCGTAGAACTCATCTAATGTGATTTTTAAATTAATTATTAATGTTCCTGTCAAAAAGGAAAAATTCCACTATTTATTTATTACGGAGGTACTAAAGTCCAAAATCATTTAGGCCTAATAAAATCAGCAAACATTTGATTTTACATACAAAATACTAGCGGACAGTAATATGAAAATTCAACCAACCACAGTGAGAGTTAAAATTAATAAAAATGCACATAAACTAGTACAGCACAAACTACAAAGGCTGTCAAGTTCTACGTTGAATGATTAAATAAGAGATTCCCAAAAAATACAAACAATAATAATAAAAATGAAATCCAAGGAACCGAATCAATTTATCCATCTACATCACATCACAGCAAAATATTGCTCCTAGACCTACGTCAAGCCCGCCCCAACCAAAAACTGATTAAATTATATACAACGCTGCATCAAAAAACATACCTATAAATGCTATCGTCATAATCTAAATCAACAAAACATGTATCTGCAAACAAAAAAAATTATTTCTTCAACAAACTTTGGATAAACAACAAAAAAACTTAAATGCACCTACACAAGAAATCAGAAAACTAAGGAACTGAGGAACTCAAACATGCAATTTCTTCGAAAATTAATGGGTAAGTTAACTTACGGTAGACTCTGAAGGAACACAAATGGAGTAGCAAATCATAAAAACGAATAACAATATTTCCTGTTAGCAAACAATATTGACATAATCCAATTTCAAAGACACATTTAAAAAGCAACCACAACCTTCACATTGAAGGCTATATAATATGCACCAAAACCCTGATGCTGAAAGACATACTAGAATTAAGGCTAAGTTATTATTCGAAAAGGAATTAAACACCAATACCTTGGTAACATAAAAGAGCCACACCTTCAGGCAGCCACAAGTATTATCAAAGAAGATTGGCTTTGGCCAATAGTAGCATATCTCTCACCAAACATATCCACTGAATAAAGAATCATTTACTAATTAATTTAATTCCCTATAATGCAAAACATGTAAGTTGGGGTTCTCGACTATCTCCACCAGATAGAGGTAGGGTCCACCATCCTTTTCAAATGATGCAGGAACTAGAACTCAAGCACTTAACTAGTTACGCACCTACTGATTCCAGTAAACTTCCTGACTATCTTGATTTCTTTGTAAGCAAAGGCTTTGGAGAAGACTACCTAAATATTGTATCTAATTATGAAATTGCTTCAAATCATAAACCAAGAATAAATTCAAGATTTGTTGAGAAGGAATGTCCAGCGAAACTACACAATCACAAGACCAATTGGAATCTGTATAAGGAGAAATACATCAAAAAAATAAATCTTAATATTTCCCTAAAAATAAAAAATGAAATAGGAAATTGCTGTATATGAATTTAGTACACTTCTCAAAGAATCTGCCTGGAATGCCACTTCAGAATGTAAAGCTATACAGTATAAAAGAAAATGCACCATCTCATTAGGCGACTAAGGAAGATTATGGCAAAACAAAAGGCAGAAGCAAGATAAAATAGACTACAATGCAAGACAGCTAAACAATACAATGGTACAGCAGAAAAACTCCTATGTTGAAAATTATCTGCTAAACTTAATACGAACAGCAGGTACCGATTATTCACTTTGGAAGGCCCCAAGAAATTAAAAACAGGCTAGTAAACACATCCAGCATCAAGAAACTCCCACATTAAGATGCGCATGGACTCATGGAGATCGAAGAAAAAGAATAGACATTTAAAAAATATCTTAAAGAAGTTTTTCAATGCCTACCCTCTGTGAGTGCTGAAGAAGATGAAGCTATTTTAGCAAAAGTTTAGCAACAATCCACAGCCAGGTGAGTAAATTAAAACAGTATCAAAAAGTAAAAAGTGCTATTAAATATAGATTAAAAACCATGTTAGGACCCTAAAACAGTAAATAAAAGAGTTAAAAACCAGAAAAAGAAATAGTTATGATAACACAACTTTTCTATGCCTCACTAAGGCCCAAAATTGTACAAATTGAATGGAAAATTGCTGATATAATAATGATCCATAACCTGGTAAACCGTCTACAAACATACCTCTTATCTTCCTGTGAGTGTCTTACCCTTAATTGATAAACTATTTGAGAAGCTAATAGCGACAAGACTTATGAAGATAACCGATAATAATCTTTTCTTGGATGATCAGTTTGGTTTCAGAGGGAAGTATTCAGAGAGAAGTATGAATCAGAAACATAAAAAATCTACCCTATAAGATCTGGAGTCCCTCAAGGTAACATTCTAATATAATATTATATTGCTGCTATGCTAACAGTGCTATGTATGTCACAGATAATAATCCTGCAATAGCTACTGAATCTCTTCAAAAGCATATTAGTGACATTGAAAAGTAGACAAAGAGATGGCGCATAAAGATCAATGAATCTACAACACAACAATTAATAACAACATATCATCTTTACAAAATGTCGCATATCACCTAGTATAGAAATAAATATCAAAACAATTCCACAAGCTGAAAGAGTTAAATACCTTAGAATGCACCTGGACAAATCTTTGACATGGAGAACCATATATGGAAAAAGGGCAAACGGTTGAAATTTAAAATTTCATAAACATTATTGGATACTGGGCAGAACATTGAAGTCGTCCAATTCATAACAAGCTGTTGGTATACAAAACAATACTCAAACCGGTCTGGACCTATGGATCCAGCAGCAAAAGCCAACTTATCCATAATGAAAAGATTTCAATCCAAAGTGTTGAGCTCCATAACAGATGCCCTGTCATCATCATCATTTTGACTTTACAACCCTGTGTGGGTCCTAGCCTCCCCAAGAATTTTTTTTCCAGTCGTCCTATCCATCGCCTTCCTCTGCCAAGCATGTATTTCCATATTTCTCATATCTTGGTCAATGTTATCTAGGAATCTTGTTCTGGGTCTTCCTCTTCTTCTTTGACCAATCAAGGAGCGTTTTTCTAGCTGGGTCGGTATGCTCCATCCGCATTACATGACCTACCCACCTCAGACATCCTATCTAAATGTGTTTTACAATATCTGGTTCCTGGTATATTCTATAGAGTTCGAAGTTGTATCGTCTTCTCCAGACACCATTTTCATTTACGCACTATAGATTCGTCTTAGTATTTTTTCTTTCGAAAACATCCTAACATGTTTTCATTGCTTTTTGTTAAGTCCAGGTTTCTGAACCATATGTTAGGACTGGGAGTATTATTGTTTTGTAGAGTTTTACTTTTGTATTTCTTGATATAACTGAAGATTTAAAAAGGAGATTAACCCAAAATAGCATCTATTCGCAGTGCAAATTCTGCGGTAGTGTCATTTTCAGTATTGACGAGCGTTCCCAGGTATACAAATTCGTTAACTGCTTCGATGACGTCGTTTTCTATAACAAGTGACCGTAGTATTTGTGGTTGCATACCTATTTTCATGTATTTCGTTTTATTGGTGTTTATTATTAAACCCATTTTTGTAGCCGCTTCCTTTAGTGCTACGTACGCCTCTCGTGTTTTCCGTTCTCCCAACAATATTGATATCATCAGTATGTCGCCAAAATACAGAATCTCGACAAAGATTGTTACTTTGGCCGGCCAATCCAGCTCTCATTATTATCTTCGCTGTCATTGCCTCTCGGCGGAGAAGCGCTGCGAATTCTCAATTACTAAACGTATAAAAGAGCAGAGCACCTTCCGATCGGGACTTCAGTTGTCAGACACTTCGAGCCCTACTAGACCTTGTTGGTTAGTGGCGCTTCCTAGTAAAACCGTTGTTTCATTATTAATCCAAATAACCAAATCGTCCTTACGTCGAATTTTAACGATTACAACGACTTCGAAGATCAGCGAGTATTTCCAATCCAGACGTCGAAGATACCTGAAGGCATCATTCGTTGTCTGCTATTATACCACAGTGCACGAAAGCGAGTATCAGCTGTAGAATCGCTCCCTGTCAGAAACAACGCTTTTTGAAATAGAAAAACAGTAGTTTTAGAACTATTACAATTGTGTCGAACTGACACCGACGATTTATCGAACAACGATGGTGAATACGAGGAGAAGTCTCGACGGAGACTTATATTCGATTTCACCGTTCCGAGTCAAGCCACGACGACGCTTCGACACTTTGAACCTTATGCATTTTTCAGTAATTAGTACACTGGTAAAACTGATAGTGCGAAAGATGATGTACAAAGCGACGGGCTATTGCAGAGTCGATACAACGGGCATTTGTGTGTGCCTCTTTCGCCGATTCACAGGCGACAGAACGCGGCGATTCCTGATAAGAAGGAAACCGACATCTCTGCAATTTTGAGGCATATACCACGCAACAGAATTCTAACGCATATTGTCATTTAAGAAATATATTATCATTGTAAGAAAGCTTGAACTGTTAGAGAATTCTGTTTGCCGGGTCACCTCGCTTGTTGCAGAGGCTCGATAGAGCTTCTTACACGAATAAGCCGGTATTTGTACCAACTCCTATACGAATATGGATCATCGCAATACGAGATCATCTTCAAGAGCGGCGGTCGCTGAGCGTCCAGAAACTCCAGATAACGGAGAGGATGCTACGGCCATACGACAAGCATGTGCTAGAATTGGCACAGATTTGTTATATATTGAACCGGTAGTTGTGATTTTTGACGTACGTATTACTTTTTCCAGAGCTAGATTGAATAGTATACAGGAGAGTGGGTCTCCCTGACGTAGCCCGTTATTTGTTTTAAAAGGTTCAGAGAGTTCCCCCTGGATTTGTACTCTGCATTCAACTTTTTCAAGGGTTAGTTTGGTTAGACTTACCAACTGATTTTGGTACTGCTAGGTCTATCATTGCTCTAAATAATTCTTTTCAGAGTCATAGGCTGCCTCGTAGTCTATAAATATGCGGTGCGTGTCTACATCATATTCCAGTGTTTTCTCTAGAATTTGTCTCAGGGTTGAAATCTGATGAATTGTTGATTTACCACCTCTGAAACTAGCCTGGTATTGTCCTATTATTCACTCTGCATAAGGTGCCATACGGTGGCATAGTATATTGGAGAATATTTTATATGCTGCATTTAGGAGCATAATTCCTTGATAGTTAGAGCATTCAAAGATATCTCCCTTTTTTGTGTATTGTGCAAAGTATTCCAATATTCCAATCACTGGGAACAGATGCCCTGTGGTTCATGTCAAATCTAGAAATATCTACCATCAATGAAGTGATAGTTCAGTTCAGTGTTCTGTACGTAAAACATCTGGAAAACCATCCAAATGCCCTGGCAATAAACTTCTTGATAACAGTTAACAAACTCAAAGACTAAAATGTAAAAAAACCATTAGACCTGATTTATAAATAAGTGTTCTAACGCACTGCATTGTGTATATATTTTAGATATAATATGTATTGTTTGTAAATGTGAATTGTATGTATATAGCATTTTATCTGAATGTCATGTTTGACTTTCAGTAATTTGACTGACCTCTCTAAAGTCAATTTATATTTCAAACCCCAACAACCCTCATTATTCGAATGTTTCTAACTAATAGATTGCTGAATAAAAAAAATTCATATTGTTTTGATTTATGTTTTGTATTAGTTATTTTTGAGTGTCAACGTTGGTGTGAATGAATATGAACTTGTCATAATTTTTGTCCCTAATAATTTTGATTTTAGTGACATACAACAGAAAATAATTTCAAAGTTGTCAACACAGGACAATACCTATAAGTTGTAACTAAGTAGTGATAAAAATTACATTTTTAACTGAATTCAGTGAGATCCATAATTTTGTAAACTGTGAAAAACTAAATAAACTAATAAAAAACTAACTGATAACGGCGATAGAGTCAAGTGAGCTTCAAATAAATCATATTTAAGTCGGAAATCGAAAAAGAGTAGTAATTGTAGTCCTGATAGCGAATAGAGATCTGATGGAAGACAAAAAAAAGGAAAGTAACAATGGATAGTGACGATAACAAATATGATACAGCTAATAACTAAAACAAAAGGAGGAGGGATGAAAGTGGAAAAAATCTAAAAGAAAATAAAATGTATCTAGCACTAAAAATGTTAGAAAAACTGACAGAGAATGTAACAAAACTAACTACAGATGTAAAAAAAGATAGACAGTATAGACAAGAGTTTAAATAACTAAGAGAAGAAAATGAGGATATAAAAAAGGAAAATTAGAAACTGAAACAGAAAATGGAAGAAATGGAGGAAAGTATGGATAAAATGGAAAAAGAATAGAGGAAAAATTTTGGATTTAAGAGCAGAGTAGCAAAATTAGAGAGCGAAAGAAGTAGATATACAAGGCGGGCATGACTATAGACATAGGGAAAACAATGTGTTAGAGAGAGAAGGATCTTTTAGTGAGTAAGAGTGAGATAGATGATGTCACGTCGAAGGAATCTCCTCTACGGTAGTTTAACTATTGTCCGCTAGGTGGCGCCGCCATTTTCAATCCAATTTTAAATTAAAATATTAAATAAATTAAAAATTTTAAAACAAAGGAATCTACATTACCGACTGTCATAGTTCAGCTATCTGTCCGACCGTAACGTATGAGGGGTCGTTGGAAAGGAAAGAAGGCGATAAGTACAAATCTATAGAAAAATTATACGTGAAGATGAACTATAAAGGTCTTAGGTATGTGATCCTACACGGCTTAACGTACTGGGATGTGCGAGATATCATATGATAGACGTATAAAATTAAATGGTATAGAAAGATTAAACATATCATAATGCCATAAAGGCATTGGATTTTTAACAAAATAGACATATTTTAAACTAGATATTAATAACAAAGAATTAAAACTCTCAAAACTGTCTCAATAGACTAGAATGTATAGGGAAATAAATAGATACCATAAAGACATTAGATATGTATATTTACGCTATTGGTCCGATCGTAACATATGAGTGGTCGTTGAAAAGGAAAGAAGGCGAGAGGTGCAAATCTATAGAAAAATTATATGTGAAGATGAACTCTAAAGGTCTTGAGTATGTGATCCTACACGGCTTAACGTACAGGGATGTTCGAGATATCATATGATAGACGTATAAAATTAAATGGTATAGAAAGATTAAAATATCATTATGCCATAAAGGCATTATATTTTTGACAAAATAGACATATTTAAAATGGATATTAATAACAAAGAAATTAAACTCTCAAAGTTGTCTCAATAGACCAGAATGTATAGTGAATTTAAAAAGCATACATAAAGACATAATATATGTAAATTCACGCCTATTAGCCCAGTCGGAACGGATAAGGGTAATTGGAAAGGAAAGAAGGCGACAGGTGCAAAATCTATAGAAAAAATATACGTCAAGATGAACTATAAAGGTCTTAGGTATGCGATCCTGCACGACTTAACATACAGGGATGAGCGAGATATCATATGATAGACGTATAAAATTAAAATGGTATAGAAAGATTAAACATATTTTTATGCCATATAGGCATTAGATTTTTGACAAAATAGACATATTTTACTGGATATTAATAACAAAGAATTAAAACTCTCAAAGCTGTCTCAATAGACTAGAATGTATAGTGAAATTTAAATAGCATGCCATAAAGACATTAGATATGTAACTTCACGCCTATTAGCCCAGTCGTAACGTATGAGGGATAATTGGAAAGGAAAGAAGGCGAAAGGTACAATTAGAAAAAATTAAAACACAACACGTCATAAAAAACATTAGATATATAAGTAATAGAATAAAAAATATAATACAATTTTTTTTTGTACATATACACATATCGTATATCTATTTTCTATTCTTGAAGGAAATTATTCTTGTAGTTCCTTATACCAATACAGTTGTCCTCCTTCTTTCCGAATATGGACTTCTGGAGCATCCAAAAGGTAATTTCCTGTAGTGTGCTGTTCCATAAATTCAGTATCATCACCGGCAAGGGGTTTCGTGGACCATGTATATCGTTGAACGTATGATACATATTCGAGCCCTGCAAAGTACCGACATGCTGAAATAAGCTGTTGCTTGTTATGTACCAATACAGGATTGATGATTCCCATTCTGAAAATTTTTAGAACAAGTCTGTAAAT
Organism: Diabrotica balteata; assembly: GCA_918026665.1. Lineage (NCBI taxonomy): Eukaryota > Metazoa > Arthropoda > Insecta > Coleoptera > Chrysomelidae > Diabrotica > Diabrotica balteata. Next base: position 71,311,472 of record OU898279.1, read on the forward strand.
AAAGTAAATTCAAAAATCGCATCATATTTTTATACCGCATATTTGCAGTCACATATTTATTAAATCATACTCTCTAAAAACAGCAATTTTTCTCAAGATTGAAAATAATCGGAAGAAAACTAAATTTAACAATACATGCTAAGAAAATCATAATAAAACATAAACAAAAATTTTAAATCAAAAGTCTTTTAGTTTAGAGAAATTCGACTGAAAAAATTACATAACATGCAAGTTATGACTATATTCAAAAACAAAGATATTGGAAAAGAACTAACATGAATGAATAAAACTAAAACAAAACTGGTGTCTCTGTGCGGGACTAACCTGATGCAATGAGTATTGGGGTAAAACAGAAACAAACAAAAAATGTTTTTAAAACAGAAGGTTTGTAAGAGAAAAAAAGATCGTAAAATTTCAAATTAAAAGAAGTTTAGAAGAAACTCGACAGAGAAAATTACATAACTACGTATAAACAAGTTACAAATATAAGCGAAAAATAGAATGAAATATTAGAAAAGAACTAGTATGTATGAACTAAACTAAAAATGTGTCTCTGTTGCGAGACGCTAAGATAATGCAACGGAGAAAACTAAAACAAAAAAAATATCTAAACAGGTATGTACGAGAAAAGCAATCCAAAAATTTCAAAGCAAAAGACTTTTAATTTAGAGTAATTCGACAGAGAGATATTAGAAAAAGAACTAGTATGTATAAATAAACCTAAAAATGTGTCTTTGGTGCGGGATTCTAATCTATTGCAAAGAGACGCGAAATAAAACAGAGACAGAAAAATGTATCTAAAAAGAAGGTCTGTACTCGTAAGAGAAGAAATAACGCAAAATTTCATAAGTCTTTTAGTTTAGAGTAATTCGACAAAGAAAATGTATACAAATTACGAATATAATAAAAGAAAGAGTGGATATTATGAATTAACTACTATGTATGAATAAAACTACAAAAACGTGTCTCTTGTGCGAGACTCTAACCTGATGCAACGCTACGATACGCTGGAAGGAAAAAAAATCGAGACATACAGATAAGAACTTAGAAACCATAAACTGTATTGTAATTTTAAACACAAAAAAGTAAAAAATAATTTTTATAATCATTTACCTATATATTAACTATAATCAATTTAACAGACTAGAAACTGATTTTTCTTGCTCTCAAACTAGAACAGGTACTAATATTTAAGTAATTCCCGAATTCCAAATTTATATCAATGTCTAGCAGTAACAGTTTCTTTAATATATTCTACTAAAAGATCATTAAATATTAGTTCTATAGCGATTATGCACAAAATTGATGGAAAGTTTGTAGATAATATGAATTAACTTGTATTTTTATTAGTGTACACTTATTTTCCCAAATTGCATGTCTTAATATAATATTTGTACGTAACACTCGCATTATTTTCGTATTGACATTAATTACAAGTTACGAATGTAATCAAAAAATACAACGATATATTAGAAAAAAACTAATATGTATAAATAAACTTAAAAATGTGTCTCTGGTGCGGGATTCTAATCTGTTGCAAAGAACGCGAGATAAAACAGAGACAGAAAAATGTGTCTAAAAGAAGCTCTTTACTCGTAAGCCAAGAAATAAACACAAAATTTTATAGCAAAAGTCTTTTAGTTTACTGAAGGTAAGCCTTCAAGTAAAAGCATTTGGAAAGCGAGGAATTGGGAGAAGAACCCGAGGAAATGGTTCTTCACAACAACTAATATATTTAAAGTATCAGTTAATAAAATAATTATATTCAGAATGATCGTCAATATTCGAAACGAATAGACACCAAAAGAAAGAGAAGAAAATCCATTTGAGAGATGTGTGAAGATATGATCGCATTTAATAATATGAATTGAACGATATATGCAAATTAAATATTATAAAAGCCTTACATGCAAATATTAGGATTTAGCCAACAGATTACAATGATAGAAAAATCATACGGGCCTTGTAATATTCCTATAGTTAAAATTGATATACGGAAAAATTAGAAACTTTCTTAACTGTCTTATAATTATAATTGTATGAAAACCAAACTGGTTTATCAGATATTTTGGCTTCTTCACGTATCCGTCAATTGCTCTCTACCATATTTTCTGTCTGTGTTGGGTCTATCTGACCCAGTAGCCTTCCTTTCCTTATTTTTTGAAGTGCTTTAAACCATTTAGAAGAGATTTGGTATATAACAAAATTAAATGTCTCTTCCATTGCATAGATAAAATCTTGTACGAACTTTCTGCTTTTATCCAGTCTTGATTTGTAGATTTTTTCGTTTATATGTGCAACATGTTTTAGTCCGATATTGGTCTTTTTGTTTCTGTTCTGACAAAAATATTAGTTCTATCTTTGCTTATATTCGTAACTTGTGTACACGTATATATGTATTCCCGAATTTCCAAATTTTTTTATATAATGTTTTATCCTAACTCTTCAAAACGATCCTACAAAACTTTCTGAACCACGAATCTGAGACTATAAGCCAAGGGTTCATAGAAAAATTCATTTGTACATTTAGTACTCTAGAATCTATTGCATCAGATCAAGAATCAGATTTTATGTCCAATCTTTTCAAAAATGTAGCAAAACTCTTTTTAATATTCTACTATGATCGATTCAATAAAGTGTCTAAAAGAAGATCTGTACTCGTAAGCGAAGAAATAACGCAAAAATTTTATGTCAAAAGTCTTTTAGTTTATTGAAGATAAGCCTTCAAGTAAAAGCATTCGGAAAGCGAGGAATTGGAAGATGAACCTGAGCAAATGGTTCCTCACATCAACTAATATATTTAAAGCATTAGCTAATAAAATAATTATATCCAGAATGATCCTCAATATTCGAAACGGATAAAACCAAAAGAAAGAGAAGAAAATCTGCGTAGAGAGATGTGCAAAGATATGATCGCATTTAATAAATAGAATTGAACGATATAGGCAAATTAAATATTATAAAAAGCCTTACATGCAAATATTAGGATTTAGCAACAGATTACAATGATAGAAAAAATCATACGGGCCTTGTAATATTCCTATAGTTTAAAATTGATATACGGAAAATTAGAAACTTTCTTAACAAAATACGTCACGCTAATTTATATATTTATTATGAAAATGCAATTAATGATCCATTACAATGTTAATTTACTACTATTAGACAATGATATAAAATACACGAAATTCAAGAAAGCCAGTGTATTCCAGTTTAATTCTGTTCTGTTGGTACATTGCAAATAGAAGTAAGTGATAACTATTGTTTTTTAATTTATTGATTGTTTTCTGATTTTTTTGTTTTTGATTATATTTGTAACATGGTATTTTAAATATTATTTTTATGTGCTGTTAGATTGAAAACTTACGTCTTTTTTAAACTAAAATACTTTAGAGATCTTTTTTTCTCTTAGATATATATTTTTTTTGTTGTTTTATTTTATCTTCTTTGTTCCTGTATTTTTCTTCAACTGTCTTATAATTACTATAATTGTATGAAACCAAACTGGTTTATCAGATATTTTGGCTTCTTCACGTATCCGTCAATTGCTCTCTACTATATTTTCACGGTGTGACTAAGTAGTATTCTTTTGTAAATATACACTAATACACTGCTTTTTTCCATTCATCTGGCGTTTGTCCAACTTTTATAATTATATAAAAATAAACCTGTTGGTCATCTTGTTTCTGTCTTTGATACTGTATCCACAGTTTCCCAGGAATATCATCTGACCCAATAGCCTTCCCTTTCTTTATTTTCAAGTGCTTGAACCATTTAAAAGAGAAGTTGTATATATAAAAAAAAATGTCTCTTGCATTGCAGAGATAAAATCTTGTGCGAACTTTCTGCTTTTATCTAGAGTCTTGATTTCTCGATTTTTTTCGTTTATATGTGCAACATGTTTTAGTCTGGTTTTGATCTTTTTGTTTCTGTTCTGACTCAAATATTAGTTCTATAAGGCAAATGGATGCTTCTCTGAGGACATTATAATAAATCATATTTTTTTATTTTGCAGATAATGGCGTCAAAGTTAGAAAACTTGTGCATAAAATCAATATGTTGTAATATTACCATCTAGCAAACTTCATTAAATATTCACCACTACCATGGATATTGACTAAAACGATTGCAAATAATTATTCCGATTATAAATGGAATATACTAAACGAGCAAGCCCCTAACGGACCTTTTGCCGACATTCAGTTTGTTGACTGTTCAAATATAATGTCACCACGAATGAGAAATGCAGTTTTTATCAGCCAATGAATCTGATCATGGATATGATGATGATAATGAAAAGTGTGTATGGAATTATTTTTATAGAATCACTAATTTTAAATATTAATGTTTGTAAAAAATTGTTTTTAAGAAGTTCAACTTAGCTCACAAATTACATAAAAAATCGTTTACGTACAGTATTTGAACATTATCATATTGTTTATTGAGAGTAAGTTAATGCTATCAGAAGTATATCAAAATATGTTTTATTTGGTGTCAGAGTTGTTTTAAAACAAGTTTTTATTTAAAGTTAAGGAAATGGAATCATATATGTATTCACTACACCAGGCATCTCCACAAAAACATAGATTTATTAGTTCAGATGATAGTGATTCTAGCATAGATACTTTAATTGGATATTAAAAACTAAAAATTACTTTATTGTATAATATTGTTTTTTTTTCTTTACCCTTTTGAAAATATGAAAATAATAAACACAAGTGATACATAAGTACTATTTATTAACAACTAAAGTTATCCAAGTCATTTACAACTTTTATTTTATAATAATATACATATTCTCTCATAGCATGGCTTAAAACAAGTATCTGGTGGAGAAATTTCACAAAACGCAGTTATAGCTTCAAAGGGGCATTTAAACTAGTATCAGTACAAAAATTCTGTTGCATAACATATACAACATTTGTATAATATGCATAAAAGTTTAAAATTTTCCACCATCGATATACGATGAGTTACTATACTGTGGGTGTACTTGTAGAATATTGCGTGACGTCATTTTCACCTAGATAGTATTCCACACCATCATTTTCAATGACAAGGAACTTGATTGAATCCAACACCAATTGTCGTATTTTGCAGTAGTCTTCACACTGAAACTCAATAAGATCATACTTATCTGCATAGAAAAAAATCATTCATCTTTGTGTGTAAACAGTTTAATTATGTTACTCACTCAAATTTGTCTATATATTTCTTCGAACATCGAATAGTTCTTCCTTTATGATATGTTGAAAAAATAAATGACGGATGACGTAAAATGTCTAGCTGGAGATAGGACCAACTTTATTATGTAATTATCCAATGGAAAGGAGGCTCTAACAAGTAGTACCTATGGTTCGTTCTTCGCAGCTTCTTCGAATTTTGCTAAAAACTCGGTCTAGGTCAGCACCATAATTGATTTTACTTGATGATGAATCATCTAATTACACTATAGTACTTGATGAACTATAACCACTATCTTGAGAGCTCATGTTGAACTAGCTGAGAGCGATATGAACTAACTGAGAGCGAGGTTGCTGAGATTTAAACTAGGACATAAACAAACCATCGACGAACAATTTTCCGTTCCAATTTTAATACTAAATGACCTCGAAAATAATTATTCCCAATATCATTGATTTAATCTTATTCTATAAATCAAATTCGATTTCAATCAATCTAAATTCTTACCGGTAAACTTAAATATTTTATTAATATTAACATAACAATAAACTGACTTTTATTAATAAGCATATCTCTTAAATATTTATTTTTTTTTATAATTAACTCTATGACAAATACAGAATTCTCCAAACAAAATCTACAAATCTTTCACTAATTATATCAACTTCAGAATCAAATTTCCAAGTACTTTCCCAATTTCTTTACTTCTTTTCCTGTACTATTTATTTCTTGTACTATTTTCGTAGAAATTCTTATAATTGTTCCCCTCTTTATTTTATATCTTTATTTATTTCCCTCTTTCCCAATTTCTACAAAATATCGAGTTGTCCATAGTACTTTGCTTATTTATTTATACTTGTAACTCCTATAAATCTACTTGAAAATAAATCAACCTTTTTTGTTTAATATAAATTCATCATTATTTTATACATCTATTCCCAATAAATTATTTAAGTCATGTTATTATCAAATTTATCTCAAGATATGCTTATTTATTAATTATCCTTCTGTTTACAACACTTATATCTAATAATACCAAATTCGTGTCATAATATTGCCTACCCTTGTATGTTTATTCATAATACTTATAAATTCCCTCTATATTAAATATCCCTCTAATTTTATTAGTTTCTGGATGTCTTAGTTCATAACTGTTTACCCCATGTTCAGTACTAATGACATAAGGTCCTTCAAATGGCAAAAGTAATTTTCCACACAGATTTTCATCCCTTTTAGGCACCTGTAGTGACCTGATAAGTGCCTTCTCCCCTTTTTCAAAAGTAACTCTTTTCTTTCTCTTCTTATTGATTCTATTTACATAACGATTAGTATTTTTTATTAAATTTTGGTTCACCTTCTTCATTACTTCTTGAATGTCCCCTGTATTACTGATTTCCCAGGGTCTTTCTGGATACTTTCCAGACATTAGGAAATATGGGCATTGTTTGGTGATTCCATGTGGTGTCTCATTTACACATCTTTCAACTTGTGGCAAATTTTCTTGCCATAAATAATGTTGTCTAGCACACAAAATTCTTAAGAATTTTATCACCTCTTTGACGTATCTTTCTGCAGGATTAGATGCGGGTCTTCTGATACTAATGAAATTTAATTGGATTTTCTTTTCTTCACAAACTCTTTTTAATCTTGGACTTTCAAAATATGTGGCATGATCTAAGATAATTGTTTCTGGAGTACCTACTTCCTCTATGTATTTTTCTAGATAGTATTTTACGGTTTTTACATTTGTCCTTTCGCTGGGATATAACTTTACAAATTTTGTATGTATGTCAATCATTATAAAAATATTTTTGCAACTCTGTTCACTTATGGCTAAATTACTGACAAAATCGATAGCAACTAATTTCAAAGGTCTCTCTGTAACTATGAATTTTGCTACATTAACATTGTGGAAATTCATCTCCTTTGCTAACTGACAAATGGTACAACTTTTAGTGATGTTTTTCGCCATGGATATGTCTTTTCTTGTAAAATAATTTTCCATAAACAGCATCCATAATTTTCTGCTCCCTATATGACCATATTCAGCATGTAGATCTCTCATGATTTCTTCTGCTAATTCTTTGGTTACGACATAAACTTCTATGGTTTCCAACTTCTTACACCATACTCCATTGATGTTGATTGCTCTCTTCTTTTCTGCTTCTTCCAATCTTCTCTGATCTTCCAAGATTCTTTCTAACGAATACAGCCCTCTTCATTCTTCATTCTGTTGATTCCAATTTGATATTTTCTTCCTTCACTTCTTTGTTGTGCTTCTCTGCTTAGTACATCTGCTACAATGTTTGACTTGCCTGGAATATGTATAATTTCGAAGTCATATTCTTGTAACAAAAGGCTCCAGCTATGAATTCTGTTTTTGGCAAACCTGTTTTTAAACAAAGTTGTCAGAGCAGAATGATCCGTTTCCAATACAAAATGTGCTCCTAATAGAAAAAATCTTAATTTGGTCACACAGTAGACCACACTTTCCATTTCTAGTTCCTTTGCTGAATATCTTTTTTCAAAATCTTTGGTTACCCTAGATACGAAACTTATAGGAACTTCCTTTTCTTCTTGTTGTTGTAGCAATACTCCAGCTAATCTCTCACATGATGCATCCGTTCTTAGTATAAACTCCTTATCATACTGCGGATGATACACTTGCAAATTAGTTGTAAAAATTTGTTTTAATTGGAAAAAAGCTGTATTTCTTTCTGGAGTCCATTCCCATTTCTGGTTCTTCTTTAACAGTTCTATTAGTGGCACTTCCATCCTACTTAGGTCTGGAATTAATCGTTTAAAATAATTCAATATTCCTAAGAAACCTCTGAGTGTTTTGAGATTATGTGGTGTGGCAAATTCTTGAATCGTTTGTATCCTTTCTGGATCCATACTGACTTCTTGTGTATTGAGCACATATCCTAGATATTTGACTTCTTTTTGGTAAAAAGAGCATTTTTCCAAATTTAATTTTAAACCTGCTGTTTCTAACTCCTCTATTAATGTTTTAAGGCGATCCTGATGTGACAACTCATCTTCAGAAAATACCAACATGTCGTCTATGTAGTGGAGAATGAACCTCTTATATTTGTTCAGAATGGAATGCAAAGTTCTGACCAGTGCTGCACATGAACTCTGGAGTCCAAATGGTACCACGCAGAATTGGTACACAATACCATCCACCATGAATGCTGTATAACATCTGCTTTCTTTGGCTAATGGAATAAGCCAAAAGCTATGCCGAAGGTCCAACTTTGAAAAGACTTTAGCTTTAGCGATTCTTCCAAAAATACCCTCAACATTCATTGAACTCTCATATTGTTTTCTCGTATAGATGTTGATATTACGAGCATCCAGGCATATCCTGATTTCTCCTGATTTTTTTCTTACACATGTGATGGCACTAATATAAGGAGAATTACTTCTTTCTATTATTCCATCCCTCAGCATTTTATCCAGCTCTCGGTACACATCATTCTTTAATTTGTACGGAATGGGATATGTCTTTATTTTATAATTCTTGATTTCTTTGTTCATTTCCAATTTATGTACATATTGTTTTGCCACACACACCTCTTGATTGAATAACCTCTGATGTTCCTTTAACAAACTTCTTATCCCCATTTCATGTTCCTTTGGTACTACAATTATTTCTTCTGAACTGTTTACTTAACAAATCTGAAATTCTTCTTTATTCAAAATCTCTTCTTTATTTAATTTACAAAATTTAATAGATTCTTGATGAATTTGTAAAGTTTGATTGACATAGTTAATAATTATTTTATGTTTCTCCATTTCATCATTTCCCAATACTATCTTAAAATTTAAGTGATCTACCACTAACATTTGTATTTCATACATTTTATTTCCCAATTTTACATTACAGATTATAGAACTATTAGTATCATATAATTTTTTATTATTCGCCTCTATTAATGATAATTTATTTGTTTTTATCACCATAATATTGTCCTTATTTAAATTATTTACAATGTTTTTGTTGATTAGAGTTACTTCTGAACCTGTATCTAATAATAACTTGTATACTGAATCTTGTATGTACCCTTTAATAAACTTTAATATTATTTTTATTTAATTTCCCAGTATCTCTAATAAACTCCCTTGGATGTTCATACTTTGATAGGTAGACAATATTATACACATAGGAGCGGTCTAAACAAAATTTCTCCCTTCTGCATCAACACTTGCTTCCCCCCCCCCATTCTCCTCTGTTCTAACTACATTCACCTGTCTTCTCTCCTCATTTTCCCCCCTATTATATCTTGGATTCACTTCTCTGTACACTCCCCTATTTCTCGTCTCCTGTGGATAATTTCCCTGGTTCTATCTCCAATTATTGCCTCTGTCATTTCCTTGTCTCCAGTTATTCCCTCTATCATTGTTTGGATTCCCTTGTCTACGTTCCCAGTTATATCTTCCGATATCTCTCCTGACATTGTTCATATTCTCTCCCCTATTTGTAAAATCGCTGCTTCTATTTTGTCTCTCAAATTCTCTTTCCCTATAATTATTCCCTCGATTCACATATCCCTGTCTATTTTCTGTGTTATTCCTATATGTCCCTTGCTCTTGTCCATTTCGATTCTGCGTCCCTACACTCCTCTCAATCCTCTGAAGATATCCTGTCAAACTTTCCATCGTCTTTATATTGTGGAGAGCTATTGTTTCCGCCATGTTATGGTTATATTGCATGGCGATGTATAGGACAATCTCCTCTTCTCGCATAGCCGGTTCTAAGTATTGTGCTGTCTGGAATAACTGCATTGCGTACAGACTGTAGTTGGTACTTTTTTCATAATTGAATTTCTCAAAATACAACCGCTCCCTGAAACTAGCCTGTTGGTTTTCTCCCCAAAAATAGTTAATAAACTTGGCCTCAAATTCCTGCACATTATTTATGGAATTTTCATTATTGCAAAATCATAATAATGGCATGCCCACTAACATGTTTTGAATATTCCATTTCATTTCTATCGGATCCCTTACATTCTTTACCTTATTTTATACTCACTCCCCTTGTTTGTCCTAGATTTGATTCCAAACGCTGAATCTCCTCAATTGCATTTTTAAATTTCTCTCTCAATTCCTCAACTTGTCCCTGTAGTACTCTATCTCCCTTTTCCGCCTGATTTGCATGCATACCCATTTCCAGTTCCAAATTCTGCAATCCCTTCTTTATATTGTTTTTGATAATGGTAAATTTTTCCTCATGATCCTGAGTTTGCCTTTTAAAACTTTCTACCTCCTTAACAATCTCTTTATTCTGCTTATTAACTTCTTTGTTTATTTCCCTTGGTAAATTCTCTTGAATGGATTTTCCCAACTCTACAAATCTGCTCCCAATTTCCTGTCCTATTTCCGCTCTAAATATGGCCTTTTCTCTGGATATCTCCTCCTGTACATTCCTCTTAAAATTCTCACTTTCTCCTCTGACCTGTTCTACTTTCTCTTCTAAACCTTGGGTAATGTGTAGCATCTCTTCCCTGACTATCTTCACTTCTTCTTTGATTTCTTCCCTCATTTTAATTAACTCTCCCCTAAGTTCTCCTTTAATATTATTTTCCATTTTGTTCATATCCCCCCTAATATTGTTAATATTACTATCCATTTTGTGCATATCCACCTAATATTATTCTCCATTTTGTTCAAATTCTTGTCCAACATTTGTTGCATAATATTCTCCCTACTATTATGATCCATCCAGTGTAGCATCCGCAATATTTGCTTCATATCCATCTGTGTCATCTCTGACTCTCCAACATCTCCTTCCCTACGTCCTTCCTCCTGCACTCTACTTTCATCCTCACTTTCATCATGTCTATCTCTCACTGTCTCATCCAACTCCTCTCTCAAACCATCTGTTAGACTTCCCTCTCTATCATCTTGTCCTGCTTCTTGTCTGCCTTGCTCTAAATATTGTACTACAAAATCTCCTGATCCTCCTCTGCTTTCTTCATCTACCTGTATACCCTGTTCCTGTTCTAACACCTGTTCTCCTTCACTCTCTTTCGGTCCGACTTCTTTTCCATTTCTTAAAGTCATTCTGTCTGCCATTTTATCCTAATCTCTATTTATTCTCAAATTTAACTTTAACTGCCCCAGAATCTCTGCAACACTAATCACACCAATTTGTTTTCACTCTAATCTGTGTAATATTAATAAATCTGCTTAAAAACACCCTTATTTCTGTTTTCCCAGAGGCCTCACGTTGTTAGCGCCAATTGAAAAGGTTATGTTTTATTAATTTTATTTTTATTGATAATAAATGTTGTATTTTTAAAGTATATGGTTCGTTGTTTAATTTAATATACCTCGGCTAGCTCAATTATGTGTTTGTAGCGTTTACGCTATTGATTAACCCCTTTAGAAATTTTTATTACCCGCCTACGATCGATTTTAAATCGACATTCCTTCACCCACGCGCTGTTATCGCTTTGAAAGGAAGATCGATTTTATGCGGAAGCCGAACGATCAGTTTTGGTCAGAACTCATACGCAGCCACGTTAACCGGTGAAATTTTTCACCTTCAAAGTGACGGAATTGAAGCAGGAAAATAATTTGGGGAAGAATATAATTCATTAATAATAATATAAATAAGTAATTTGTATAATAAAATCAATATTCATTTATGAGTTCCACATAAAAAGGAAGATTTTTTTGGCGTGCTGCAGCTCCATGTAAGTAAATCATTTCATACGTATTATCTCCTTATCATATAATCAAATTTATCATTGTATTTAGTATTTCTTTAGAGATTTATTTTTGAGTTCCGAAATAATTTAAATATAAAATTTCCTTGATTTACTTGCAAAGAACAGAAGGTCATTTTTTTTATATAGTCAAACTTAAATTCCGATCTATTTCATATCTTATCATTAAGTTTTTTTTGGGTCCCTTTTATCTAACTTTTTTTGGTGGAATATAAAAAGGTTCTACAAATGTGGGACAGCCTTCTGTATTCTGCGCATGTTTATTTCATGGCGCAAGCTTGCCATGCCTACGAAAGTAACTTCATAATTTTGACATGATGTTGACTTAACCTAATACCTGATGTTTTGATGTTTTGTTTTGGTGCAGTCAATCCATGCTGCTACACCTATTGAATTGTATTTATTAAATTAAATAATAATTTTAGATTCCGTCACTTCACTTGAGGATATTCTTTTCAGAATATTCCCTCAAGGACTCAAGTAACTGAATCCTTAAACTAGTTAGCAAACCCGTGGATTTTGCTGTCACCCAGAGACCAGCGACTGGTTGTGGCTTTGTGCCCAGGATTCGTCTTTACAGCCATAAACTGATTTAGCCGTGCCAAGAGGAATTTTCCTATGGACTTATGGGGCTGTAAAGATAAGTTGTTTAATTGTTTAACTTTTGTTACTATCTATTTTGTTACTATGTATTATTTGTTACTATATATCTAACTCATCATATGCATATGATAAGGTGATTACCTTTGTGATAATTTAATTTTTAATAAAATATAATTTTGATATTATTGGGAGAGAGAAAATATATTACCTGTTTTTATTAGTTTTTTTTTTTAAATAGGATTTTAAGAGTACTGACCAAACTCACTTTTGCTAATATTTTTTTTTTTATACAATATATTTGATAAAATAGGTACAATTTTGATATTAATTGAAACGCTCAATACTCCGGGAGTATTGGGTTTTTTGGAAGTGTAGAACTTCCAAATTCCAGAAGAACTGGAAGAGAGGTGATGAAAATACTAAAAATAGGGCTAAGCTCAGAGGAACAAATTTAAATGGCCAAAGAGACACTAAATCTCAAGTGAGTGTTCGGGCTAGCTTCAATGTACTGGATTGTGGCTTTAAAGATATAAACAACAATAACAAGAGATAATGAGCTAATGAGACAAGAAAGAAATGAGACCTGGTAATATCAAACGTGATACAACTGAAGAAGGTCACTGGGAATAAATTTATAGAAAGAGAACAATAGGAAGAGAAAAAGAAGGGCGCCAACTCAACGATAGTTGAGATTTTGAAGTAACAAATGAATCTGGAGATAATACGCTGAAATACAAAAATTCTAAATAATAATCTTGTTTTGCTATGTTATATACTGGTTAGTAGAACTGAAATAAAACTCAAAATAGCAACAATAAATATATTTATAAAAAATGTATATAGGTATATGTGTATAAACAATTTACATATAATGCAAAGCCAAATAACAGTGGTAGTGGATGGTGTACAGATATAATGGGACCTAATAGCCCCTCAACAAACGAATAGTCACTACCACTGGCCAAATAAAATATGAAATATTAGTATAAACCAAGAATAGTCCGTAGGGTAGCCAAAGTCTTAAAACAAAAAGGTAGTCATTTAAATTTAAATTAGTTCTACTAAAATGAGGTACTAATGACAATATTGTAAAGATATCAAACTTGATAAATCTCTATTACAATTATATTAAATATATATTACATCCAAAAAGTGAGTCTTCAATACTCCTTATACAATGTTTTAAAAACCACATAAAATTTATTTCCCTTTCCCCAATATCAAAATTGTATCATATCCAATGTATTGTATTAAAAAAAAATTATAGCAAAAGTGAGTTTGGTCAGTACTCTTAAAATCCTATTTAAAAAAAAAACTAATAAAAACAGGTAATATATTTTCCCTCTCCCAATAATATCAAAATTATATTTTATTAAAAATTAAATTATCACAAAGGTAATCACCTTATCATATGCATATGATGAGTTAGATATATAGTAACAAATAATACATAGTAACAAAATAGATAGTAACAAAAGTTAAACAATTAAACAACTTATCTTTACAGCCCCATAAGTCCATAGGAAAATTCCTCTTGGCACGGCTAAATCAGTTTATGGCTGTAAAGACGAATCCTGGGCACAAAGCCACAACCAGTCGCTGGTCTCTGGGTGACAGCAAAATCCACGGGTTTGCTAACTAGTTTAAGGATTCAGTTACTTGAGTCCTTGAGGGAATATTCTGAAAAGAATATCCTCAAGTGAAGTGACGGAATCTAAAATTATTATTTAATTTAATAAATACAATTCAATAGGTGTAGCAGCATGGATTGACTGCACCAAAACAAAACATCAAAACATCAGGTATTAGGTTAAGTCAACATCATGTCAAAATTATGAAGTTACTTTCGTAGGCATGGCAAGCTTGCGCCATGAAATAAACATGCGCAGAATACAGAAGGCTGTCCCACATTTGTAGAACCTTTTTATATTCCACCAAAAAAAGTTAGATAAAAGGGACCCAAAAAAAACTTAATGATAAGATATGAAATAGATCGGAATTTAAGTTTGACTATATAAAAAAAATGACCTTCTGTTCTTTGCAAGTAAATCAAGGAAATTTTATATGTAAATTATTTCGGAACTCAAAAATAAATCTCTAAAGAAATACTAAATACAATGATAAATTTGATTATATGATAAGGAGATAATACGTATGAAATGATTTACTTACATGGAGCTGCAGCACGCCAAAAAAATCTTCCTTTTTATGTGGAACTCATAAATGAATATTGATTTTATTATACAAATTACTTATTTATATTATTATTAATGAATTATATTCTTCCCCAAATTATTTTCCTGCTCCAATTCCGTCACTTTGAAGGTGAAAAATTTCACCGGTTAACGTGGCTGCGTATGAGTTCTGACCAAAACTGATCGTTCGGCTTCCGCATAAAATCGATCTTCCTTTCAAAGCGATAACAGCGCGTGGGTGAAGGAATGTCGATTTAAAATCGATCGTAGGCGGGTAATAAAAATTTCTAAAGGGGTTAATCAATAGCGTAAACGCTACATGTTATTAGCAATCTGTCACTATGTGACGTCGACTCTGTAGTCTCCTGGTAGAGTTCAAACAGAAATTAAACCAAAATTTACTTTAGACTTTTGATAAATTAACCCAAATGAAGCACGTTATTTATTAATATTGAACAAATTTATGTTGAACAATAAAATTGGTTTGCAACTTGGGTTGCCTTTAAAAATTTACAAAAATAGGAATCGTGTAAACCTTAATAGGGTTTAGTGTCGTGACAATAAAAATCGATTACAAAATGTATAGACTTTCTACAAGTACCTGAAATCTAAATAAATATTGCGACTTTATAAAGTGTTTAAATGAACTACAAAGAAAAAGAAACTGAACACCCTATTCCGCTGACTTTCAACTTGCATTCAAATATAATCAAAATTACAAATGATCCCCTAAATTATTATCCAACCTCACTTTAAAACAGTTCTGATTTCTTTAAAGAAAACTAACTTCTCGCAAAATAATCGGTGAAACTGGAATATCAATCCTCTCTTCGGAATTTAAGGTACGTACTACTCTAGTTTTAATTTAATGATCATTAATATTTTTCAATTTATAAGGCCTATCGAAATTCTGTTAATTCATGAATTTTAATTTTCTCAATCCCAATGAAATTTCTGTACTCCAATAATAATTTATAACTCAAATTGTTTCTCTTACTCTCTGGAACAAATTCTGGATATCTCTGCTCTTCCAAAACACTGAAAACTGTGGAAAAAATAAATTTTAATCAGACGAGTTGAAAACACTCCCGGCCTATTCCACAGTTTCGGGGCAAGAGGTCTAAAATTAGCGTCGGCATCTCCAAAATAATTTTTTCCGTTGCTAACCGCAACCAACGTTGTTTTTTTCTTTTTTTCGTCTTCTATTTAAAATTTAATTAAACCATAAAACTGTCCTGTTCTGACACATTTGTCAAGCCATATTAATTTCTCATAATCACTTTAATCACATCTAATTTGGGAATATAAAAAAATGTTCAGATATAAAACTTATTCTATTAATACAATTTATTCTTTTCATCTCCAAATCATTGTAATTTCTTATTTAACAAAACCCCTACTAATTTAGCTCCCACAGACTTGCTTGACACTTTAAATAAATTTCCTTCATTTATTTTTTAAAATTTCTATGTTTAAATATATATAATATACACTAGGCAACTATACTATTCAGAAATTATTAATACTATACCAGGTAAGTCAAAATTAATTTATTTAACAATTTACTAATCTTTTTCTCTCTTTTCTTTCAGAGTCGACCCCACATTGTGATGGCTTTATAAAATTCATGAACAACAAACTCATATAAAAATCCATTTAAATTGTATCCTTTTTAACATATTGAAATCATTTCAATATATAGATGGATATAAAACAGAACATGGAGTTGGTTGTAGAGTATTTATTCAAAATACAAAACAATCATTTATGTATAAATTACCATTAATATGTAGCATATATACTGCTGAACTTATAGCAATTTTGAAGGGCATTACTTGGATAATATCAAATAATTTACGAGAGGGGGTAATACTAACTGATTCTAAGTCAGCCTTGGAATCAATAAAAAGTATAAAATTTGAAAGAATGTGTTGTGACCGAGGAGCAGTAAATAAATAAAAGGACGGCCTTTAGTTGCCGTTAGGCACTTTATTACTATAAGTATAAAAACAAGTTAAACAAACGTTGACTACTATCTAAAAAAACTAAGGTTATCCATCATTCACGGAAAAACATAGCGTCCCCCCTGTACCGGAGCCAGTGTGACCAACAGCTGTCATATGTGTTAAGCCAGGTCTACACGATATGTTTCTCACGATACTACAATACCTTCCCTCTAAAGATCCAAACGATTGGGAGCTTTAATCAGTCTTTTGAATCGCACTGGCACAACATTAGCTCTATCTAAAGTTTCTTCCTCTACACTTTCACTAACATTATCACTACTATCCGGTTCCTCATTACACGCACTGTTATCTCCTATATTCATCATTGATGAACTAATGTCGCCAATACAATCTGAGATAATTAATTCAGGTGTCTTATCATAAAGAGGTGTCATAGGATCAGATCTATCAAAATTATTTAAGCTTAATTTATTTTCAACAGTTTGGTTTAAACCTCTTAACTCATTGAATTTTCTTTTCAATATCTGATCCACATGACGCTTCCAAAATATATTTTCATTAACAATTTCACAAATATTATGCCTATCTCCTAAAAACTCATTTATAACTCCTTCTATCTGTTACTAACACTCTATCCCCTTTTACAAATTTTTCTTCCCTTTTTATTTTTACATGTGAAAATTTCTGAGTTTTATTTTCTAATAACAAATCAAAACGGTTTCTAATCTTACGTTTAAAAATAACATCTGAAGGTGTAACACCTGTGGAAACATGTATGGAGTTCCTATTCGCTCCGTGCGTGACCATGGTAGGGATACATTGAAACGATGCCAGCGTGCGTAGCGGCGAAATATGACAAAATGGGAATATTGGACAAAATATTTTTACGCATAAATTTTATCAAAAATGCGTGCAAATACACGTTGCGTATTTAATTGTGCTAATAATAGCAAAAATGGTGATTGTAGTTTTCATAGGTTCCCAAAAATTACATATAAATTAGAAAAAAGAAAAAGATGAATTCGTGCTATTAATATGAAAAAGTAAATATCACATAGTTTCATTTTTATGCAATTGAAATAGAAAAAATTTAAATAATTTACCTTGAATGATATTTCATAAGGCTACAAGCTAACTGCAGATGACTTTAGCTTTTATATCCTAACTTTTACTATTATTGTTTTTAATTATATGCTCTTTTGCGTGAAAAACTTGATTTGCCAGTACTAGATTTTTCCCTTTCTTTTCCGTTTGGAGTTGAAAAGGTATATTATGATGAATTTTGAGAAACCCAGTTTTTAATACTACATTTATTTTGTACATAAACTTTAAAATATAGCTAAAAAACTAATTTATTAATAATTGTCAATTTCGCATGTATTTAACAATGTCAAACATATGTCATAAGTTTAACCTAAAAATTGGGATTCCCAAATTGTCAGATGAAGGCGGTAGGTGTCGCATCAGTCACGCACGGAGCGAATAATGAAATAAATATATTTCTAATGCAACCTCCAATGACATATTATCACCAGTGTCCTCCTTAATAATTTTTGTAACACTATTTTTTAAAGTCTTAACTGCATTTTCTGCAAAACCATTTGTTTGGGGGTGATACGGTGGAGAAGTCATGTGTTTAATTAAATTATTAGACAAATATTGTGAAAATTCCACCGAAGTGAATTGTGGTCCATTATCCGTACAAACTATTTTCGGTAGGCAAAACCTAGCAAATACTTCCCTAAACTTACTAACTGTTGCTAGGCCGTCTGTCCCATTCATTATGAATGCCTCTGGCCATTTCGAATAAGAGTCTATAATAATTAATATAATTTTCCCTCTAAGTGGACCCAAAAAATCAGCATGAATCCGTTCAAAGAAATAATCCCCTTTACCACATGGTATAACTGTCGCCTGAATAGGTTCTGCTCTTGAAGCATAACAAACCCTGCAATTATTAATAATTTTCTCGATGTCCCTATATAACGATGGCCACCAAAAATATGCTCGAGCATTTGACTTCATTTTTGAAATTCCCTCTTTGCAGCCTCGAATGCCTCATCGCATTCCTTTGTCCACTTAAATCTTGTATCCTTTTTGGTTAGTTCATATAAAGGATTTAAAATTTGTGACAAATTTGGAACAAACCTTGAATAGTAATTCGTCATTCCTGCAAAGGCTCTCACCTCTGTGATATTTTTAGGTACTGGAATATTTACTATTCCTTTCACCTTCTCTTCACTTTTCTTTAACCCTTCTGCTGATATGATATGCCCTAAATATTTAATACTACTTTGAAAGAAACAACACTTACTACTATTTAATCGAAAACCTGCCCCATCCAATCTTTTTAAAACTTCATATAAATTTGTAACATGTTCAGCATCATCTCTCCCTGTTACCACTACATCATTCAAGTAATTCACCGTCCCTGCACAACCCTGTTCTCTACTGTTCGCTGGAAAATTGCACAAGCTGGCTTGGTACCATAAGGTAACGGTTAACTTTAAATATACCATACGGTGTGCTCCACGCAAGAAGTTCTGCTGTCTCTTGTTCTACCTGCAATTGATTGTATGCATTTAAAAAATCTAGTTTGCTGAACTGTTTTTCTCCTTGTAAAGCTGCAAATAGATCCTCAATTCTGGGAATGGGGTGGTTAACATTTTGCAAATATTTATTTATTGTGACTTTGTAATTAGCACAAACTCTGACATCTATTCCATTAGCCTTGTACACTGGTACTAACGGTGTTCCCCAGTTTGCATTAGGCACTAGCTCTATCACTTTACTTTTTTTAATTTCTCAATCTCTTCAACTACTTTTTCCCTAAATGCAAATGGTATCGGAACTGGTTTCCGAAAAATAGGTGTAACACCTTCTTCAATTTCTAATTTAATCTTTTCATATTTAAACGTCCCTTAATCTTTCTTAAACAAATTTGCAAACTTACTTATAATATCTTCTGCAGACGGTTTTTGACAAACTGTATGCAATACTGAGCTAACTCTACTTGCTTTACTGTCATCTAAAGAGACATCTGGACCCTTCAAACTTAAACCAAAATCATACCAAATATCACGGCCTAATAAACATTTTGTAACCCCCTCAACAATCAAAAAAATGCATTCTTTTTCCCTACTGTTTATCCTAACAAGTAATCTAATTTGCCCTTTTGGAGTAACCACCGAGCCAAGATAAACTTTTAACATAATGTTAGTTGGTTCCAGATATACCTGAGAAAACTTTTCTTTATAAATGTTATATGGTAAACAAGACAGTCCTGCTCCTGTATCAACCTCAAACGTTATGGGTACATTATTAAGTAATACCTGCATTTTGATTGGTTCTAATAAGTCATTTTCTAAACTAAAAATATCAATATTAAAGAAATCCAATGTCTGGACCCCTGGCTCTTTGTCTGCCTGGATACTAAAGTTTTGTCCATTTTTGTTTTACAAGCCTTAACAATATGCCCTTTCTTTTTACAGTTTTTACAAATGTAATTCTTAAATTTACAATTTTTAAAATCGTGATTGGCTTTATTACAATGAAAACATAATACATGATTAGCATTTACCTTAATATCTGTTTTTCGGTTATTTTCCGAACTTGCCTTAAAGTGTCCTTGTTTCACTTCAGTGTGCCTTCGTGCACTAGCCTTATTCTCACCATAGTTGATATCCACCTCTCTAGCTTCCCTCATCGAAGCTTCTTTTGACACAGCAATTTCTAGCAGCTCTTTCAACTCCTTCTTATTGGGGTCTTCTTCACACAACCGATCTAAAATTGGGCCTTGTCTCATCCCTACAACAAACTTCCTGGACTCTGTATAGTAGATTCGTTCCAAAGTCGCACTCTGCTGCCACATTTTTTACTGTAATAAACCAATCATTGATTGACTCTTGACCTTGTTTCAATGAATCAAACTTTACTCTTCGTCTATATATAGAAACTCTAGGTTTAAATTGACTAGCCAACAATCTAATTATTTCCTCGTAGCTCTTATCTTTTGGCTTAACCGGTGAACATAAATTTCTCAAAATTTTATAAATATCTTCACTTAGTAGTGTCAACAATACTGCTACACTTCGGTCAGCTTCAATTAAATTCGCCAACAAATACTGCTCCAATCTTTCTTCGAATACTTCGAAATCATCGCCCTGGTTATAGCCTGATAGGGCTGAAATATTCCCAGCATTTACTATCGTCAAATTCGCTGTCCCTTGGGTTGGGGCCATTTCCTCGTGGTCTACCATGTTCAGACTCAAAATACTTAAATAACGATTGGGAATTTACCAAGTTTTACTCGTCGCCAATTTATGTTGTGACCGAGAAGCAGTAAATAAATAAAAGGACGGCCTTTAGTTGCCGTTAGGCGCTTTATTACTATAAGTATAAAAACAAGTTAAACAAACGTTGACTACTATCTAAAAAAACTAAGGTTATCCATCATTCACGGAAAAACATAGCGTCCCCCCCACAGACCACTAATAGGAGGTAGGTGATCTGTGGTCCCCCTGTACCGGAGCCAGTGTGACCAACAGCTGTCATATGTGTTAAGCCAGATCTATACGATATGTTTCTCACGATACTACAGAATAAAGTGTCCTATATTATGCAATTTAAAAAAATTGATAGCAGAATTAAATATAACATTTGTATTGGTCCTAATTTATTGTCTTTATTCTAATTTATTCTCCTTATTCTAATTTACTGTCTTTATTCTAATTTATTAAAACTTACGGTAATTTATTATCGATTTTTTTAATAAAAACTACAATTATTTTATTACGTTTCGTACATCTAAATCGCGTTTCGCGAGCGTCTAATTTATTTTCTTACTAACTAACTGTCCGCTCAATAACATGTATTTATATATAAAATGCCGCTATCTTGAAAAGTCTGGAGAGGCAGAGACGACTCATTCAGTAGGTCTCGAAAAGTCAATCGCATTCTGGTAAATTCGGAGGGTCACCGACGACGGAATTCTCAGTAGCTATACTGGTTTCTTTTAGTCGCCTCGAAGGTTCGATTTGTTGTTTTCATAGCTTCTGTCTCAGGTAGATTTGACCTAGAAATTACGAGAATGAATAAACATATTTACGGTTTTTAATATGACTCATATAATATTTTACGTAACATTGCCCCCCTCTTAAAAGATGGTTCCTCCTGGAAACTTGTCGTTACTGGAACTGGAACTGCATGCTGGTATCGGCAACTGGACCCTCTTTTACAACTTCCAGTTGTATAGAAATGACAAGGGACGGTTTTCTCTCCGCACCAGTAACTATTCGGATTGCAACAGACTAACACCTGTACTTAGGTGTCTTTAAAGATCTCCTCCACCATGTTTCGTATAACCCTCCAATCTAATTGGCGGCACTCCAACTTTATCATGGCTAACTTTTGCACGTCGGACTCTAGTACGTGCTCTCTCAACTGAAGTAAGGCTTCCCATACATCTCGGTAGGTAGGTTGGTCACGGGCAGTGTGTTTTGTTACCAGGTAGAAAAGGTAACGTGATGCATCTTGGAGTTTCAAGGTTTTACCGGGAGCTGGCACTTGGCATTGAAGTTCTGCAACTCGACCGAACTTCCTTCGAAAGACGGATGCCAACCCTGGTGCGTCTTTGATACTGGCCGGGATGGTAAGGGCCAGTGAGTAGTCATCGGGAAGCGCGAGTAGATCTTGCCTTTCTTCAGTGGTAACACCATGTCTTGCTTTACCGGTACCTCCATAGGCACCCATGAATTCCTCAAACGTGAAGTCAGACACATCTTGGACTTGGTTTACTTCCACTTCTTCATCTACGTCGTGGTCACCTTCGAAAGACGCCAGCCGGTTATGGTGTACTATCATCGGCTTTCCCCTCGGAATCTTGCTTATTCGGTAAATGACATCATTGATCTTTTCCATAATGAGGTATGGACCTTCCCAAAACTGCTGCAACTTGGGGGAACAACCTTTTCGCTTTTTGGGATTATAAAGCCAGACTTTGTCGTTCTTCTTAAAACACCCCTTTTCGGCTTGCGTATCGTACCGTTTCTTCATTCGGTCACTAGCGATCTGGAGATGGAAACGGACCAACTCGTGTACATCGTCCATTCTTCTTCGTAATTCGATCACATAATCTTCACCTGCTACATCTTCTCCAGGTCGACACCCAAACTCTAGATAACAAGGTAGTCACATCTCGCGTCCGAATAGGACTCTGGCTGGTGTCTGGCCTGTCGATTCGTTAACAGCAGATCTGTAGGCCATTGTGAAGAACGGAAGATATTGGTCCCAGTCTCGCTGATGATCGGACACCATCTTTGTCAAATACTTGCCAACTGTCCTATTTATTCGTTCTACCATACAATCCGATTGCGGAAGATAAGCCGTAGTTCTTGTTTTCTTCATACCCAGTCTATCACAGATTCCTTGGAATAGATCGCTTTCGAATTTCCTGCCACCAGTATTTTACATCGTCGGAACTGTTCATCCAATAAAACCGTTCCCGAATTCGCTGAAGGGTCTTCTTTACACCAAAATGCCCTCCTGATGGACTGTCGTATAACTGACGAAGTACTTCGGCTATTCTGCTCTTTGGAATCACCAACTGTTTTCTCTTCTCTGAACCGTCATCATTTTCCAGGACTCGTTTTGAGCAAGCCATCTTCCATGATAAATGAGTCCCACTGGGCCCAATACGTCTTAACTACTGAGCCTATGTTTGATATTTCTTGCCAAGGTGGTCGACGGTTCTCCTCTTTCCATTTTCGGATTTTCTGTATAACTGGATCTCTCTCTTGTTCTTCCCTGATCTTAGTAGGCGTCCAGTCGTCGTTGATCACCGTCGTTCTTAGCACTGCTGCTTCCTTGGATTCCGTTTTGTTGCAGTAGGAACACTCTGCTGGGCATGGCCTTCTGGAAAGAGAATCAGCGCTTCGGTGGCTAACTTCCTTCCATAGAGGTATTGATAAAAGTGCTCTACTGATTTCACTACTGCCAGAAGTTCTCTTCTCGTGACGCAATAATTCCGCTCAGGTTTTGAGAGAACTTTACTAAAATATCCAAGGACTCTTTCCTGTCCTCCTTGAATCTGAGACAGCACTCCTCCATTTCCCACATTACTTGCATCTGTATCTAAGATGAACTCTCCTTCTGGCAGTGCATACCCTAAAATTGGTGCCGTGATTAAATGCTTTTTTAAGGTCTCAAAGGCATTTTGGCAGTCTACATCCCAGCAGTATTCTCTTGCTTCCTCTGTAAGTCGCGTTAATGGTTTAGCGATATCTGCAAACTTCTTAATAAATCTCCGGTAATAAGTACATAGTCCAAGAAAACTTCTCACTTGATGTTTGTCAGTTGGTTTTGGCCATTCCTTAATGCAATCGATTTTTCCCTTATCCACGGCCACTCCTTCTTTACTGACTATATGACCCAGATAATTGACTTTACCTTGAAATAGCTGACACTTCTTGGGGTTTAACATCAATTGGGCAGCTTTAAGTCGATTAAAAACGTTTTCTAAATTCCTCAAATAATCTTTATAATCTTTAAATGTCTCCCCCAAGACGATTAGGTCATCTAGATAAACTAGGCATGTTTTCCAGGATAACCCTCTTAAAAATTTTTCCATAAGCCTCTCAAATGTCGCAGGAGCGTTACAGAGTCCAAATGGCATAACGTTGAATTGCCATAATCCCGATCCTGTGGTGAAGGCTGTCTTTTCTTTATCTACCGGGTCCATTTCTACCTGCCAGTATCCAGACTTCAAATCCAAAGTAGAAAATAATTTACTTCCAGCCAATGTGTCCAAGGTGTCATCGATCCGAGGCAGAGGATAACTATCTTTCTTGGTAACGTTGTTCAGCAAACGGTAATCCACACAGAACCTCGTTGTTCTGTCTTTCTTCTCCTGAACAATCGTTTCAGCTTCCTCTCTTTTCGCCTGTGGTAATCGTCGAGCTGTTTGACGAATTGGCTTAGCATTACCAGTATCAATTTTATGCTTAACAACGGTCGTTCTTCCCGTCTTTCCTCCTTTCGGTACGAAAATATCACGATACTGCCGAAGAAATTCCCTTAATTTCCTTTTCTCAATCTGATTCAGAGACAGTCCAGCAACTGCAACAATTTGGTCGAATTTGTCGTTGGAGTTGTCAGATGTTGTCGTCTGACGGATTATGGATGTCACAGGTACACAAGTTCCTACTTTTGTCTCTTTCTTTATGGTCACTGGGTAGTCATTGACATTGATAAGTCTCACAGGTATTTCTTTAGCCGAAGTCACCAATTCCTTTCCAATTATGATTCCTCGGCCGACTTCGTCGTCATGGTTCCAAGGCTCCATCATAACAGGTGTACTTTCGTCCACAATTCCCTGTAGGCGCGCTACTATTATCGTTTCACTTCTCGCAGGCACGACTGTGTCTTCTTTAACGGCTGCTTGCATAGTGTTGTCATCATGTAGATGGAGAAATGCCAATTCGTTACCAACTTTGATTACTTTATTCTTAAAATCCAATTGGAATCCATGCATATTCATTACGTCCATTCCTAATATAACATCCTCTTCGATGTCAGCGACTATAACAGTATGGACGAATTTTTCTGCTCCAATTCCTAATTGTACCTGGATTTCTCCATGAATGTTGGCATTTTCACCTGTAGCCGCAGGGCCGCTAGATCCGCAGTAGCAACCTCGTTGGTAACAGTTTCTTACGGCTGTTTATAACTGTCGGGCGAATAATGCTTCTGGTCGCTCCCGTATCCACCAACAACGTATGCTTTTTACCATTTATATCTCCATCTACATATACACTATCTTCACGACATTTCAAAGAAGCTATTAGTATGAGAGGGTCTTTGGAAAAGTTCTGGGTCGAAGCTTCCCCCCTAAGGCCGACCCGTTCTAGTTTTCCTGATGGTGAGTTAGTATCTTCACCGAGTCGAGATAGTGCACCAAAACAAATAAATAGGCCTTGTACAGGGATACGAATATTTTAACTGGTTGAAGGTTCTGACCGCTCCACCCTCTTCAGGGGTGTACTCTGACACGATTAATATGTTTTTTACATAACACTTGAAACTACGTCAAATTTTTAGCTTAAGTAATATACTAGGAAAGGCAAGAATTTTTTAGGATGGGTTTTTGGCAGTTTTGAAATGTTTAAAGTTTTAATTATAATGTTGAATTTATTGTTATTTTAAAAATGTCACATAATGTGACATTTAGTTGATTAAACCTTTTAATTGTATGAAAATTATAGATTTTTGATTGTGATTGAGTTTTACACTTTCAGATTAGAAATGAAAGATTAATTTAAATATTCATTAATAAAATAATAATAAACAAGGTATTTATTAATATATTCAAAGAAAATTAAATGATATTAGAAATAGGGATTTGTTTGTAAATGAAAAATATTTAATGAGCGACATTTATGTGACAGAACCCTTACAATATAAAAGAAAATAAGTGAAAAAAAAGAGGTCATTCAGGTTGTCAGAAAAATATGGTAAAATAATAATAAACATTAATATAAAGTATAAAGAGCGTCTATATTATCCATTTTAAAGTTAACAAAATTTGTAAGAGTGTGTGAAATAAATAAAATGTGGTTTGGCATTTAAAAATATTAATTATTCCTAAGCAAGTTTCTAAAGTTATATAGATATTTATCAAAGCTAAACCAAAAATTCAGCCAATACTACTAAGTGATCTCAAATATTTCAATTTCAGAAGAATAAATCAAAATGGCTGCCTAAATTTATATCAGTACTTACTTTATGTGGTTAGTTCCTTGATGTTGATCATCAATCAGCCAATTGCGTCCACTGCTGGACATAGGTACCCCTCAATTCCTTCCAGTGTTCACTTCACTGGGCTACTTGTCCATCTAGTCGGTGGTTGTCCTGGGATTCTTTTATATAATTCTGGGATGTCCTGGGTGGTCGTCCTGGGATTCTTTTATTATAGTTTCTGGGCCTCCATTCCATGATTCGTCATTCCATGATACGTAAGCTTAGTAGTTCTTTCAATGACGTCGTGAACTCCTGATCTTTACCTGATTTGTTGGTTTGTTATGTGGTCTCGAAGGCATTGCACGTTCCATGGCTCGTTGTGTAACTCTGAGTTTATTCGCAAATTTTTATGTCAGTGTTGATGCTGATAAGTTGTTGTAAAAATACAATCAGTATTTTTACTCCGATGAGGAATAACTGCATATGTCACTCTCACTATTAGGACCAACTTCTATAATTACTGGTTCCACTATAACCTCCATAATATTATCCAGCTCCCAGAACTTTTTTTCCACTATATTCTTAACGTGATCCACACAATTTTTCCATTTTTCTGGGGTGATGTTGTTAACAGCTTCATCAAAAAGGTTTTTTACATCTGCGAACTTGAAAGTTTTGTTATTAGCAGCAACAAAATTTTTAGCGTCAGCCCATATGAGCTCAATTGGATTGAGCTCACAATGGTATGGTGGTAAACGTAACACGGTTTTATTTTGTTCTCTTGCCATTTCGTCTACGACACATTTATTGAACTTTGCCTTAAGGGGGGCCACTAATTGTAAAAGTTCCACTTTTAACATATCATCATCGAAATAAATGTCTTTTGACTGTAGCCATTGTTTTATTTTTTGTTTATTCCATGATGTTGTGGGTATCTTTTCAATTTTCCGGGAATGATAAGAGGCATTATCAAGAACTATCACACAATTATCTTCTAACCGAGGCAATGTACTTGCAAACCACCTTTCGAAGCTCTCAGCGTTCATCTCTTCATGATAATCGCCGCTCTTTTTTGAGTCAAACATCCATAAACAATCTTCTACAAATCCTGTTTCACTCCCTATGTGGGTAATAATAAGTCTTTTTCCCTTGCCCGATGGATTTTTAAGACCTGTTGAAAAACCAGACAAAAATGCCTGCATGGAAGATTTCACCGTTTCGTCAACCCAAACATGGGATTTTGTGTGTCCTGAATTTACCCATGTTTCGTCTAAATAGTAAATTTTTCTATTTTGTTCCCGAAATTTTTTTATGGATTTTAAGAAATTTCGTCTCCACAAGATGATGTCGTCTCGATCTAACAAAGCACTATTTCTGCCCCTCCGTACGTATTTAAAATCAAGTGATTTGAGGAGTTTATAAAATGTAGTGCTTTTAAAATTCGGCAAGCTTTCGTCCTCATTAACAACTGAAAGAACTTTGTGTATAGTAGGTATTTCGTTTTTAAAAAAAAATTGATGCACAATTCGTCGTATGGCCGATTTATCGGCATCATCAATTTTGTCCAATATAGTTTTCCTGGGCTTAGTCTTTTTCGGGGAAGAAAATGTTCCGGTATTCTTCTGCTCTTTAAGAATTCTGTACACAGAAGCTTCACCTACGCCACAAGAAATAGCTGTCTGTTTCACTATTTCCGATACCAAAGCTTCTGGATGCGATTCTATTGTCGATGTATAAACATTATAAATAACACTTTTTTCAGTACTACTAAAAGGACGCATTTTTGATCGCTTTTTTGGTGTAACTTCCTCCGCAGAATCGGTAGAACTGGACATTTTAACTTAAAAATTAGAACGCACAAACTTGGACTTAATAAAACTAAAAAACTACTATTTTAAATTAAAAATTAGAACGCACAACTTTGAAAAGTCTTAATAAAACTAAAAAACTACCACATAAACTTTAAATTAGCAAACAAATAATTATTATAAACACAAATAGTTCATTTTTAGATCGAGATACAGAAATAAACGTTAACGCGAAACTACTCGACTGATACTGAATAGGGATGCGCGATGTTCATTGTTAAATGAAGACATTGACCACCAACGATCTTAAGTTTTAGGAAATACCATAAAATTATTATCTATAAAAATTCACAGAATGCTACATAAGAAATATTCAAATTAAAATACTTTTATTATGGTTAAGATATTGCCCTGTTGTTAAAAGATTATAGTTTATTATTATACCTGCAAACCTTTTAAGGTAGGTATTACTTTAATGTTATTCAAATTCGCTAAGACTGGCCGGAACATCTTGTTTAGATTATTTCTATAGTATAGCATACTAAGAATTTCAAAAATAATCATTTTCCCTATCTTTTTGAAAGCCGTTTTTAAACAATACAAAATTGGGAAGTATTAAAGAATTACAAACGTATTAAAAATGATATTCAAACTTATTCATAGTAACAGAAATACAAGATAAATTGCGTTATCGAATTTATTTTTAGGTAAAGTGCATTTTGATATTTTTTTTAAATCAGACACTAACGTAGACAGAACATCACCGAAAACAAGTCCAGTCCTGAAACAATAGACCACGCCTACTTGTTTACGCTGGCTATCACGACTGAACGTAAGGACTTTAGGATGCTTACAGGAACTTCGTACGTGTCCTATTTCGCCACAATTCCAGCATCTTATGGTCTTCGGTTTCTTGTATGTCATGCTTTTCATCATATTAACGAGCTGGTCAAGTTTATCTTCATCTCCTTCCTCTTTTACAGTCCTAACTTTGCTATACCCGCCAGAGGCCTGCGTAGCTGACTCGTATTCGAGGGCGGCAGTTAAGACTTCCATCAGCGTCTTGTGACGAGCTAATCGTAGTGTTCTCTGCATTTCATGATCACGAAGACCATCAATAAACGTTTGAACGGCCATTTTTTCCATCATGTCTTCGGGAGCTGTTGGATAAGCATATCGCACTAATCTGGCAATATCTACCCTATATTCTTGAAGGGCCTCATCTTTCTTTTGTCTTCGATTTTTAAGCTGCGACTGATATACATGCTCCAAATGTTCGTGGCCATATCGCATATTTAACCTCTTCTTAAGTTGTTCAAAATCATCCGTCTCCTCTACGGCTATGGTCTGAAGCACATCTAAAGCATCTCATCCTTTTCTTTTTCAGACCATCCATTCGCTCTTGCAGCTGATTCGAACTGTTTCATGTAGTTGTTCCATGACGATTTTCCGTCGAAAGTTGGGACTTTGACATGAACAGAACCTCCACTTCCTTCAAATTTCGGCCGTGTTTCTAACTTATATTTCGTCTCGTCTTCTTTTGTCTCTGCTATAATTGGATTTTTTTCTCTCTCTGCGGTCGTTGTTTCCTCCATCTTCCTTTCCATCTCTTTTATCTTCTCTTCGAAGGCCAACATATCGGCAGCAACTTGGTTCTTTAACGACGACACCCTATCATCGAGGGCAGACATCTCAGAAGTGACTTTAGAGATGTTAGCAGAAACTTTGCTTTCCAGAGAAGAAATCTCATTAGAAACTTTGTTCTCTAATGATGCGATGTCACCAGAAATTTTCCAAATATCGCCAGAGACTTTGTTCTCTAATGATGCGATATCACAGGAAACTTTGTTAATCGATGAGATGACAGCATCTTCAAATATATAAGTTTCCGGATCTAAACCCTCTTCCTCCAAAGCCTTCTTTAGTCGTTGGACTAACTCAGCTTTTTTTCCGGTAGAAGCTAATTCTCTGTCCTCAAGATGCCTTCTTAAATTCGTAACTGTGAGCTCGTAAATTGTAGCTATGTTCACCAATTTATTTAAAATTCCACTTTTGACACCACTGTAATATTTTTATTAGTCCTAATTTATTGTCTTTATTCTAATTTATTCTCTTTATTCTAATTTACTGTCTTTATTCTAATTTATTAAAACTCACGGTAATTTATTATCGATTTATTAAATAAAAACTGTACAATTATTTTATTACGTTTCGTACATCTAAATCGCGTTTCGCGAGCGTCTAATTTATTTTCTTACTAACTAACTGTCCGCTCAATAACATGTATTTATATATAAAATGTCGCTATCTTGAAAAGTCTGGAGAGGCAGAGACGACTCATTCAGTAGGTTTCGAAAAGTCAATCGCATTCTGGTAAATTCGGAGGGTCACCGTCGACGGAATTCTCAGTAGCTAAACTGGTTTCTTTTAGTCACCTCGAAGGTTCGATTTGTTGTTTTCATAGCTTCCGTCTCAGGTAGATTTGACCTAGAAATTACGAGAATGAATAAACATATTTACGGTTCTTAATATGACTCATATAATCTTTTACGTAACAGTATACTAGGTAATGAAAAAGCTGATAGTTTGGCCAAAGAGGCAGTACAAAACGGAGTTCATTGTAATATTTGTACAATACCAGACGTCTCTAATTTGATAAAAAATAAAATAATGTCCAAATGGGAAAGACAGTGGGAAAACGTTGTAGAAAACTCACAAAATATGTATTTTAAAATACATCCAACCCTACCATCTCCACCCCAATATATTTTCAACTATTCCACTTCAAAATTCCTTTCGGCAACTCTTTTTCGACTTAAACAAATCATGGGCGATTTTCATCGCACCTTGCTAAGCTAGGCATTATACAGTCATCGGCCTGTAGTTGTGATCAGAACTCTTACGGAGATCTAAACCATATATTCTTCGGTTGCAAAAAACATTTTAAAAAATCCGATGATTTAATTCGTAAACTCATTAAACTGAAATATTTTCTTCCATTAAATCTATCACACATTTTGTTAACTGCCAATAAAAACACCTTAGAACAGCATAACCCACAACTCTGTATTAACATTGTAAGGAAAGTTCTGCATACAACATTCTGTGACAAATGGACTTGATTCCGTGCCATTATCTTTCCACACACACACATACACACACAACATGAACTGAGTTAAGGTTCCATCAAAAACATTGCAATGTGCAGAGTCATAAGCTTTTAAAGCTGTGATCCTTCTATGCCGTAGCTCGTGCCACAAAGGGCAGTCATTTTGATTCAAAGTTGCAAATTTAGCTTATTTTCATGCATCCACTATTATTACATATTTAGGTTGTGAGTAATGTTCGATCCAAGATCTTTTTTCTATTAAATCTATGTTACTCGTTCCTTTTCTTTTTATTGTCAGGTTTTTTATCGTTCTCCGTGCTTTTCTTGATCTGATTGACCGTTTATATTTCCGTTCTATATTTCCATTCCAACAGTTCCGAAGTATAATAAGATTATATTATAATACATATTATGTATTATTAATTGCCTGCATATAGGAGTAGGATTTCCAGTAACGATAAAATATTTGAACGGAATATCACATAATAAATATGATTGGATTATCATCCAATCATATTATGAATATGATTCGATTACTAAAATATTAGAGGATATGAATAATTATTTACGAAAATAAAATTTTGTTTATTATTTATTATATTATAATTTAAAAATTATTTTATTGAGACCAATGTGAAGTTTAAAACAGTTTTTGAAAAGTTTGTTTATTTCAACACATCATAGACGGAGATAAAGGAATTCTAATAAAACTTTTTTTAGAAGTAGAATTTTTCGTTAATTTGTCATTTGTATAATTAATGTGTTTAAAAAGTATTGCATATCTAAATAAAATATGCATACCTATCTT
Organism: Diabrotica balteata; assembly: GCA_918026665.1. Classification (NCBI taxonomy): domain Eukaryota; kingdom Metazoa; phylum Arthropoda; class Insecta; order Coleoptera; family Chrysomelidae; genus Diabrotica; species Diabrotica balteata. Next base: position 71,343,615 of record OU898279.1, read on the forward strand.
CAAGTGGGCTTGAAATTACTTTTCATTCGTTAGCCGAGCTGCGGTAACACTTCGCCGCCAGAAACCTTTACTGAAATAGTAACCGTCCTTACAGGACTACAAATTGTTTTTAGAGAGGTGGTAATACGGAGTGAAGGGTCGTCGAAGAGTCAATACTCTGCCGACGTTCCTGTACCTCTCGAGGAGTGTGAACGTGGCCACATGGCGAGGTGTGAAGTGCCGGCATCTCTGTAAGACTCAAGGCAATAACTGTGCCCAGAATACTAAACAAATATTCATGTAAGACAAATTAATGTAAGAACTAAACCTCGAACTGTTAAAGTATTCTGGTTACTGGTGGCACCTTGTCTACCACAGAGCCTTCGCTAAACTTCTCGCTAAGCGGAAGCCTAGATCACATAAACTCTACGAACACGAGGAGAAACCTTCGATCCTTCTCCAGAGCGGCGGTCGTAGACCATCCAGAAACCCCGAATACCTCGGAGGATGCTACGGCCATACGACATTAGTGATAAAGAAAATGACTCAAGTACTGAGGCAGGTATGGAAGAAAATTTATTAAATGAACAATTAACAGATACAGAAATTAAGCAAAAATGAGATCGATGGAAGAAAGCTGAACCTTCAAAATGGAAAAGAAATTTAAAGAAAAAACAGAAAATTGAATCCAAAAGTAGAAATCACTTTGTCACAACTTTTGGAATAGTGAATATTTGAAGCAAAAAGAATTTCTTCTTGGAACAACAGAAAGTATGCCACCTTTAATGAGAAGGGTTCGAACAGAGAAATCACGGAAAGAAAAAACATATATAAAAATTTACTATTTAAATAATGATGTGCAAAAAATATACGTATCTAAAAGATTTTTTCTTACAACTTTATGCATTTCAGCCGATATGGTTGATACTAAGTATAAAGGCAAGAGAGAGGGAAAACTGTTTGTTGGACTAGACAATAAAGGTAAGAAGACTCCACAGAACAAGACAGTCCAAGAAAGTATAAAAAGAGTGAAAAATCATATAAAAAAGTTTCCTACCATGGAATCTTATCATTCCAAAAAAGAAACTAAACGTTTCTACCTCGACCCTCAACTTACCATTACGAAAATATACAATTTATATAAAAAAGAATAATTGATGGATTTGAGCGTTACTTGATGGAAATTCATTTTATGTACCAATAAAACACTGAAAACTTTGTTTTCAACACTTCCACAAAATTTATTATAAAATATTATCACTACAGCTGTTTCGGCTGATTGCCTTTCTCAAAAGGCAAAAATCTGTGGGCAAAGCAATCAGCCGAAGCAGCTGTAGTAATAATATTTTATAATAAATTTTGTGGAAGTGTTGAAAACAAAGTTTTCAGTGTTTTATTGTTACATAAACAAGAATGTTTAAACGCAAATTTAAAACATGTAAGCGAAATTACTTATAGGAGGATTTTTAGTACCGATTACAACTTGTCGTTCTATAAGCCTAAAAAAAGAACAATACCAGCTTTGCACTAAACATAATTCCTTAAAAGTGGGCCCGGAGAAGCATCTGTTAGAAAATGACCATGTACAACATATACGGAAGGAGCGTGTATCAATGCAAAAGCAGCTGCTAAGGGGAAATGTCAACAGCATAAGGCATTTATGTGTTGTACATTTGATTTGCAATCAGTGTTACAAATACCTTCGAGTGACATAAGTTCTATGTATTTACAGTCTTAAAGTATGCATGTATAATTTTGCCATTTATGAGCTACGTGAACCAAATGATGCCTTTTGCTATGGATGGACAGAGTTACAAAGAAAAAGAGGCAGTTCAGAAATAGATAGTTGCTTACTTAACTATATTAACCAAATGAAACCTAAAATAAAGCAGTTCTGTTTGTATTCTGATACCTGTGGCAGACAAAACCTTAACCAAAATTTTGCAACACTGTTTTTATATTTGATTTAAACTTCAAACCTAGAAATAATAGAGCACAAGTTTTTTTACAGTAAGCACACGCTGTTCTTACGGTCTGTATAAATGGGAAGATAACATTTCGGATAAATTATTATTAATATATATAAAAAATTATTACCATAAATGGTAAATGCAGCAAAATATACATGTCTTTGATAACTGGGTAATTTGGCGTAAAAGGACCATCAATGTAGGGGTTTGTAGTTAAATATAATTTGTTCTTCCAAATTGTCGGATGTATGTAATCTATACTGGTTCTTAATAGGCGCTAAACATTCTACGCCAATTTTAAATCTTACCTTCTCTAGGGCAACATATCCTTTTAAGTAAGCCCAAATTAATTCAATTGAATTCAGCTTGAAATGGTAAGGTGAAAGTCTCAAAACAGTAATACCATGAAATCCAGCTATTGAATCAACAGTATATTGATGATATCTACCACGATGCGCCTTAATTATTGTTATTAGTTCTGTTTTGACCATACCCTCTGTAAATGAAATACATTCTCCTAGCCAGCTCTTCATGGCGGATTTTCTATCAGTCATCGTTGGAAGAATATCAGTCTTCAATAAGGCGACTGTGATAAGATGCATTATCTAATATTGTGACAGAGTTACTACTTACACCCTAGAGAATGTTTTCGAAACAAGGGCACCATTTTGCAGAAAATGTATATGTGTATTCCTGTCGATAAATCTTTAACAAGTCTTGCCATTTATTACAGTTGTTTCTTGCCAAACCTTGGAAACTATATGTCCGGCGTTAATCCAAATCTCGTCAAGGTAATAAATTTTTAGATTTTTCGTACGATACTTCCGAATTGAGCGTAGATAATTACGTCGCCATAATATTATTTCCTCCTTATTTGTTAAAATTGAATTCCGACATCGTTTTATATATTGATAGTTAAGATATTACGAATCGTGTTTCGTAATAATTCACGGCTCTTTTTAGCAAAATTACATATTTCCCTTCTTACTTAATATAGATTTCCCTTACTTAATATAGATTAGAGAGGTGGGCCCCTACTTTCAAAGAAAAATGAATGTACAGTTCTGCTGAAAATATTTTTTTGGGATTCATGAAATTTAGTAGGATTTCGTCCGAGCTGATTTGCTTATGGAGGTTAAAAACCATTTGTTTTTTTCGAGCACAATTTACCTGTTTAACTGTTACCACGATACTCCTATTAAAAAAGAACAGTGACTAACAGCTTCCGTCGAAGGTAGTGTTTTTTTAGTCCATCATATACCTTGCAGATAATTTGTTTTCCTCTTGTAAGATGGGTATATGACATAGAAGTCGCGTACTTACACCACTGCTTATATCCATTTTTATTCTATGAAGAACTAATGAAATATACGGAAAATTGTCTTACTTAAATTAATATATTTTGTCTTCGCCATAAAAAAACTAATGAACAAAAGGAGTACTAAAAATATCCAGACAAAGCAATACGATCACAAATTTAACAGCCGATACTATAACAACAATAAGTTAAACGCTGATTGCTTGCATGTTTTAAATAACATCTTTGCCGATTAGCCATTTACCGGTTATGTAATTCCCACTAATATATTAAATAATACCAGATCATTTAATTTTGAACCATCAACAAAAATGATGACAAGACAAGTATGAATTCGATGGTAATTCTATCTTCACAGATGTCGCCGTCGCGGCACATACTTTCTTATCGATAACAGTTTTCAGATAACATTAATCGTTTTTGAATAATATGTGTGAATTTAAATCTTATATTATCGTACTATTCAATTCACTAATTTCGTCGTTTCTCCTGACTCTCCGTGTGACATCTTTCTCTTCCACCGGGCCGTATACTTTTTCCAGTATCTTATTCTCGAATGTCATAAGTTGTGATTCATCTTTTTTATCGTTACCCAGGTATCATAACCATAGGTTCCTACGTGTCTAATTGTTCTGTTGATAGTCATTTTGGTTCTTTTGCCTAATTAAATTTCGATGTCTTAATCTGAAAAATTACATGAAAAACGACCTGAAAACTATAAATGTAAGGCAATGGAGGAGACGGGCACAAGAGAAATCTGAATGGAAGGTCATAGCCAGAGAGGCAAAGACTCATCTAACGTTATGATGGCAAAAGAAGATGTGTGGATTTAAGAAATTAATTCAGGTACAAGCTTTAATAGTAGGTAGTCACCTAACTTTATATCCACAATAATATGGAAAGACTTAAGTAATTACAAAAACGTATTGACTAATGACTCTCCTCTCCAAGTCTCCAATAGATTGACAGAGTATATATTAGTATATTAGTATTTTGTATAATTATCTTATACAATTATGTATAATTTTCTTTATTATTGGTTTTGGTTTTATATTACGCCTAATATAATTCATTTTGTTGATAAAATAAATCCATAATTTCTTCATAATATATTTAAAACACCTCTCCAACACAAAATATTAACCTCTCCATCAATGGAATTATTTTGTTGATTGGAAATTTAGTTTAGCCACAGAATACACCACCACCACCAAGTTGGTGGTGTATTCTGTGGTTTAGCTGCTAACTTCACCTTATTTTGTCCAGACGTCATTTATGTCACATTAGGTCTGCTATTCAGACAGGTCAGTACCAGTAGTCTGATTACAAAAAAATTCAAACATTGATGACGTAATTTCATTATCAAGTATTATTTATTTGCACCTACTAGACATGAGAACAAGGAAACTAAATTCCTTTTATCAGTTCTAAATTACGCGTGGTTGGAGTGAGGTTACAGACGTTTAAATTTAAAATCGTTGAATGATACTATTTCAATTTACTTAATACTTAAGAAAACTAAACAAAGGTTAGTTTTTGCATGATTTCAATCATGATTTTTCATAAATATCAGATAAAATATTTGACTAATTATTAATCTTTTTCTATTTTTACTTGGTTTTTGAGAACATCACTCATGTAAAAGAAAAGCCAAAAGTCCCACAATACAAATTATTCAGTTTCAAGTGTCAGGGTCACAATAAATCATGTATATTATTTATATTCCTAAAATAAAAATATTTATACATTATATAGAATAATTATGTTAAACATCACATTAATGGAATATATAGATCAATTGCTATTTGCTATCATATTTCTTGAAAATATTTACATTAGTTATGTGTTTAACTTAATAAGTGGATAGTGTATGTATGGACAAATAAATACAAATGATATTATTATCCAATAGCTATGTACTTTTAATGCAGATAAACTGGTATTCTACTTTTCACAACTGCAAATAGTATTTAATTAGGTTTTTTGTGTTAGGAACTGAGTGCCTGTTTGTGACTTCAGTGAGAACTCAATTAAGTAGTAATAATGATCAGTAGTAGTAGTAAGAATCAGTAATATTATTTGAGTTACAGTTACATTTGCAATACCAGTTTAGTATGTATAAGTAGAGTTAAAGTAATTAATAACATTCATACAATATTGAATACCACACCATTCAAAAATGTGTAACATGTTAAGCTCCAAAACTTTGACACACTCCTTTTGTTTCTGACCAGATGTGGCCATAGTCATGTAAACAGGTTAATTTACTGTGGGCCAAATTGGTAGGCATGGTCTGCCATAAAAACATGCACATGGGGCTTAACATGATTGTTAAATTCAATCTGATTCAAATGATTTAATCATTTCCTTTAGGGTATTATAAGACAATTAGACAACTTCAGTGTTCAATTATATGTTACTTATACATAATAATATATCCATAATAAAAATAATATAATACAGTTAATCAATTTTATACAATATGGTAATTGAAAACATGCCATAAAATCAGTGAAATTTCAAAATAAATTAATGATTTTACTAGTTATACATTACCAACACATATCAAATTTTGCCAAATTGAAATAACATTATTAAATAAGATTTCAAACAAAAACACATATTTTGTCTAATTTAAAAATTCAACTATTGCAATACCATTATTGTCATGTTATTTTCCTTTCTCCATAGTTTATTATTGTGTATAATATGTCTTCTGTAATATTACATTAACCACCTTCATTGCCAAAGTCTTTCAAGCTTAGTGTTGGCTTTAAAATAGATAATCTTTGTAAGTGATTTTACAGAAAGTTTTATTTCTTCAGACTTTTGTAAATGTTACTATTTTAGATACTTCTATTTGTTCACTTATTTTAAAGTTAAATTTTTTAACTCCACAGTAATTTTTACACCCTTTAAGTGATTAAACATGTTTTGGCTTGTAAACATTGAAAAAACATAATTTTTAATATACCAGAGTTGACATTAAAAAATACTAAACAAAATGGCACTGTGTTAGCTTTTCCTTAATTTCAATATGATTCCTTAGCTCAAAGAGGCTGTCCGTGTAACAGACCAAATAAAATATTGTGATAGTTCAACTAAGAGTATATACACAATAGAAATAATTCCATATCATAACAATTTTCTATTTATCGTTCTGAATATGATTTTAAGACAGTGGTTATTTATAGAAATAAACAATAGCATTTATACTTACTTATTAAAATCAATAAATATACTTACTTATATATGCTTTCGTCATAATATTTTAATTACAGTTATTCCCTACCCCATTAGTTCAATTAGTGTAAAATGGCAAAAAGTACAATTTTAATCTTGTTCTGAATATTTTTTTCAATATGTCATGACAATAACAAAAAATTTCTGGTTAATCATTTTCATATAATTTTTTATAGGTTTTTTTATAGTGTAGATGTATAGTATAGAGTATAGATGTCTTAAAGATATTTTATTTTTCTTTTAAATGAACAATATTAATTTTAATACTATATTTAGTAATGTTTATTTTTTTCAGTATTCTCTGCAACTGCAACATGGACCTTTCAAAACTGCGTGTTTTAAAAAGATCAAGGATAATTCATTTATGTATGGCAATTACATTTTTTACATCAGGAGTGATAGTGAATATTGTGCAGTGTATTCTTTATTTAAGTTTGAGACCATTTAATAAATGGTTATACCGAAAAATTAACTGGTATTTGTCCTATACAATTTATTCACGTAAGTAGTTACCCATTTATATTTTATTATTATATTATCTAGAATCGCCAGAAATTAGGCATTTATTGACAGAAAATGGAATAGAATAATTCAAATAAAAACAGAAAAAAAAGGAAAAAGTAAAATATTGTGTAATTGATTAAACTAAACTAGGTACTTAATTTATTAGAGAAGCAATATGACTTGTGTACAAAATATCAACTATCAACTACAGAACTATATTACAGAAATTTAATATCAATCTAACAAAAACTCCATATTAGAAATAGGAAAATTAACATGACCGAAAATTGTTGATTCTGCTGTTCACCTAATATGTTTTTCACACTCATTTTTTTTATCAGAGTGGAAAATGAAATATTTTATGAAATGGAATCACATGATTCCATTTCATAAAATTTTTTAACTAATTTTAATACATATGAGCCATGAAGTTGAATAAATAATTACTATGTTCTCCCTGCATACTTTCTTCCATTTTCAACAAATATGGAAATAATTTCAAATATCACTGTTAAATGCTATGAACAACAGTTCTAATAACTAAACTTCTAACAAATTTCTTTAAATGTAGTGATGGAATATAGTGTAATTAATCACGTGACAGACAAATTTGGCATTAACACTAGTAATGATATATGTATATATTGTTAAACGATAAACCCTTTGGAATAAAAATCAACCTGTTTTATCATTTTCTTCACGCAATTCATTGAATATTGCCAAATATCAGGGTGGGCTCTTTTGAGTGGTCAACCACAGAAAGAATAGTAAAATTTTGATATGTATGTTCTTCATACATATTTTAGTTTTGTGGGTTGAAATTGCAGTGCTTTGGTTTTCTCAGCATCTGCATAGACTATGATTTGTTTTATTTTTGAAATATGGTTCTTTTCTGGGAGCATATATTCCTATTCTATTTAAATTTTTACTGATCCCATATACTTCAATCTTCTTTTAATGAAAAAAGTATTTTATGTGTGTGATAAATTAATATACTTAATTATACTTTCTAAATATTAAAATTATTCAATTATGTTTTTATATTACATGCACTATTTATTTGTAATACTATAAATATCACAGATAATAATAAAACATTTATTTAAAAAATACTTTATAGAAGGTATTTTAATATAAAAACTCTATCGCACTACATCACAGAACGTTTTTCGGAATGACTATTCCATCATCAGTGCTTTTGTAGGTTGAAGCCACTAAATACATGGGTAAAAATCCTCTAAATATAGTTATTAACTCTAAATAAATTAATTTTATAAAGTTTAAGTTATAATCTGACTCACCTCTCTGAGCTCGTATATCTCACCTATAGCCTATGCAGTGCTATTAGGATACTTTAGTTATTTATTATCTACAAATTATCACAGTAATGCTGTTGCATGCAGCTTCTAATATTATTATGACTAAAGCTCGGATTATAGGCAAAATGCCTTTTTTTGCCTATTTTGCCTATTATAAGTGTTTTTTGCACTTTTTGCCTTTTTTCGTAAATTCCGCCTATTTGTGCCTTTTTTAAAATTTCATGGTACTACCCATGATATTATTCTATTACTAAACCATTCTATAATAAAATTTTGGGTCAATAATAAAATATCAATGGTTTGTTTATATAATAGATTTCTAGGAAAATGTACCTGATCGAGACTTGAGGGTTAACTATTTGGAAATCCCTAAGCTTTATTAGTTTATTATCAGTTGTACAGTCGGTTACTGTATCAGAGTTTACTCACAAATTAGCAAATTGCTATATCCTAGTTTAGTTTTGTTGCGTATACCGAAAAGCAAAGAACACGTTTTAAAACGTTCAAGACAGTTGTGTGAAAAGATGACATCTAAATTAAGGCTATGGATCGCACCTTATTCGGAACTTTCTCTAGAAGGAGATGGAGCATTTTGTAAACCATGCGGCAAATCGGTAAGTTTTATTTTTTTTTTCTTTTTTTCTCGTCCCACAACATAACTAAATTCTAAAGCGGTTTTAGAATTCTAATTATTTTTTTTTAATTCTCAGATTTCAAGTAGAAAAAAGTACTTTATTGACCAGCATTGTGGAACCCCACTTCATAAACGTAATTTGGAAAAATTAAATTCCTCTAAGTTAGCCCAAACATCTCTGCGGGATAGTTTAAGCAGTTCAAAAAAAAAGGAGGAAGACGCATTTAAATTTGATTTATGCCAGATGATGATTGCATCCAACATTCCTCTATATAAAGTTAATAACCCTAGTTTTAAACGCTTTTTTGAAAAATATCTTAATAAATCCTTACCGGACGAGAGTACATTGAGAAAACATACTGTGGAAAAATGTTATGTGGAATGTATTTCAAAAATTAAGCACGAGTTGGAGGGCAATTTTTTGTATATTATCGTGGATGAAACGACAGATGTATGCGGCAGGTATATAGCTAATTTAATGATTGGAATTTTGAACGAAAACTTTGCGAGAAAACCTTATTTAGTTGCCGTTAAAGAATTGGAAAAAACAAACAATTTAACAATAAGTCGATTTATACAAGATAGTTTAACAAACCTCTTTTTACCCAACGCTATACCAGTGAATAAAATAGTTTTAATGCTTTCAGATGCTGCGGCATATATGTTAAAAGCTGCTGTTAATTTAAAAATTTTTTATCCTAATTTAATTCATTGCACTTGTGTAGCCCACGGGGTAAATAGAATTGCTGAAGAAATAAGAAATCTGTTTCCGTTGGTAAATAATTTTATAAATTTTATGAAAAAAGTTTTTGTAAAGGCTCCGTTGAGGGTGCAAATATATAAAGAAAGACTTCCCGGTGTCCCTTTGCCACCTAAACCAGTAATTACAAGGTGGGGAACCTGGCTCGAAGCAGTCTTTTTTTACTTTGAACACTGCAATGAAATAGAATTAGTTATGTCAGAATTTGATGATGATATTTCCGAAGCCATTCGAGAAGCAAAAAAAATATTAAAAAATCCCAAATTGAAACAGGAACTCGGTTATATCAATGACAATTATAAATTAATAGTTACCACAATTACCTTATTAGAAAAACAAGAGATAAATTTATGTGAGTCAGTAAAATTAATAGATAATTTAAAGACGAAAATTAAATCGGCACCTGGAAGTAACGGTCAATTAATTTTTAAAAAAATGAAATATGTTTTCGACAAGAATGAAGGTTTTTCGTTTTTATCTAATGTTGCTAAAGTTTTGAATGGGACATTTTCCGAGGAATTTCAAATTATGCCAGATTTATTATCCGCTCTGAAATATGCTCCAATTACATCTGTCGATGTCGAACGTTCGTTTTCAATGTACAAATTAATTTTAAGTGATCGAAGACATAGTTTTAAGACCGAAAATATTGAAAAACATTTAGTTGTTTCTATTAATGATAAAATTTTAAGTGGTTACAATGTTTAATTATTAATTAACAGTTATTTAGTTACTAGTTTATTTATACTAATGTTATGATTATGATGTGTAAATATACTTGCCTTAAGTTAATATTACGTTAATTTACTTTGTACAATAAATAATAAGTTATATTCCTTTATTGCCTATATTTTGCCTAAATGTTAATATTCCTGCCTTTTTTAATAAAAATCTTTGCCTATATAGGCGCCTTTTTCTTCAATTTTTGTTGCCTATAAATCCGAGCTTTAATTATGACCGGTGAAACTGGCGAAATAGCTTATAATATTTAAGACATTTTGATATTAAATCAATACATATTTTCTATACAAAATAGTTTCGATATTTCACATCTGCCAGGTGTCTGTGTGGTTGTTCCGTTAATTTTTTGTTGTTACTGTGATAATTTATATTTTGCCCAATAGAAATAATCACTTCCTATGTGCACTGAGTTTAATTTTTCTATAGGTGACAATATATTCTGTTGTTAATTTTTGTTCTCTACTAATGTCAAATGTTTATTTGTATGAAGCTTACAATTGAAGAATGTATGTGTTAAAATTTCTCCTAATAATAATTATTTGATCTTGTCATGGGAAGTTTCTTCATGAATATGTTATCTACTTTGAATTTGAATATATTTTATATCTGTTGTTAATGATTGTTAATATGCGATTAATATTAAATCTGAATTACCATTACATGAAAATTGATCGGTTGTGCTTTTATCCATTGTAAATTATATTTTATCCAATATCTTTAAAAAAAAGTGACTTACTTGAATTTTTGTTTTTCAGAATTAGTATGCCTAGGTGATTGGTGGTCTCAAACAGAAATAATTATGTATGTAGATAAAACCGTTTTTAATAAATATTTTGGAAAAGAACATGCCTACTTGGTCATGAATCACACATACGAGATAGATTGGCTTATAGGCTGGATGATATGTGAAAGAATACATGTCTTAGGGGTAAGTTACAATATATTTTATAACATAGTTTATATTTTATAACAACCCCTGAACACATCGATATCTTTAATATCTCCTTTAATATTTTAAAGTATTTGTACCATTTGAGGAAGATTTTATTTTCGAATTAACTTGTCTCGACATCTTTAGTCATTGACACGGGAGCAAAGGTTTACAATAATACAGAGTTTATTTATTGATTTATTTCAACGGTAGAACCATTTACAATAAAATACAACAAATAGTAAAAAGTAAAGATCATGTACAATAAATATCAAATCAATAACAAAGAATCAAGTAAACAGTTAAAATTTGTACATTAAAACAGTATATAAAGTCACAAAAGTTAAAAAACCAAAAAAAAGTATCACATATCTAGATTAATAATTAGATTCAAAAGTTACCTTTTGAAAGCATTAATGTCTGGGCAGAAAGGATCCAATAGAAGGTCATTGCAAGAGCTGAGCATTCTCGACAAGGAATATAAAAGAGTGCAGTGTGTTGAGTTCTATGTATTGTGTTATGTGTACCTTGGTTAATAACTAGGGACAATTAATAACATTGTTTAGAATTTTAAACAAAAATAGCATATCTCAACCTAGCAATGTTCAATTGAGACATTATTATAGAATAATCTATGAAATAATTTTCAGTATTTTTTATATTAATATGTGCTTTAAAAGCTAAAGATCTTGGAAACTTCCTCTGAACGCTCTCCAATCCATCAATGTATACTTGATGAAATGGGGACCAAACAACAGAGCAGTATTCAAGACCTGAGCGTACCAGAGAGCAATACAATAATTTGAATACAATAGGTGAGAGATCATGACTGTTACAATAAATAAAACCAAGATTACGAAAACCTGTTTCCTTAATTTTAAGAAAATTGCTTCTAAATGGCAATGCACAATTAAATCTTCTTCTTAACGTGCCCTATCAAGTCTAGTTGACGTTGGCGATTAACATGGCGAAACTGTCTCTGCCTCGAGCTATTTCACAGAGTTGCTCAGCTTTCTTTATTCCTGTCCACTCCCTGATATTCTTCAACCAAGAGGCCTGCTTTCTACCAATTCCTCTGCGTCCTTCGATTTTACCCATCATAATAAGTTGAAGAATATTATATCGGTCTTCCCTTACTACGTGTCCAAAATAAGCCATCTTTCTACATTTGATGTTATCAAGCAGCTTGCGAGCAGCATTTGCTCTCTCAAGGACTGCCACATTTGTCAGCATAGCCGCCCATGGAATTTTTAGTATATGTCTGTGGAGCCACATTTCAAAGGCCTCCAGACGATTAATGGTGGATATTTTTAATATCCATGCTTCGACACCGTATAAGAGGACTGACCAAACGTAGCATTCAACCATGCGCATGCACAATACAATAATACACCCAAATCTCTGATCTCAGTAACTGAATCCAAGAGTACATCATTAAGAACATATTATCTATTAGTTATTAGATTATTTGTACGACCAAATGAAATATAAGAACATTTAGTTGGATTTAAGCTTAAACCATTTTGTTTTGACCATAAACATATATTATTTACATCATCTTGCAGGAGATCTCTATCCGATTTTTTATATATACAACGAAATAACTTAAGATCATCAGCAAATAGCGGGAAGTGTGAGTTTTTGATAGCCTTACCAATATCGTAAGGGTGGCCGCACACAGAAAGAGCAAAACTGTTTTAGTCAAAAACGTTTTTGACTAAATGAGTCTGATGCTGATGTTTCCATATAAATGAAATGAGCTGACGCACACTGATTAGTCGTGTGTCTAAATCATGTTTAGGCTCATTTAGTTTTAGTCAGTCTGTTCGATGTTGATTACCGGATCGTCGTTTTGTGTCGAAACATTTCAATGTACGCAGACACAACATGTTTTTGGAATCCCCTTCTTGAAACCGCTCGCGTAGTCAACAAGAAGCACATGTGGAAACATCGATATTTTGCTTGTTTATATTGTGTGTATCATGGAAGTGGACGCAGAAAAATTAATTGTACTGATTGAGGCCAGACCCCTTATATAACTATCAATTAAAAGATCATCACAATCAAAATTTGAATCACAAAGACTGGAGAGTTTTTTCAGCAGTTCTTTTCTTATTTATAGGATTCACCCAAAATTGTCTTTTATTTTGCGTTTTTTCGTCCTGTAGGAGGAACCACTGCCAGAAAACTAGTGCAATTTCGTCATTATCTGTCGACATCTTTAATAAAACTGATTTCAGTATGGTTTGTGCAAACATTTTGTTTCTCTTGAAAACAAAATGTTTCTTTTGGAAACAAAAACGTTTTCGTTTCAAACAAAAACGTTTTTGACTAAAACAGTTTTGCCTTTTCTGTGTGCGGCCACCCTAAATGAAAACAATAAAAAACAAGGGACCACAATGGGACCCTTGTGGTACACCAGAATAACAATGGAGAATGACAATGGAATTATTTTGAAATATAATTGTTAATACGAACTTGCTGTGTACATTCCATCAGAAAACTTTTAATCCAATTAACAATGGGGTCACCAAAGCCAGATGCATGAAGTTTGTGGACCAAAAGATTATGATTAACCTGGTCAAAGGTCTTTGAGAAATCAGTGTAAACGCTGTCGACCTGAATTTTATTTTCAAATGCACACAACAAGTATTTTTGGTAATTGACTGTAGACTTCGTGTTAGATAATTCATGTTGTTCATCAATAATTATATTTCTGCAAGCCCAGGTGAGATTGATCGATACCAATTTATCAAGAAGTTTCGGGATTGCTGATTGAATAGTTATACCTCTATAATTGTTAACACACTCGCGATTGCCAGATTTATAGATAGGTCTAAGAAAACTATTTTTCCAATATTGTGAAAATACAGATGATGACAATGATAAATTGAAAATTTGTTGTAAAGGTTTACAAAGGGAAAAAATACAGTTCTTAATAAGTGCTGCAGGTATACCATTAGGCCCTGAAGAATATGTAGTTTTTAAACTAATCCCCTTGAAAACATCAGTCAGACTAAACTTCAGAATATGGAAATCTACACTACAGTCCAATTTAAAATTAGGTTAATTGACTGTCCAGTTGGTTGTCAAAACCAGTGCCAATAAAACACACACACACACACACACACACACACGCACACACACACACACACAACATTAGGTTCATTATACTCACTATCATTATATGTACCTGAAAAATAACTTAGTATGAGTATGAGTTATGAGTATTTACACTACAGAAACTAGTTATCTAGACTGATAATATAAGGAAAAGTGGAAGGAAGAAGAGGTACAGGAAGAAGAAAATACTCTTGGCTGAAAAATGTAAGAGACTGGACAGGCATGGACACACATTCGATAATTAGAACAGCTCAAGATAAAGAGCAATTTGCTGTAGTTATAGCCAATCTTCAGTAATGGAGAGGGCACCTTAAAAAGAAGGTACTTGAGCAGTTAAAGAATAACAATATTATGTGAATTATATTTTGTTAAACAATTGTATAGTTTTTAAGAAGTCTGTTAAGCTTTTGAGTCGGCTTGAACCGTTCAGAAGCTCTTATAAACTGTGGTTTATATTGTTGGAAATGCGAATGGTCTGGTAGTGTTGACATTCTGTGAGGATCTGCTAGACGGTGATAAGAATATCGTTGCAGTGGGAACATAACTGTTGGTCCGTAGAGGTCATAAGAGGTCTTCTCTATTCTGTTCAGAAATGTAAGGGATAAATAGCTGTCAACATTAGTTTGTATTTCTCTGAGCTTTTGTGTCTTTGGTGATCTAAAGTTCTTGTCACTTACCGTGAATATTCCTTTTGAATTTTGATTTTATATCTTCTCGGAGCTGTATGGTAGATGGGTAAGTTGGATGTAGAAGCATTTTTTGCAGCGTTGTCAGCCATCTTATTTCCTTGGATTCCGATATGAGAAGACGTCCATATTGTTATTGAAGTCCCTCGGGAAGCGTAGAGTTAATCGGTTCTAGTATTTTTTGCACTAAGTGATGTTGATTGAAAATATTTTCTAACGAATGAATTGCAGATAAGGAATCGGTACGCAGAGCCACACTTTGATAATTGTCAAACTCAAGGCTTTTGAAATATTAAAGTATTCTCCGGAAATTTGGCTCTCAACAAATACAAGATGAACCGCAAAGTATGCAGCCGGCAGAGGCTCCAAGGGGCCTCAACAGATCCAGCAGGCAACTAGCGGAAAAAATCATTACACAAAATAAAATCGAATGGACCGTTAAAAACTTTAAACCTTTTAAATCCCCTAGTAAGGACGGAATATTTCCTGCTTTACTCCAAAAAGGTTTCATGCAAATACAGCCGCAACTACAGCGGCTTTTCATAGCAAGCCTTGTGTTAGGTCACATTCCAAAAACTTGGAGGGACGCAAAAGTGGTATTTATACCAAAGGCGGGGAAACGTCCTACGGACGAAGCGAAGTCTTATCGTCCTATATGCCTGACCTCCTTTCTCCTAAAAACAATGGAGAAACTAGTAGATTACTACATAAGAAGCGAAACTTTAGCGAGGAATCCACTTCACAAACATCAGTTTGCCTACCAGACTGGCAAATCCACTATAAATGCTCTGAATTCGCTAGTCGAAAGAATTGAAAAGACAATAGTGGCAAAAGAAATAGCTCTTTGCGCTTTCATTTACATAGAGGGAGCATTTGATAATACCTCATTTGAATCCATAAAAAGAGCACTAGTAAAGAGAAGCATTGAAGTCTCACTAATACAATGGATTCAGTCAATGCTAAAAACGAGAATCATCACTGCTAGTATTGGAGGAGAATCTGTGACTGTGACAGCGGTAAAGGGGTGCCCTCAAGAGGGAGTATTATCGCCTCTACTGTGGTCTTTGGTTGTGGATGACCTCCTCACTAAGCTGAATGATTCTGGTTTTATAACCCAAGGTTACGCAGATGACCTAGTTGTTACAATTAGGGGCAAGCATGACCAGACTATCTAGTCTCATGCAAACTGCTCTTAACGAAATTAAAAGCTGGTGCTCGAAGGAGGGCTTAAGTGTCAACCCCAGTAAAACGACTTTGATACCTTTCACAAGGAGACGTAAATACAATTTACAGGCTCCAACTGTGAATGGCATCACATTAAACTATTCCAAGGAAGTTAAATATCTGGGGGTAACCCTAGATCAAAAACTCAATTGGAATAGTCATATTGAAAAAAATTTATCCAGAGCTTTGGTGGCAAGTTGGACCTGCCGCAAGACATTTGGAAAGACTTGGGGCCTACAACCGAAAATGACTCTGTGGTCATATAAAACAATAATTAGGCCCATGGTCACATACGCATCATTCGTATGGTGGCCAAAAACACAACAAACAACAGCTAACGCCAAGCTGCAAAAAGTGCAGCGGCCAGCTTGTCTGGGAATCACAGGGGCAATGTCAACATGCCCCACTGCAGCTCTAGAGGCGATGCTTGAACCTTCCTCCCTTGCAGTTCTGCATAAGGAGGGAGGCAGTAACTACCGCCTTAAAACTGCGCCAGACACAAATAATGAAACCTGGAGATCTAGTTGGCCACCTGAAAATCGTGGAAGAAATTCCATTGGATTCTAAGGACATGCCGACAGATGCTATGCCAGTCAAATTCGACTTTGAAACACCCTTTGAAGTGGTCATAAAAAACCACCAAATGGGTGAAGAAATTGAGCCAAAAGTGGAAGAGGGTTCACTCGTATGGTATACGGATGGATCTAAGATAGATGAAAGGGCAGGAGTGGGAGTTACTGGGCCCAATTTCAGGCTATCTAAATCTCTTGGAAACGCCCCAACTATCTTCCAGGCAGAAATACATGCCATAGACATAAGTGCCCAAGAATGTCTCAACCGAGACACTCGTAGGGCAAAAGTCTTTATTTTATCAGACAGCCAAGCCGCCTTAAAGGCTCTAAAGTCATTTACATGTGAGTCAAAGTTGGTTTGGGACTGTAAACAATCTCTCAAGAAGCTGGCGGAACGCAACAATGTAACTGTGATGTGGGTGCCAGGTCACAAGGGAATTGCAGAAAATGAGGAAGCTGACAGCCTCGCAAAAGAAGGAGCTAATACCCTATTCCAGGGTCCGGAACCCTTCTGTGGACTATCGAAAAGCCACATCAGAGAGGAACTCCGTACCTGGGAACTCAATCAACTAAGATCATATTGGTCTAACACACCAGGACAAAGGCAAGCAAAAAGGCTCATAAAAGTGTCGCCTACTGCAACAAACCGCCTTCTCGAAATGAGTAAGAAAGATATTAAAATGGTCACTGGCCTTCTCACTGGTCACTGCCCTCTGAGATATCATCTCAAGAAGATGGGCAAATCAGATAGTGAGAACTGTCGTCTCTGTCACAATGAAAAAGAAACGGCAGAACATATACTATGCAACTGCGTAGCACTGTTCTGCAAACGACTAAAATTCCTAGGAGAGGTGAGTCTGGTGTGCTCTGACATAGGAAACAAGTCACCTAGGAAGCTAATCAACTTCATCAGAAGTATTGGCATTCTAGAGTTTAACTAGATTAAGGTATGCACAAAAGATCTGTATAGGTCGAAGTGCGGTGAGGCCGCACGGCCTTAACGACCTCACATAATCTAATCTAATCTAATTCTCCGGAAAACACGCAACATTCGTTAGATATTCCTAATACTCCACTAATACCCACTATAATTAAGCACCTTATCATAGTGGAATGTATTCACAATATTCATGAAAGTTTGTCGTCAAATGATATTATTTGCCTGTTGCTTGTTGATCATTGTTTCAAATATTTACGAAGGGCATATGTTAGGAAGTTTGGAGAGTTGGGAAGATATCTGCTTTCTTTGATTTTTTTATAAGAAATATAATGGATTCTCTCCATTTGGAAGGAAATTCTTGTCGGGTCCAAATTAGGTTGTACAGTTGAATTCATTCATAGTTAATTCTCTATCTCCTTCTATGATTTCATTTGTATGTAGTACTTCTATTCAGTTTATTTCAATATTTTTATCTTTTAGATTTTATTTATTCCTTACCACGAGTTTATTCAGCCATGGTACACTATCAGATTTGTTTGAATGCTCATATCCGTTGCTCAATTGATTAAAAAAAAGTTTCTGGAACAATACTCTTCGTGATTTCTAAATGTCGTCGTAGTGTAATTTTAAAATAAACGAAGTAAACTAGTTTATGACTTTGAAATTTAAGATAACTACCTCCAATGTGCTGACAACTTAAACATGTTATTACTCATTTTAAAGCCTAGTGCCTTAAAATTGAGTTATGAGTAAACCTGAACTCCCTTTCGTTTATCTATAGTACCTAGATGGATCTGTAGTATTATCAAACATCGTGTATGGAGATATAAAAAATCTATGTTATACTGTTATACAAGTTTATGCTTTATGATAAAAGTTCAATTCTTTAATTTGTTTCAGAATTGCAAAGCTTATGCCAAGAAAGTCATTCAGTATATACCAGTTTTGGGTTGGGCTTGGAAATGCTCAGAATTTGTATTTCTGGAGAGAAATTTTGATAAAGATAGGGAAGTTATAAATAAACAAATTACCGAATTGGCAGAACATCCTGATCCAATATGGGTAAGTAAATTAGAGATACAAGTGATATTTCATAATAATAATGATTTCAATTAAATTTAAATAAATATAGAAAAATTTATAGAAAAATAAAAAGTGCGATTTAATGTTGATATCGAAAAATTACTTCTGCGTATCTTGTTTTGTGAAGAAAATATGGAAGAATATATTTTAAGTATTTCTAAAAACAACTTATATATATAAAAATGAATAAACATCACCAAACATACAGATTTATTAACATAAAGTATATGTAGAATTTGTATGAAAATTGATGTGCTAGTGTTAAGGTTAATGAATGTTATATTTAAATACTTGGTAGTATTATATGTATATACTAGCTTACCCGGCAAACGCTGTTTTGCCTTATAAATTATTTCTAGTTTCTAGATAAATTCTAGTGTAGACAAAAAGTTCCTTACTTATTATTAGTGTGTAAGTATGTGGTATATGCGTGAAATGGGCGAGGAGCGCTATGAACGATAAGGGAATATAAAAATAACACGCCAAACAATATTATTTTCAAGTTATTATAGTTTATTACTTAAAATTACATATCACATATTAATTACGATAGTAACCCTAACAAACAAAATCAATCTCTTAATGCTATAGCGTGAACAATATTTTTGTTACCCCATCTTTAGCGATCACAAACAACTGGATGGCTTACCCACTCGAGAGCATACTACGTACAATTGCCCGTATGAAAAACATGGTATACTCAAATCTAAGCCACAAATAGACATCGTTTGGCCTTGGGATTTGTTGATAGTCATTGCAAATGCCAATCTAGTCGGAAACTGAATTCGTTTGAATTGAATTGGCACATCTGTAGGTATGATAGGAATCCGTGGTATTAATATATTTTCACCTTTGAACTTGCCATTTAAAATGCTGGCTTCGATACCGTTTTTCATCAATTTTCGAATGACTAATCGCGTACCGTTGCACAGCCGTGGCGGGTTTAAATTACGAAGCAAGATAATTGGAGATCCAGCTCTCAATTGTAAATTATGCGGTGGTATGCCTGGCAAATCCAGTGAGTTCACAAATTCTGTGGGAAAATTGACAGCTTCGCTGGCATCGCAAACTGTATCAATAGATTTTTATGATACCAAGTTCCCTGGCAACAACTGTTGTATCTTCAAATTTAAATTGTTGACGTCTTTTTTGCTGCTAAAATAGCTCTTTCTGCAAGCCACTCATGATTTATGTACTGTGTGTGTACATCAGGAAATATTTG
Organism: Diabrotica balteata; assembly: GCA_918026665.1. Lineage (NCBI taxonomy): Eukaryota > Metazoa > Arthropoda > Insecta > Coleoptera > Chrysomelidae > Diabrotica > Diabrotica balteata. The sequence continues at coordinate 71,363,864 of OU898279.1, forward strand.
TTCAATGAGAGTATCTTGCGACTCAGCGATTGTGCAGAAATCGGTCGGTAATTGTACGTATCCAGTTTCATCTGTAGCAACTTTTCCATCGCCGATATCTAAGAGTTGTTTTGAGAATGTTTCAGCGGATGGATCTTGAAGCATTTGAACGCGCATATTTACTTTCAGCTGTATTTTTTCAACATTACGCCACAATGGAGATGATTTTAAGCAAGCGTTGCAGCGTATGTTGAACGTGGAATGACGGGAAGTGTTTGTCTGAAATCACCTGAAAGCACCAACAGAGTGTCGCCAAATAGTTTGTCGTTGTTTTTAATATCTTTCAATGTCCTGTTTAACGCCTCAATTGAATGTTTGTGTGCCATAGTATATTCATCCCAGATAATAATTTTACACTGTTTTAGCACGGTAGCCATGGACGATTGTTTTTTAATGTTACATACTGCGTCAGGGTTATTTTGAATAGTTATTGGCAGCTTAAATACTGAATGAGCTGTTCTGCCTCCATCCAATAAAGTTGCTGCAATGCCCGATGATGCAATGGCCAATGCAATGCCATTATTTGATCGTATTTCAGCAAGAATTAGTGAAATAAGGAATGTTTTGCCAGTTCCACCCGATGCATCCAAAAAGAAGAACCCACCTTGTCCTGCTGAAACTGCGAGCAAAATGCGGTCATAAATGGTTCTTTGTTCGTCATTCATTAGTGGGATATTGCGAGTAACAATCGCTGCCATTTCTACAGTGTTGTACTGCCGTTCGCGATTCATTTCAGTGTTAATTAAATCAGGTGCAGTTCGATTTGACGAATTCATACCGAAATGAGTGAGTGATAAGTTGGTAATGACAATGCAAAGATCCTCAATAGCAATCAATGCTTCATTGTACATAGCGTCGCTGAATTTTATCGTTAGATCGTTGCACCGTGTACGATGTTGATGCAATATATCATCATTAATTGAATCTTTGTGATTATCTCACAATATCTGTGCTCGAGCTGGGAAACATGTAGTCAACACTATAGCGAATAGTAGACGAATTTGTATTGCTGTACAGTTCAATGCAGCTTCAGCAAGCATACACTCCCACTGGTTGTCGTCTTCCAGCAAGCCGAGTGCAAGACATGCGTCTTTATATGTTGGATACTGTTGCCCATTTACTTTACGTATATCTTGAGATGATAATGGGGCAGTAACATTAACCAACAACAATCATTAAATAAATTGAGACATGCATCAACTGGTGAGCCTTGCTTGCGGGGCATCCAATTTTTGTTTGAGCCCATGTGAAATATTGTGGTACTTGTGAATAGAGTAATGTTCTTGCAAAAGCACCAAAATCAGCCATACTATTACACAGTTCAAAAAATGCTGTGAGTGTAGTTTTAGGTGGATTTGTAGCACGATCAATCACAGTCTCGTTTTATTTTAATGCCCATTTCCTCTCCTACCTCGTGAATACGATCAAGCAGAATTTGAAGACCTTCAATATTATCGGATAGAATTACTGTATCGTCTGCATATCTAATCACATTAAATAGTTCCCCGTTGATTTTTATTCCATATGGTTGTCTCTCAAGTGCCTTTTTAAATAGCTGGTCCGAGTAAACATTGAACATGTTGGCGACAAAATGCAACCTTGTCTGACTTCTCGTTGTATGGGGATTTCATCGGTGTAGTTATCTCCAATTTTTACGATAGCAGTTTGATTCCAGTACAGATTTTTAATGACACGAAATTTCTTGTCATCTATTCCGATATTTTTCAGTATTTGCATTAATTTTACATGCTGTACTTTATCGAATGCCTTTTTGAAGTCCACGAAACATGCAAATACATCTTTTTTTGGTCACGGCATTTTTGTAATACGATGTTAAGCGCAAAAAGTGCCTCCCTGGTTCCCATAGCATTTATAAAACCAAAGTGGGTATCTTCAAGATCTTCTTCGCATTTGCGTCTAATTCTATTGTGAAGTATTCTGAGGAAAATTTTAAGAGTGTGGCACATTAGGCTAATTAATCGATATTCTGAGCATTTTCTTGCATTGTGTTTTTTAGATATTGCGATAAAGATGGATTTGAGCCAATCTGCGGGAATCACTCCGGTGTTATATATTGAATTAAAAAGTCTTACTACTACTTTTATGTTATCATTCTCTATTAGTTTCAGCAACTCAGTTGGTGTATCATCTGGACCACAAGCTTTTCTAATTTTAGCATTATTTATAGCGTGTTCTATTTCATAATTTCTGGGCCGTCAGTACAGTTTTGGTAGAATTCGACAATATTATTCCTGTCATCTTCAAACAACTCTGATATATACAGCTGCCATTCTTTTCTTAGTTCTTGCTCATTTACAATTATTTTGTTATTAGTGTCAACAAGTACAGAGGGAACTCGTTTTTTTTTAAATATATTACTCATTTCTTTCAGTTTTTTGTGCACATTAAATAAGTCGTGTTTAGATATTACATCCTCCATTTCGTCGCACCTTTCTCTCATCCATTTTTCTTTGGCTAATTTGATCTCCGTTTTTATTCTTCTCTGCAGGTGTCTATATTCTGTTAAATTAGATTTTATCAGTCGACGTTGTTCTATTAATTTCAAGATGTCGTCTGTTATCCAGTTATTTTTCTTGATTAAGTTTTTTCTATAATCATTGTTTGTGGAGATTTCGTTAACTTTTTCTATAACAATTGTTTGTGGAGATTTCGTTAACTTGGTCTTTAAATAACTTGGTCTTTAAATTTACTCCACAGTTCTTCTGGATATATATATATATATATATATATATATATATATATATATATAAAAGAATTTTAATTTTTAAACTTTACAAAAGTATATATAAAAAAAATATATATAAAAAAAATTATTTAAATTTTTGATTTATGATTTATATCACACCTTTCAATTTTGGTATCTCAGGTTTTACTCGTGCTTCAATATCTATACTTTACAGCTGATGGGTTAGGTCCAAAGAATAACGGAATAAAACAACATAATATGATATGAAAATAATGTAATAAAATAAACTGATTAAAATACCTCCAAAAAAATTATAAGCATACAATGTTTATCAAACAAATATCGTTCTACGTACGTGAACCTTTAATAATACATAGATAATGTAATACATTACAATCTAAAATCTAGCTTATTATTCTAAATAAACAAATCAAGTAATACTCAGTGGCCTTCCTAATGCAATTTTGGTATACCGATTGTACCAAGAAAAATTTGTATGAATTATCTAACTCTCTCCACAGCTTCGTCCCCTCCTCAGAACCAGTTTGATCTCCTTCGACAACTTATTCACACGTTACTAATATGATATAATATTATTTGACCCAAAATTCTCAAATTGAAATTAGTTATGAATGTTTCTTCCGTTGAAACGCTTCCTCTGCCTTGAGTTGTCCCATTCCTCGTTCTATGCAAAATAAACTATCAGTTCTCAGCAGCCTCCTATGTAATGGGCAATATTAAACAAGATATTGCAATTTAGTATCTTCAATGCTCTCCTTCGAATGCACGTACCTTTCCAATGATGCCAGCTTCTTTTCCTCTCGCCAAACTTAATCTCTCGTTCCGAAATAAACAGCGATACGTAGAATACAAGTAGGAAAAGTTTACTTACAAATTTGTACTAGATCAGCCACCGTCGGACACACTTACTTCACCAACTCACAACTTATTCTTTATCACCTACCCCTGGAGACCACCTCGAAAACCAACCATTCACTTTAAGAAACTGGAACTAACTAACTATCTCATCTCATCTATCCATCCATCCACCCTCTCATTATACACACCCACCTCACCACTTTCCAAATTCTCGGCCAATCAGAAATTTGCATACCACTCCTCACATAAAATCAGAAATACCTACAAACTTTCCTAATTCATATTATTTCTACAAGGACACTTAATTTCTACTGGGTATTTACAGATTCCGAAAAACCATTTACCTATTAACTATTTTTATTGTCCTGTTCATGGCACAAACCTGGATTACGGAACACTTTATGGCTTATGGGAAAAAACCATCGTTAACGTCTATTCATTGTACCCGCACTATCCACTTCTTATATTTATATAAAAGATTATTTATGACTAAGATTACCTTTAATTAATTCCAGGCAGTTGGAAATATTTTTACTTTCTATAATCTCTGAAATATTGATTTCATCGTACATTTAATATTTTTACTCTACAATTTTGAATACCATAACAATATATATATATATATATATATATATATATATATATATATATATATATATATATATATATATATATATGTATATATATTTATATATATATATATGTATATATATATATATATATGTATATATATATTTATATATATATATATATATATATATATATATATATATATATATATATATATATAAATTACTAAGTTCTCGCGAAGTACCGCGTTAAGAATTTGTTACTCGACGTTTCGGCACCCATTTTGGAGCCATTATCAAGGGTGATAATGCTGAGGAGGCCCATGTAGTGCCGCAGAGCTTTTGCAGGATGTTCTTACGAGTTCGGAGTTTTGCAGCAGTCTTAGTAAGATGCTCTTTAAAGTTCAGCGTTCTGTCAAGTGTAACACCTAAGTATTTTGGGTGTTTATTATATTTAAGGAGTCTATCCCCAAAATTGATGTGAGGTTGATAGTTGGCCATCTTGTTGTACAGATGGAAGCAGGACACTTCTGTCTTAGTTGGATTGGGTTGCAATCTCCATTTGCGGAAATAATTCCCTAGGGCATTTAAATCGTTTGTTAGAATGCGTTCAGTGATCTCGAATTCTTTATGACTTGCGGCAAGCGTCCAGTCGTCTGCGTATCCAAACTTTTTTGATGTGGTTTCTGGCATGTCTGCTATGTAGAGGCTGAAAAGCATGGGAGCCAGCACGGATCCTTGTGGAAGTCCATTATTCAGTTTTCTTTGGGTACTAGTCTTGTCTCCCAATATAACTTTAAAGCATCTGTTGGATAGCATGGCGTTAATAACCTCAGTGGTCTTTCTGCATGGGATTGTTCGCATTAATTTATATATTGCCCCTTGTCGCCACACAGTGTCATAAGCAGCAGATAGATCGATGAAGACAGGGGTTGTTTTTGATTGCTTTTGGCCGAAATCCTGCCTGTTCCACTGGTAAGTGTTGGAATATGGTTTTGCTGATTCTATTATACAACAGTCTTTCATTACATAATTAACAAATTTAAGTAGTCAAATACATTATCGTGGCTGAATGGAATGGAATGGATACCTGGTTTGGAGTTATCTAAAGCCATTAATTAAATAAAAAAAAATGAAATTGTTAAAAAAATAGATACTTATATCGTTAGCACAGAACACATTTATATATATATATATATATATATATATATATATATATATATATATATATATATATATATATGCCTTATATTTTTTTGGCCAAACAAGAATTAGCGTTTCGAGGTAATTTTGAGGGCGATGACTGGCAATCGAGGGAATTGTTAACAATAATTGTAAAAAAAGATCAAACATTTTTCCAACATCTAAAAAACATCAACGTTTTTTTAATGAAGAGCCATTCAGCGGGACCCTTACCGGAAATTTTGTTCAGTGTGTTAAATGAGTTTCAGTGTAAAAATAAACTAATTGTACATACTTATGATGGTACGGTTGTTATGAGTAGGCAACATAACGGTCTTCAAAACTGATTAAAGATAAGTATCAAGGTGCAATTCTTGTTCATGGTTATAGCGCATAGGGTCTAGCGCATAGACTCAATTTGGTTTTTCAGCAATCAGTGGAATATATTAAAAAGTATAATTTTTTTTCAAACGTTATCAGCAATTGCTACATTATTTTCAAAATCGTATAAAAGGACTGCCGCTTTTAATAAATTAGTACAAAAATGTTTAGCAGCAACAGTAGAAAAGTATCAGTAGTGTAAAAGGTTTTTTTATTACATTGATAGAATTTTATTTTAATTAAGTTTATTTGAGATTATTCTACCAAAATTTGTTTGATATTTTATAGAAAAAAATGGAAAAAATCATGAGAAAGGTTAATAAATTTCTCGAATTTTTGCAATTAGAGCGGAATCATTTTGAAAGTATATGGTCAAAACAAGAAGATTTTGTAAATGATGATGTACTAAAACCTAATAAGAGACAACGAATTATCCATATTAAAGATGATAAAGAGACGTCTTATCGACGACTTATTTTTGTAATTTTACAAATTTGACAATTTTAAAAATAATGCAAAAAAATTCCCATATTGCTCCTTTCATCAAAGCTATACAGACAAAATTTTGACACAGTAAAGTTAAAAACATAATTGGTAGTTATTTTTAATGAACGAGATTATATTCAAAAATGTGAACAAGAATTGTATGCATTTGGTATGAATTTACATGCATTTAGACAAAAAAGACATTGAGTTTATTAAGGCTATATACTGGAACCAGAAAGCAGTAGTAAAGGTGAACGATATAGAAACAAATAATATACCGATTGCGAGAGGGGTTAGGCAAGGATGCGTCTTGTCTCCGACGCTTTTCAACGTGTACTCACAGGTCATATTCAGAAAAGCCTTATGGGAAAGAAAAGAGGGAATAAGAATTGGTGGAGAAATCATAAACACCATGAGATTTGCAGATGACACGGTAATTATGGCTGAGAGTATAGAAGATCTACAAACTTTACTAGATGCAATAAATAGTAAATGCATTCAAATGGGACTTGACATCAACACAGATAAGACCAAATTTATGATAGTATCAAGGAGTCCAATAAATAATGAACAACTAACTCTTGGTGGACAGCAAATAGAGAGAGTGACAAAATATAAATATCTGGGAGCTTACATCAACACAGAATTAGATCCAGACCAAGAGATCCAGATACGAATAGAAATGGCAAGGGCAGCATTCTTAAAATTCAAACAATTGTTCTGTGACAAAAATCTGAATATTGCGCTGAGACTGAGGTTTGTTGAATGTTACGTCTGGTCGCAATTATTGTACGGGGTAGAAACATGGACACTAAAAGCGCAAATAGTTAAAAAGATTGAAGCCTTTGAACTTTGGATATACCGGAGAATGTTGAGAATCCCATGGACTGCCAGGGTCACCAATGAGGAAGTGCTGAGAAGAATGGGTCGAGTCAAAAAATTGTTGAGAACGATAAAAGTACGCAAGACTGCATACCTTGGACACATACTAAGAAATAATAAATATAGTCTTCTGCAGGTCATCATGCAGGGTAGAGTCGATGGCAAAAAGGGAATAGGTAGAAAAAGGAAGTCATGGCTGCGAAATATTCGAGACTGGACAAACATGACTGTAGACGAATTATTCCACGTTGCAAAAGACAGAGAAGCTTTTAAAAATGTGGTCGCCAACCTCCGTTAATGGGGACGGCATAGGAAGAAGAAGGTATGAATTTGATAATGCATTTCCGGAAGCTTTTAAATTGGTAAACCTATTTTTAACAATTCCAACTACAAGTGTATCCGTTGAAAGAAGTTTTTCAGCAATGAAGCGGATTAAAACATGCCAAAGAAATACCCAATTTCAAGATCGAATGTTGTCACTTTCTTTAATTTATATTGAGAAGCGCTTTTCAAATGGATTAATGTCAAAACCCTCTTTCTACGATTCTGTTAATAACATTTTTGCACTTCGTTTACTTTTATCCCACAGGCTGGGATTAGTCATACTACGATGCTCCAGTCGCCAAGTCCAGTACATAAAATAATATACAATACCTAAAATAAGCAAAAACGTATGTTTGAGAGGTTCAAAACAATTTTTTTAAATAATATTTTTTACTTGGTTTTGGCAACACTTTAGAAAAAGTCACGCGTCGTCACTGTATTGGTGTATCCATTGTGTGTTTTTGTTAAATTATTTTCGGTTTTGCTGTGAAATCTTTTGATAATTTGAATTCTTGTTCATATTGTCAGGTTAGCTATATTTCTCTTTTTGTCGTAAATGTCTTTAGTCTTTTGTGTGTTTTTCTGAAGAACCTCTAATAGCTGTTTGTAGAGACTTTCGGATTCTGCTTTTTGTTTTTGGCAGTCTTTATATTGGTGTATCCATTGTTTTTTTCTTGGTTAAATTATGTTCAGTCTTGCTCTTCAATCTTGAGATTATGTGTATTCTTGATTATATTGTCAGATTAACTATTTCTCTTTTGGTTGTGAATGTCTTTTGCTTTTTGTGTGTCTCTCTCTTTTGCAGAAGATCTATATAAGCATCATGTTTCTCGTCTACATTTTGAACATTAAACATTTTAAACACAAAGTTATTTCACTTACGTAGGCACCTACATGTTTTCCTACGGCTGAAACATTTTTTTACGGCGTACACAGTGGGTGAAAACGCTAAAAAAATGTTTGAAAATTATTAAATACTCAAGAGATTGAAGTAGGTATAGCCTGGAAATTTGGCTAACTTGTTTATGTTACCAAGTAGTTGGATTTATATATACATATTATGAAACGAATACGAGGATAATGAAAAATTTAGTATACAAGACCAGTGGAAATATTTAGTATATTAGTCAAGAAATAGAACAAATATTTTTTTAAAAAGTTGTGCGAGGTGTCCTTATTTTAGAAAATTATGAAAAACACTGGGACACGTCAACTTTTAAATTCAAATGTGCGCTTTTTAAATATGAATTTAAATGTACAGGGTAATTCACACAAGTCTAGCATCAAAACGCAATATATTGATACTGAGTTTAGAAAATTGATGCCTGCTTTAGTTAACTAAAAAAAATACCATTATTTCATATGTGATAAATTATTAATTTCAAAATTTTATGTATTCATTGTCTTGACGAAAATTATACATAATTTCAAAATTCCACCTTGTATTATTCATAATAGAATCTACATAATATACATTTTTAAGATAAAGTTGTTAAGTATCTTCTAAAAACATACAAACATACAGGTTGTTTCATTAAACATATAGGTAATGGACTATGCTATAGAGCGCATTGTCGCATACCAGCGTTTTCAAAATTTTCTAAAATAAGGACAAACAAATTTATTCTGCAAGTGGTTTCCACACTATAATTTCAAACTTTTACACTGTATTATTTATAATAAACCTTACATAATAGAGTTCGTTGAAATCAGGTTGTTAAGTAACTTTTAAAAATATCAAAATATAAAGAGTGTTCTATTAAAAATACAGCTTATGGACTATGCTATGCTTGCGTGAATCACCCTGTACATTTAAATATACGTTTTCTGACGACTTCTGACTTGTATGTAATTATTTAGGTAACGATACATCATATAATCCAATATTAGTATTTATAATAGTAAAGAACTAAAGGATTACGATCTCCTCTCTCTCTCTCTCGTTTATTTGTTTACACAGACATGGAATTAGCGAGTTTTTTTTTTATTTATTGGGGCTCGGGATCCAAAGTTCGCAGATTTACGCAGCTAATTCCTTTTCAGGATCTTCCTTCAGACACTTAATGACTAATTAATATTTATTTTAAAGAGTACATAAGATGCCGTATTTTTGTAGTATTTTGAAAAAAAAAATCCTTGAATTTCCTAGGATTTCGGGGGTTTTTCGGGGCTGGACTAGTTTGAATATTGGATTAGTCTCTGACTACTGGAAGAGTGTAATAGCTTATTATTTTGTTGTTATTTATTGAAATTGCCACACTGTAATGTAAGCGTAGCAAGTGAGTGAGAAGTTGGAATAAAGGGATAATGGAACAATAAGTAGCATAGAAAAGATAATAATTATTCGAGATAATTATCATATATTCCAAATTAAATAAGGGATAATTAATACAGTTAACTTATACATTTAAATTATACAAAGTATAACAATTGACCTAGTTATTGCATTGTTTGATAATTGTTTAAACGTATAAAAAGCACGAAACATCCGTGACCCAAATAGGCAGCAATAATACCAAAACTGCAACTCAGCGAACCTACGACCTTGGTACTAGAACCGGCGTTGAAAGTACGACCACAATAAAACAAGAAGAAACGACGGACGTCGAGTAGTCGGTAGTTAGTAGTGATAACGGGGGCGCCGTAACTGCCCGCCCAGGGCAGTGATCGCCGGACGCGATAGCGTCCAGTACGCGAGACAGTCGGTGATTTTCCGGGGGCCGGGTATCTTCTGTCAGAATTCGCGTGTAGTCCGGTTATTGTGGCAGCTCGAAAGTTCGCAACCCTCAACTGACCGAGTTCCAGAAGACTGAACGTGTCGTGGTTGAAGCCCTAATATACACATAAGGTAACAGATTTCTTATACTAACCTGTGTAATTATATTTGTACCTCTGTCAACTTTTCACTATCTTGCTACATCGTCTCCCGACGCGCAGAATAACGTGTTAACGATTGTATTAGGAACTTCAGGGTAGATTCAATATATTGTTGACTCTAATATGGTTTTTTTTTAATGTTCCTTCGTCCGACTCACTAGAGACTAGGAGAACACGAGAATTCTGCGTATACATATCTCCGGCTTCAAAAGTAAGCCCATAACCTCTACTCTTTACAGGACCTGAGACCGAGGAGTTCTTACCCCTATCCCGAAATCCCTTATCTTCTCGTAAATCCACGAAGACGAGCCAGCCCTCCAGACCAGTGTGACCAGTATTCCTTGCAGCCGCTCGCAGGGTTAGCATCCCTTGAGGATCTATTGTATTTTACATTTGGTGACAGTCTCTACAGGACCCTATACATAGAAGTCCTTAATCCCTCTCCACTTCTCGTAAATCTGTAGCAGATTATTACATTGGTGACAGCGGTCCCGGTTTGGGGGAAATTTCGGTAAATAGGGATAATTAAGTCACTTCTTCAGTATCCTTGTAAACTTTTGCAAGTTTTGTAGCTATAAGAAGCCTTTATCGTTTCATTTCGCCAGTGACATTCCAATTTTTTTCTTCTCTTTCCTAAGACGACAACAGATTAAAGAAACAGTGAGGTATCCAGTAAATATTGTGTGGAGTGCAGGACTCCCTTTTCTGGAAGAAAATCCTTTTTCTCTCTTTGTTATATAAACTTGTTAGGAGTTTTACACAAATTATTCGTATATAGTAGATTTTTTTTTTTGTCTTGTATCACTGGAGAATGGCCTCATATCGATCCCTTCCTAGAAACCTAGAATCCTAAATATTAAGATAGGTGAATTGCTTTTATGATATATGTGAAGAGATGACAAGTACAAATTTTTTCAAAAATACATACTAACACATTATATGATGTTCTCAATATAATTGTTTTTAACTTCGTAAATTATCAGTCGAATTTAGGAAATTATTAATTATCAGTCGAATATAGGAATAGAATATAATAATTATTTAAAGAAATAAGCATTATTGTTTATTTAGTAGTGAATATAAAGAATTTAAGTTAGTAGGTCAAGATCAAGTTCATTTGAGTGTACGAGTTTATGGCTTTCAAAAAGCGCAAAATATAAATTCTTTGAGTATTATTTTACTAACTGTTTACATATTATCAAATTCTTTTGTTTAATGTAACAAGCGAAAGTGAAATATGATTTGTGTTTGAAAAATATTTATGTTGACCTTAAAAAGAAGCGTCGCGAAGAGAATTACGACGTAAATCGCGGGGTTAGCGAATTCCTTAAGTGATATACACTAAGAAATTAGATATGACTTTGTTTAACTAATTAATTATGGGATATTTGGAATTGAAAAAAATAGCGTTTCAATTGGTAAAAGAAAAAGAATTTAATAGAGTTTAATTTTTCAAAAAAATAAATACTAACACCTTATTTGATATTTGACTATTGATTGATTGATCGATTATTATTTGATTTGATTATTTGATATTTCCTACAGATTTTTTTAAGTTCGGCAGCGTATATTTCTAAGTTCTTTTATTTTAACAAAAATTTAATTCTTTATACAATTGTTGGTTAACTTCATAAATTGGCACATCATACGGAGATGGACATATAAACAAAAAGGGAAAAGAATTTAATGGAGCTTTGGAAGATAATTGACCGTGGCGTCAGAAAATCTTTTTCATTATTTTGGAACGATTGCCACGAACATATGAGTTCGGGAATGGATCCATTATGGAACAGTCAAGATTTAGTAGACGTGAAGCTTGCATCGCAAGGAAAATGCATAGAAGCACGTAACGTGGTTCTTTGGGCTGTGGCCCATATTTAAAGAAAATTTGAGCCGAATCGTTGTCAACGTCCTATAGTGATTTTGACAAACGCAACTTGCGAGACACTAGGAGGCTTGCTACAGTTATGTACCAGGGAAAAGTGCAAATTGGACAGGAAGACCTAAGGGCCTTCACTGAAGCGGCCGAAGTGTTACAAAGGCAAGGACTCGCTGGAGACGGAAAAGTTATAATAGTTACTATCGTTTAAAGTAACTTGCTACAGTTTATGTACCAGGGAAAAGTGCAAATTGGACAGGAAGACCTAAGGGCCTTCACTGAAGCACTGAATCGTTGCTAAGGCAAGGACTCGCTGGAGACGGAAAATTCATTGTTAGTTACTATCGTTAAAGTAACATTATGGAACTTTATTTATGTATTTATGGAACGTACTCTAAATGTAGAAGAGTTTAAGCCAGTTTCTTTGCTTGAGACAAAGAAGCAGAACCATAAATAAGAAGGAATAATCAGTGGACACAGGTGGGATGCCACAGAAATAGAGGCATATCTCACACAGCATGCGAAGATGAATACAGTGCCAGAAGTATATTTTTTTACGGGAATGTAGGCAAGCTGTATATGGTTCGACCTTAAGGGGTGAAACTTACGTCAAGTAGGAGGCTGCTAAGGGGATAAGCTAGGGTGGTACTAGAATCCCAACCCGCTAAGAGTCCCGCGGCTCCAGCACGACAATACAGTATCTACAGGATGTAATAAAAATGCAAAACGAATCTGGAATTGTGATTTTCGTTAATGAAGTAAACGGAAAAGTAAAGGAAAAGAAGAATTATAATTATTACCTTCCACATGTTACAGGAAGGATATGGAAGAATAAATAGGATAAGTAGTACAGAAATATAAGAGAATATTATTTCTGGAACGAATTATGAAGAAGTATTGGGAAATATGTGAAATGTGAAGAGATGCGACGACTGCCAGGGGCACGAGCATGAGAGCAAAAATGAGAAAAGTTATAGGAAAATATGGAAATAGGAAACCCATGGACAGGGACATGGATGAAAAATGAAAAATGTGAGAAGAAAAACAGGAGAATAATATAGGAAACCCATGGACACGGACATGGATGAAAAATGAAAATAGTGTATAGAAAAATACAGGAGAATATAAATATATAAAATTTGAATTGAGAGAATTCGAAGAAGGAGACAAGGTATATCTGAGAGATTTAAGTAGCACGACAAGTCTTTCAAAGAAGTTACAGAAAAATGGTACTATCTATACCATTTCAAAGTATAGAAAAAGTTGGACCAGTGACGTATGCAGTAGGTACAAAAAAGGGAAAAATAGACAGGTAGTGTACGTCAATAGGTTAAAGAAATATTACGAGAATAAAACAATTGATTATTCCACGGAGGAAGAAGAAGAAATATGAGAACCAGAACAAGAAGAGACGGAAGAAGAAAGAGTTGACCCGTCTAAGGTGGCAACACTGCCATTATGGGGACCAGGAACCCCAATTAACAAACCGCAGAGAAGAAGAAAAGGAAGTCAGGGAGACACCAGCCAACCAAAAAGATCAGAACGAATAAAGAATAGACTAGGCAAGATGCCCGAAAGAAAATGTTGCGGCATATTCCACGAAACGAAAAAGAAAGGATGGAATACATACAACAGAATAATAAATAAGAACGAGACAGCAATAGTAACACAGAAGGATGAGAACGCAGAAATGTTTTTCGACGCAATAGAAGAATAGTGGAAAAAATATCAAAACAACTATAAGAAAAGTTGAAAGCTTGGTATTACAAGGGACGGCCGCTCAAATAATACTAAAATTTTAACAAGGAACGAAAGACAAAGCACAGGTAACATAAGCATTCATAGTTAAATATTAGCACAGTTCAATGAAAACAAATTTTCTGAAAACATAATAGTAGATCATAACTAAAAGCAAGTTTTAAGAAAGAGAAATAAGTAAATTAATTTAAAGTTATAGGGGTCTAAGCTGCTGTTGATTAGTAAGAGCTGGATCGGTAAGATACCATACGCCAATCCTTTATTGCTATGTCAAAACTGATTGACAGACTTGAATTCCTATCAACTAAGAATGTAGTATAAAGATTGAGTCAGAGCATTGATAAATAAACAACTAATACAGGTCAAGTGTAGAAAACGTTTTTTTTTAATTAAATAAAAATAAATATTGTAGTTTATAACAGACACCAAGAGTTCATTATACCAGTCAGTATCAAATTTCATCAACAATGTGAGTATATAAAAAATTCAGCTCTCAGCAAAAACGTAGTTTAATAGCCTTGAAACATAAATATCATAACATTGAAAACAGGTCATTGTGTTTGACGAGAAATCAAAATAAATTTCACCTTTGAATTATTTTAAAAAAAAGATTTGGGAAAGAGTGAGAAATTAGTACAATATTTTCTGACTCTTTATTAAGGATAAATATAGTAATTAAAATATTCGTCAAATAAGGAAAATTCGTTACACATACGTAACTTTAAACAATAAGTGATGACAAGTTGAGAATTAAAAATATATGACTCTAATATACAGGGTGTAAATATAACAGAAAGATCATATATTATATTGTAAATATTTAAAAGTAAAGTCCCAATTATCAACATATTAATAGTGCTTTAGATATCAATTTATTTATCAGTTTATAGGCAATAGGCATACTAATATGCAATCCACTGTAGGTTAGTTTATAAGTCAGATTTATGTAAAGCTATCGCTAAAATTGTCTGCAATAAGCAGCTATACATGTATTTATAGGTTAAGGTGCATTTGAATTACGCGTAAAAAATACTAATGCGAACTAAAGTCTGCTTACGGGAGTGCTACCGTTCGGGAAGTAATAACAGTGCGATTTGTGACACTGGAGAGACTCATTACGGTGGAGAGACTCATGTTTCACTGTGGGAGGTACAGCCACACGTCCATAGTCAATGGAGGACTAGACAGCTACATCAAGAAGATAGGAGCAGAAGAATGCTGAAATATACACTGCTACCGATCGATACGACTCTACAATAGGCTAAATAACCTGGGAACAATACAAAGACAACAGTTGTGAAAGTCAATTGTCACAACTTTACAGAAGGCACGTTGAAAAGATCACTAATAAACAATCACTAAAAGAATTGATAATAGTAGAACAAAATAAAAACATATTTGCTCTAACACTACACAAAAGGGCTATAATATGTAACACAGAAGTATGGCAAACAGAACACCCCCGAATCCTAATAAATTTCCTAGTAAACACAAAATAAACCCTAGTATGCCACTCCTACCCCAAAACGTAGACCTAATGACCTACATCAATAGCAAATTCCTTTACACCAAACAATCCTACCAAAGAGAAATAGAAAAGTTACACTTAGACATAGTACTGCGACGATGCCAAACAAAGAGAGAAATTAAAAAAAAAAAAAACAGATTACTAATGGCCCCATCCTTACCTAACGCCGTCAGTCAACTCATGCAGAACAGGCCAGGGTACACATGCAGCAAACACATACCAGATACCAATTTAGCAGAAGTATAATGCGACAAAGCAAAGCAGTATCAACCTGAGACGACCACCCAGCAAGGACAGACCAATGGAGGCAGACAGCAGCAGTAACGCATCAATATAGTTAACTCGACACGTGGAATTGGCAAACGGACATTAAAACAGCCAAGACGTCGCGAGTGAAGTGCGGACAATTCCCTCAGGGATACGCGATAAAGTGAACGCAAAACGCGAGTACAATCGTATAGAACAGTTAGAATACGCTTGTCGTAATGGACACATGTAATCACAAACAATTGTAATAAGTTAGGAAAGTCTTTCACTTGTTAAGTTTCAATAAGATTAATACAAGATTAACTCAACTTGTCATACACATAGGTTCAATACGGGGGCAGCACGATACATTCGCTGACCACGGTACAATAGTCTATAAGAAACAGTAAATGATAAAATATAAATTGGGACTTATATAAAAAATATATATAGTAGATTATAAGTAATATAATATGTAAGTAGATAAATTTATTGTTGGAAAAGGAAAAGGCCCCTCGGCCCTTTTCTTTTTTTGCGTAGGGAGTAATGTAATGTAAGCGTAGCAAGTGAGTGAGAAGTTGGAATAAAGGGATAATGGAACAATAAGTAGCATAGAAAAGATAATAATTATTCGAGATAATTATCATATATTCCAAATTAAATAAGGGATAATTAATACAGTTAACTTATACATTTAAATTATACAAAGTATAACAATTGACCTAGTTATTGCATTGTTTGATAATTGTTTAAACGTATAAAAAGCACGAAACATCCGTGACCCAAATAGGCAGCAATAATACCAAAACTGCAACTCAGCGAACCTACGACCTTGGTACTAGAACCGGCGTTGAAAGTACGACCACAATAAAACAAGAAGAAACGACGGACGTCGAGTAGTCGGTAGTTAGTAGTGATAACGGGGGCGCCGTAACTGCCCGCCCAGGGCAGTGATCGCCGGACGCGATAGCGTCCAGTACGCGAGACAGTCGGTGATTTTCCGGGGGCCGGGTATCTTCTGTCAGAATTCGCGTGTAGTCCGGTTATTGTGGCAGCTCGAAAGTTCGCAACCCTCAACTGACCGAGTTCCAGAAGACTGAACGTGTCGTGGTTGAAGCCCTAATATACACATAAGGTAACAGATTTCTTATACTAACCTGTGTAATTATATTTGTACCTCTGTCAACTTTTCACTATCTTGCTACATCGTCTCCCGACGCGCAGAATAACGTGTTAACGATTGTATTAGGAACTTCAGGGTAGATTCAATATATTGTTGACTCTAATATGGTTTTTTTTTAATGTTCCTTCGTCCGACTCACTAGAGACTAGGAGAACACGAGAATTCTGCGTATACATATCTCCGGCTTCAAAAGTAAGCCCATAACCTCTACTCTTTACAGGACCTGAGACCGAGGAGTTCTTACCCCTATCCCGAAATCCCTTATCTTCTCGTAAATCCACGAAGACGAGCCAGCCCTCCAGACCAGTGTGACCAGTATTCCTTGCAGCCGCTCGCAGGGTTAGCATCCCTTGAGGATCTATTGTATTTTACATTTGGTGACAGTCTTTACAGGACCCTATACATAGAAGTCCTTAATCCCTCTCCACTTCTCGTAAATCTGTAGCAGATTATTACACGACATGCTCCTATATTTTGTATTCTAATATTGTGTAGTTGTTTATATTAGTTTTGTCCTTTTATTCTTCTTCAATTTTATCAAGATCTACATCTATTATCCAGTTAGAACTTTCTAGATTGAATTCTATGTTTGCTATTCCTTTTATATGCCTAGCCTAGATCTTGTCTGTTCCCATATTTTATAAAACATACATCCATTTACCATTTTAAATTAGTATAATATACAAATTTATAACATTGTCAACAGTCTTTTGGATAGGCCAAAATTGACGAAATGCCCCTGAAGATGCTCCAAGGAGAAAGTACTTGGGCAAGATTTGATTAATAAACTGCTCGATATCTGCCTTTCCATTTGATCAAAAAAAAAATTATAATTAGAAAATGACTAAGAGTAATATTACAAAGGGTGTTTTTATATTTCTATTGTATTACATTTATTGCATATTGAAAACTGGGTATACATCTATGAACGTGATTTTCCAATTTTTGTAAGCTTACAGGTTGTACAATAGCATCTACAGTACTTAATTAAATATTTAAACCGTAGTAATCAGAAATAAAAGTATTTTCATTGGTCGGTAGAAGTCGGTAGAACATCAGGGCTCCATCATCTTGATCATTTTGTTTATTCAGTGTTAAATATGGTTTTAGAATTAATTAATGACTTTGTTTTTACTACTTCTGGGGGGATTTATAGATTCAAGATTGAAGAGCTTTGAGCCTCGTATGGGTATTATGACTAATACTGTAAAAAACATAATGAGACTAGATATGCAGGTTACACATGCTATCAAACTAAATAAAAAAAAATGTACATACAAAAATTAACACAACAAAATTCAATTAAAGGAACCTATGTACGATAAATTGAAAAAAAAAGAAAACTTTGAGCTGGACAAGAAAACAATTTATTGTAAATTTTTACATACATTTGTCCTGCAACGACTTTTTATATTATAGAATCCTTCATTCCTAATGCACGGCTTGGAGATGGAGCAATTTAACACCAGTACATATCAGAAAGCTAAAAAAAATGGATATTTTCAAAAAAAATTCTCAGCTTCCTTATTATATGCGGACATGAAATATTAGAATCGAGCAATGACGTATAATAAAATCGAGCATTATTTTTAAATAATATATTATCTTTCGAACCTTCGAGTCTCGTTTGAACCTTGGAGTTGGAAGCAAGTATCGAAGAAGTAGTTGTGTATAATTATCTTATCATATTTTTGTAATTAGTACCTATAATTAGTATAAGCCATTCGTTATCAAGAAACTTGTAACACAATAACCAAAAAAAATGTTTGTGTTCAATGTTATTATAATTATCATAATTATCCAGCAATACAAATACACCAGTCTATCTGGGAAAAAATCATTGATTACACGTAAAAATTTTATGCAGATATTTGAAGGTTCTAAAAGATATATGAGGGGTAGCTGATGAAAAATCCGTGAACTACCGCTGATTTTGCTTTGTTTTTGTTTTAAATAATCTTAATAAAAAGTGAAAAAGACCCTTTTTGCCTATAAAACGTTTCTTATGCAGTTTAGAGAAAAATGATTCAAATAAAAATTATAGATCTTAAAATGTTCTTAAATTCGCGAGTTTCTAAATTAAAATACATCAAGAAATCACCAAGTCGTTAAAAAAATCCGTAATTTTGCAGTAATTTATAAATGTTAATAACTTTGTTTTTTTGCATAATGGCATGTAATATAACAACTTAAAATTGTGCCAGTTAAGAAGTTATTAAAGTGTGCTAAATTTCAAATAGATTGACCGAATGGTTTATACGTTATTCAATTTGTTTATCCCGGAGAGCGAAATTTAGACAACTGTTCTTGTCAAGATACTCACTCTAGAGGTATTATGTAAGTCAAAATCGATTCTATGAGGGTACATTTTTAAGGGATATTAAAAAACTGCAAAATTTGATTAAATTTGTTATTAAAACAGTTTGAAAAAGGACTTACTTTTGAAGTTATAAACAATTACGATAACTTTTATATTTTTTGTCACACGCTTAGTGAGCACTCTTAGTAGGCTCAATGAAATGCACACTTGGTGAAGAGCACACTTTTCAAAACAAAAGAAAACCTTAACCAATAAAGAAACAATATAGCCATGTTATGTATTTATTAACATTAAGACCTGAGTATTGAACAGATTATAAATAGAGATCAAGGGCAGTGGCCCAAAAGAAAAAAGCTAACGACAGGAACGCCTGTAGAAAGAAGAAGCAGAGGCTGACATCAAATTAGAAGATTAGATCAAGTTGCCACCGACTTAGGGATACTAGAGATCAAAAGATGGCAACACGTTACCAAAAACCAAACAGAATGGCGACTAATTTTAGAACAGGCCAGGATCCACAGAGGATTGTCGAACCAAAGATGATGATGATATAATAAAATGAATTATTTTGTTAAAAGAAAAAAATAAAATTAAATAAGAAATAAATGTATTTTATTAATTTATAATTATTATTATATATTTATATAAATTATATACACCTCACTACACGTCAATAAAATTTAAAGATTTTTACGATAATAATAGAATTCAATAACTTTTTTATGAAAAATTTAATTAATTATTTATTTTTTCTTGATTTTTTAATAGGTGAAAATAGCACAATTCTTATTATTTTGTTGAGCTATCCCAGTTAAAAAAAATGAAGATTAGGTTAGGTTAAGACATTCTAAAAAAAACGGAACTCAATAGTACTCCCCTCCACTTTTCCGTGGCGGTATTTTACGAGTACCACCATTTTAATGGGTTATAACATTTTACTCCTTCACTGTATGTGCCACCTATAAGTCGTATTACAAAATTTCGATCTTCATTTAGAATCCCTTCAATTTTCAGCTCTTAATGTTAATAAACAATGGAAGTGTGATTTTAAGAATAAAACGCCATGATGTTAAGAATAAAATGCTATCTTGGTTGCTGTTGGTCATAGAAGGTTCTGTTTTTTTTCTGGAAATTGTTTTTTCACCAGCTTTTGATTGAGAATAGATATAAGCGTGTGGCATAAACAATATCAAATTTTTATAAATGTTTATAAGCTAATAAGTCAGCCCTTTTAAACCATTTTTTAATAAAATATTGAATACACCCTAAAATTGAAGATTCAAAGAATCGTTTGCAATTTACAAAATAACTGTAGAGTCACTGTTTGGGAAAGTACAGTTGTTTAAATAATCGCTCTCCGGGATAAATAAATTAAATAACTTGTAAACTATTTGCGTTATTTGTGTAATATGTAGTACAGTTTAATAACTCATTAAATTTATTGCCATAATTTCAAGTACCTATATTACATATCGTTATGCAAAAAACAAAGTTATAAATTACTGCAAAAATAATGGTTTTTTGCTATTATCTCGGTCCATTTTACTCTAAAATGTATAAGAATCGTTTTATAGACAAAAATATTTTTTTCACTTTTTAAGTAAAATAAAAACTAAGCAAAACCAGCTGTACGTCTTCACGGATTTCTGATCAGCTACCCTTCATATAGATATGGATAAAGAATCGACCGAGATAATTTCAAAAACCCTTATTTTACAGTAATTTGTAAATATTAATAACTGTTTTTTCCATAATGCCACGTATTATAACTATTGAAAATTGTGGCATTTCGTGCCAAAGATAGAAAAAGAATAGAAGTAGTAGAAATGGATTTTCTAAGGAGAGCGTGTGGTGTAGTGGTGTATCCAAAAAAGATCATATCAGGAATGAAGATATTAGAAGGAGGACAAATACTGTATATTCCAGTGTAGACAGAATTGAAACGAGACAACTAGTGTGGTATGGTCACGTGAAGCGAATGAATGAAGATAGATGGCCAAAGAAAGCTTTAAATTACATACCACAACAAAGAAGAAGAAGGGGAAGGCCTTCAGTTGCCTGGGAAGAAAATGTACGACACATAATGAGAGATAGAGCCATCAAAGAAGACGAATGGATGGATAGAAAACGATGGCGATCCAAATGCGAGAGACGGCAGAGGCTGTAGGAACCTCGTTTATATATATATATATATATATATATATATATATATATATATATATATATATATATATATATAAATAGAATTAAATAGAATCAAGTTAAACAGAATTTTGGTCTAGCAATGGGCTCAGGTTGATCTCCATTCTTAGCCGATATATTTATGGAAGATTTTGAAACAAATTTCATTTCTAAACAAAATTTCAAACCCACAGTATGGTGGAGGTATGTAGATGATGTATTCTCAATATGGCCTCATGGATCAGAGTTGTTGGACACATTCCTAAATGATATAAACGATAAAGAAGAGACAATAACATTTACCATGGAAAAGGAATATAATAACACGCTACCTTTCCTGGATGTTTTAATCTCTAAGAACGATACTGGATATGAGACTCAGGTATATAGAAAACCAACACACACCAATAGATATTTAAATTTCAAATCAAATCACAATATTAATGTAAAAAAGGGAATAATTAAATCCTTATACGATAGAGCCAAAATTACTTGTTCTAACGAAAATTCGTTCTTGGAGGAGAAACATTTGTTAACATCTGTTTTATTAAAAAATGATTATCCTTTATCGTTTATAAATAAGGAATTTTCAACAATCGATCGAATAGAACAGATCAACTTAGAACGAGATCCTACAGCATACACAAGGAATAATATGAGGAAAATAACAATACCGTACATAAAAGGATTATCAGAAAAACTTAAAAGGATAGGAAATAAATTCAACATTTCAACAACATTCAAAACAACAAACACGTTGAGATCTATTTTGTCCAACACCAAACCTAACAATGAACAAGAAAGGACAAAGAATTGCATTTATAAAATACCTTGTGAATGCGATCAGTTTTATTTAGGTGAATCATCAAGGCCAATAAATGTTAGAATAAGTGAACATCAATCTTATATTAAAAATAGGGAATTTGATAGATCTCAAATATGTAAACATGCATGGGATAATGAACATAGGGTTCAATGGAATAATTCAAATGTAGTCCTAAAAGAAACGGATGGTAAAAAAAGAAAAATAGAAGAAGCGGCTCTAATTATGCTAAATGAGGCCAGTTGTGTCGCAAATTCCTCGGCAGAATGTAGTAGGATCTGGTTACCAATATTGAAAGAGGAAGTTATTAATAAGAAAATACCAGTATTAGTAAGTCAGTAACATATAGAGGATACATCATTTATGTTTTTTAAATAACGTAACATATAAAATCAGAATTTTGATGTTTGTTGAAGGTAAACTAAATTCACGAACAAATACTTACAATGTCGGGATAGTATTATGAGGTTTTTTTCCTGGTTTTTCCCTCATAATTTACTATGGAATCACTAACAGGAGAATTTTACTGTCATCATGTCATGTGTTTGTCTTTTTAAAGACGAATTACATGCTATGATTTTTTCTGACGGATATTCTCAAGTTAAAGTTGATTTCATGTAATCGAATGAACTATCTTATAAGTAAAGTCGTCCCAGGAGCGCAACTCAACAATATTGGCAATATCATTTTAAAGTCGTCTACTTTAAAATGCATAATGTATGTCTGAATTGTCAATATAAATGAGTCAGATAAAATTAAATTATTAGAAGAATTTTTCACTATGTAACAAAAAACAAAATTTGTTTAATTTACTGTTTGTATTTTGAGAACGATTTCCGAAGTGGAAATTGAAACGTCAATATCTAAACGTATTTTTATCTTTAATTGTGGCTTATTCCCAGTTAAATAGTAATTAATATATCAAAAATGTCAAATAAAAATACACTTATATTCATTCATATATCATTTTACTAAATACTTTGAGATGCTTGGATACCGTTTCATTACTGCTGAAGATTATAATGCCAAACATCATAAATAGAGCTCCAGAATTATAACCTCACGTGAAAGATAGAAAGATATTAGAAAAAAAAAACTGCGGAAGAGGTGGTAGCTCACTAGAAATCCAGAAGATATAGAAAATCTTAGAGCTTGTGTGTGTGTGTGTGTGTGTGTGTGCGTGCGTGCGTATGTGCCTGCGTGCGTATGTGCCTGCGTGCGTGTGTGTGCGCGTGCGTGCGTGTGTTTGAGCATTATTCGCTTCTGAGGTCAATGTCCATTCTCCGTCTTTACCCTTATGGAAATATTTTATATTTTTTCTGAGAAGACTGGAACTTATTTTATATGACAGTAATGTTTTACCGAATTATCAGTTTGGCATTAGGAAACAAAATGGTACTATCGAGCAAATTTATAGGGTGGTAAAAACTATCAGAAATTCGCTCGAACACAAAAATTACTGTACTGCTGCATTTCTAGATGCCTCTCAAGCATTTGACAAAAATTGGCATGTAGGTTTTATCTCCAAAATTAAATCCATTTCCTTATCCAATAAGTTCACTTTAAAATCCTACCTGACAAATCGTTTTGTGGGGAAATCACTGGTTTCCAATATGTTTTGGAGTTCCACAAGGAATCATACTAGGACTCACCCTCTACTAAATATACACATCAGATCTCCCAATCACGGCAAATACAACAATCGCTACATATGCCGATGATACAGTTATCATGGGTTCAAATTCTACAGCAACTGAATCATTCCAGGTGTTATAAAATCACCTGCTTAAACTAGAGAGCTGGCTTAAACTGTGGGAAGTCCAAGTCAACAGTTTAAAATCAACACAAATAACGTTTGCTTTAAAAAAAGGTGAAGCGCCACCAGTTTCTATAAACAAAACTCCACTACCAGTTAATACTGACGTTAAATACCTGGGAATTCATTTGAATAGCAAACTTAATTGGGGCATACACGTCTGGAAGAAACGCCTTCAACTCATCTTAATCTACAGGAAAATATATTGGCACATGAGTCGAAAAACAAATCTTAGCCTGGAGAACGAACTTCTGATTTCTAAATGTATTTTAACCGATATGGCTATATCCAACACAAATCTGTGGTATAGCAAGTAATTCTTCTTCTTAGAGTGCCGTCTCCCTACGAACGTTGGCAATTATAATCTCTATTTTTATTTTAGAACTTGCTGCTCTAAACAAATCAATCGATCTGCATTGGTACCAATCACGTAGATTCTTTAACCATGAGTTCTGCCTTCGGCCAACAGATCTTCTTCGTTGAATCTTTCCCTGTATTATCAGTCTCAAAATTTCATATTTTGGTCCCCTCATCACGTGGCCTAGGTATTCCAGTTTTCTGGTTTGTATAGTGGTGATTAGTTCTGTTTCTTTACCAACCCTCTCCAGTACTTCTTTATTTGTAATTCTATCAGTCCATGATATTTTCAATAATCTGCGGTATAACCAGAGTTCGAAAGCCTCGATTCTTTTTAAATTACATTTTTTTAATGTCTAAGTCTCAGCTCCATATAATAATATTGAAAATATATAACAGCGAATGGGACGTAGTCTGATCTCCAAATTTAGATTTTTGCACGTTAGGAGTGGCTTCATTCGTATAAATGCTGATCTGGCAATCTCTATTCGTCTGTTTATTCCTACAGTATGATCATTGGTTTCATTGATTAAAGTTCCCAAATACTGATATGTTTCTACTTGTTCTATCACGTTACCATTTATTGTCAATAGGTGATGTATATTTTGTGGCCTTTTTGTAATCAGCATGTACTTCGTTTTTTTAGCGTTTATAGTAATTCCCATCTCAGCACTATTTATACTCAAGCTTTCGATAAGATGTTGTAGATCCTCTATATTCGTTGCTATGATCACAGTGTTGTCTGCATATCTTAAATTATTAATTAATTTTCCGTTAACGGTGACTCCCGCTTCGATATTATTGAGCGTGTTTTGGAAAATTTCTTCAGAATATAAGTTAAACAAAAGTGGTGATAACACACATCCCTGTCTAACTCCTTTACAGATCCTCATTTCTTCTGAGTGTTGCCCATCAATTTGAACTATGGCTCTTTATTTCCAATATAATGTTTGCACTATATTTATGATTTTACTGTCAATGCGCTTGTTCATAAGTATTGATATTAGTTTTTCATGTCTTACTTTATCGAAAGCTTTTTCGTAGTCAACGAAGCACAAGTGTAGATCAACATTTACATCCCGACATCGCTGAATCAATATGTTGATGGCAAATAGTCCTTCTCGAGTACCCATTCCATTTCGGAGCCCGAACTGCGTCTCGCTAATATCCTCCTCTAGCCTTTCGTATATTCTCTTATGTATTATTTTTAGCAGAACTTTTAAAGTATGACTCATGAGGCTCAGTGTTCGATAATCAGAGCACTCTTTTGCTGCTTGTTTTTTAGGGATGGTTATAAATGCTGACTTTAGCCACTCCTGTGGTAATATTCCCGTATCGTACACCGTGTTGAATAAATCTGCCAATACTTCCAAGTTGTCCTCTTCCACTAGTTTTAACAGTTCTACTGGTATTTCATCTAATCCAGCTGCCTTATTGTCTTTAGAGTTTTTGATAGCATATCTCTAAAGGATTTTAATTCTTGTATTTTCTGCATTTCACCTCTTTCATCTTGGAAAAGTTCTCTAACGTACTCCTCCCATCGCTTTAACTTCTCTGGTAAATCTACTAGTAGTACTCCTTTTTTGTCTTTTATGTGTCCTTGCTGTCTATTTCGACCCATTCCAGTCACTTCTCTAATTTTTTTGTGCATATGTCTCATATCATATCTTGTTTCTAGTTCTTCTATCTCTCTACATTGCCTCATCAAATAGATTTCCTTAGCTGTTTTGATTTTTTCCTTAATTATTCGTTGTATTTCTTTATACTTCTGTAGATCTTTTCCTTTATATTTCCTTCTTTCTTCCATCAGTAATAGTATTTCTTCTGTCATCCAGTGATTTTTAGCCTCTGATTTATGTTCTATTAAACTTTCTTGAGCTGGTTTCAGTAATGTGTTTTTTATATTACACCACTTTTTATTTACATCCATAATTTGTTTGTTGTCAGTTAGTGTTTTTTGCATATTAACATTCACATTATTTTTTATTTCGTTTTTTATTGCTTCGTTTTGTAGCATTCTTACGTTAATTTTTGGTTGTTGTTTTCTGAGTTCAATTCTTTTTAATTTTATTTTCACGTCAGCCACTAGCGGATTTTGGTCTGAGTTAACATCTGCTCCAGGATAAGTTTTAACTGAGGTTATAGAGTTTTTATATCTGCTATTTACGAGTATAAAGTCTATCTGGTTTCTGACAATGTGGTTTTCTGTATGTGAAGGAGACGTCCATGTATATATGTCCATGTCTTCTTTTAGGAAGCTGAAACCAAGTATTGGCAATTACCATATTCTTTTCTTGGCAGAATTCTATGAGCCTTTCTCTCGTTTCTAGTTCCTAGTCCGAACTGTCCAACTATATTTTCAACTGTACCTACTCCAATTTTTGCATTAAAATCTCCTAAAATGTAAGTAATATCTCTAGATTTTGTTAACTTGATTGTATTGTGCAATTCTAAATAAAAGTTTTCGATCTCATCTTCGGTCTTATCAGCAGTGGGTGCGTAAACTTGGATCATATTAATATTACAGTTCCGTGCTTGAATTTTTAGCATTATTATTCTTTCTGAGATTTGAATTACACCTAACACTGATTTTTTAATAGTGTTGCTTATGATAAAAGCTACTCCGTATCGATGATCAGTTTTGTCTCCTCCAGTGTAATAAATATTGTGGTTATTTATTGATATCTCTTCATTTCCTGACCACTGTACATCGCTAACCCCAAGTATATCTATATTTAGCCTCTCCTTCTCTTTAATAACATTGTGTAGTTTTCCAGTCTGATACATACTTCTTACATTCCAGGTAGCTATTTTTATCTGAGAGGGTTGAGTATTTTTTTTTGTGGTATTTTGTGCAAGGGTTTCGCATGTTGACGACCGAGGAGGCCTTGCGTTCTGATGGTTGTCCTCCCCTGCCGGATTTTGGTCTCCGATTACCATAATCAATAATGTTTCTTGCGCAAATAGTGCTAGCCATTATAATTTATACTAGAGATGTCATCAGGGACCTTTAATGCAGTGGTTATTCGTTGCCTTCTGCATTCTGATGCCGTTGACCACTTTCTTGGTTCTTCCGCCTTCGAGACCAATTTCTCAGTCTCAGGACAACAGAGTGTCCTTCCACTTACTAGCTCATCCGCCCTAAGCCGTTGGCCAGTAAATGGTTGATTGCTTATCCCGGCAAACACTCGGACGTCAGAGCCTCGTTAGTTATCTAGCAGGATGTACCAGAAGACCATGATCTAGATCGTCATACGAGCAGGTGAGGTTGACATTTGAATAGGAGTGGCTATTTGTTGCGCTTCACTATCCCATAGCAAGTAATAGCAAGTAATACCAACATACAAAAACTTCTACGATTCCAATCAAACGTACTGCGCTAGATCTGCAATTCCCCTTGGTATATTACGAACCATAGATTACACCACGAACTACGGTTAGCGAAACAATATCTGCTCCAAACTCTGCATACAAGACCAGACTGTCTTGCTATCCAAATCCGCTGACCACGGATCTGCTCAACATTTCACACGAAAGAAGATTAAAACTACCAGATCCTTTGGATCCCTAGTAAATCTTTTAAAATTAATTGTTATATCATAGATTAAATTTATAATAGTATATGTCTTACCTGGGTGCTATGTGTGTGTCTGTGTGTTTTATTGGCACTGGTTTTGACAACCAACTGGCCAGTCAATTTGTTTTAAGTTCTCTCTTTACAAAAGATATTGTTAGTATTTACATTTAAAACCATTGTATTGTATTGACACTTAAGACATGGAATGTTAGAAACTTATTTACTAGATTACTCTGTTTTTGCTGTTTTGTTTTTTGAATCTTTTTTTATTTTTTATTTATTTTTATTTATTCTTTTTATTTTTTTTTATTTTTTTTTATTTATTTTTTTATTTATTTTTTTATTTATTTTTTTTATTACTTACTCTAAGACATAAACCCGATTCGACACCTCGGAGGTTTAGATCTTCTTAGTATTTTTTATTTTGTTCTTCATTTTTTTTTATTCTTATTTTTTTTATCAGAGCTTTAATTTTAAACAATTAATATGACTATATAAAATTTTATATACATCTGGATTCTTTGACTCTAAAAGATGTGTTAGATTAGAAGGTAATTGAACATTAACTTGAACTAGCTTCGTAAAAAAATTTGATATTTCAATAAAATGTAAAGGATATTCTAACAGCGTATGTTGCAGATCAGCTAGCTCTCCACATATACATTCATTATTATTTGCCAGTCCCATTTTTCTTTTGTAGACTGGAGTCATACAATGATTGCTTCTTATTCTACAAATAGTTTTGATGAAGCCTCTGTTGGAAACTTGTTTAAACCATGTCTTGACGGAAATTTTGGGTTGGATTATTTTATAAAATTTGCCTTTGTCCGAATTGTTGTAGTGTCCCTGCCATTTGGTCCGTTTGAGAGACCTGATTACAGATATTAAATCTCCCATAGAAAGTTGATAGGTTTGAAGAGTGGATTCTTTCATTGTTGCTTTTTTTGCCAGATCATCTACTACTTCGTTGTTTTTTATACTAATAGGTGCTTTTATCCAACACAATATGATATTTTTGCCCGATTTCAAAGCTACTGTTCAGTGCTATAATGTCACTAATGATATAATTTTCTACAAAAGTATGTAAATTATATTTCAATTTATGTACAATGCTTTGGCAGTCTGTAAATATAACATAGTTTAGTTCTTTTTGATTCATACATATTTTGTAGGCTTCTTTGACTGCTATGAGTTCAGCTGTGAAAGTTGTCTCTTTGTCGGGTAATCTGTTGTTTATCTTTATACTTTTTTGGGGGTAGAATATAGCATATCCAACTTTGCTATATATTTTTGTTTAACTCAAAAGATAAAAAATCATGTTCGTTTCTGAAATAAAGGAACTGAGAATTTTTTTTAATATTCATTTTTTAGCCTTCTAATCAGTACTAATACATTAAAAAATATTATTTAATATGTGTATGTATGTATACCTATATTCATATTTAAATAATATTTTTAACTGAACTTTGTACCTTATTATGTATGATTACCTAATATATATTATTACATACAACAAAATTAATGGGTAAATGATTAATCATCTTTTTTAAATAATGGTTTATATTGACTGTATAATAATTTTCAACACAAAATTAAAAAGGATTTAACCCTAGATCCTTTTATCATTTCATAATAATATTTTCAAAATGCTAATAGTGAATTAGATTACACAGAATATTTGTGTCTATTCGATGACACATATTTAAATTTAATATTAAACTTAAACTAGCACAAAATATAATAGCAAAAGTGCAAAAAATTAAATAATACATATATATATATATATATATATATATATATATATATATATATATATATATATATATATACATTATACGTTTTTTAAAGGTAGAGCAGACAGAGAACACAAAAGGGCTTTCAATATTAGAAAAACAGATTTTAAGTACGCACTTCACCTTCTAGATCACTCTTTTATTGACATATTTTAAATTTTTCATATTCAAAATAAATCTTAATCTATCTTTATCAGAATTTATGGACATTATTAAATTAAAAAATACAGATATATAAGTTCTCATTTAATTAACACTATATATAATGCCAGCTCTCTTACTTAATTAAGGTTAGAGTTGTTTGCTTGATTCATTCAATTTTGATTTTAACTCTTGTTTTTTATGTGTTCAATTTATGTTTTATGTTTTTTTAGCTTTTAGTTTTTGTTAAAACAAAGACCTATGCCAACGTAGATTCAAATCAATATAATAAATTAATTCAAAAAATTAAATACTATGCTATGTAAGCAAAATATGATTCATAAACAATTTGAAGTCTCAGTCCTCAAATCACTACTGATGAGTTTTTACTCACGTAAAGCTTCTAAATGGTACTAATTTAGATTTTTCATTCTCAAAGAGCATTTTATTCTATTAAGGCTCGGTTATGATCAAGTTTATAAGTTGCGTGTTTGTTTTCATTAACCTTGTTGTGCACGGTCCGACTTTATACTTGTTGGGTACCTACCTACGTATGTTTTAAATGAAAAAAATATTTACTGGATCATTTTGTAAAATTATGCCTAAAATTGCGCACAAAATACTTATTTTATGTACGTAATCGATTTATAAATTGAGGACCGATTATTAAGATACATTTAATTAACCTTATCTTCAAAAGAATTTATACTGTCTGTCTAATGGTAGGCGATTATCCGATTATTTTTAATGGTTCTAATTAGATATGTCCAAAAAATCATATATTTATGATTTCCTATCATTAAATTATTGTGACCAACTTTTAGTATAATTAGTTTGGTCAAAGTGAATAATATTTCGCCTTTTATTTATTAGTCAAATCTCGAAATTAATATTTAAAATGAGGGAATTATCAGCAGCCCAATATAATAGGTAAGTACCATAATGTATTTAGACTCACGTACCAGCAACAAAAGGAATATTTAACATTCATGCATGAAGAAGTTTTGGGTGATAGTGAAGAGAAATATTTGAGTGAAAGCGGGGACGAATGGATTCCACCCCAAACAACAGGCGATTTTTCTGCTTTTTCGGATGTTGAAGATGTGGATGTTAACGTAGATGATGAAATAGAATTAAATTAAGTTTTCGAAAGAAGATGATTAAACCGATGGAAACAATACTCCTGCTGATGTTGCAAATGCTGCACTGTCGTATTGGATGGTTAAAGATGGTTAAACAGCACAATATTGTACATCAAAAACCGGCCCTGTTGCATCAACTAAAGATTTATCAGTCGTTAACACGTTCAAATTAATTGTCTGAAATCGTAGATATTTTGGTGAGAGAAACAAACAGAAAAGGTGATCTTTTCTTTCAAAAATGTAATGAAGGGAATCTAAACAAACCCAGTAAAATATTTCGACGTTTGAGTACTCAATAACTGTACATTGGTATCTTTATAACTATAGCATGCAAATAATCAGCACCTCAAAGTTTTGAGAAGAGGGATTCGCATCCATTATATCTAGCTACAATGGTAATCAACCGACTTGGAGAGATATACCGGTTCATTCATTTTGATAACGAGATAAGCAGAAGTGAGCGAATATCGCTATAACAAGGACAAGGCGGCAGCTATAACAGATCTCTGGTTGATGCGCAAATATGTCATCAAAATATGTTCCAACTGATTGTGTTACGGTAGATGAGCTGCTCTTCCCGTTTAAAGGATGTTGGACAATGTTTACCCAATACATACCGTCCAAAATGGCAAAGTAAGATATAAAAATTTGGTGGGTTTGACCGAATGGTCTAGAAAAGAATCAGGAAGAACGAGTTGTAAGGGATTTATGCATGCAGTATTATGTATGGGCATGTTGTTTGGAGTATGTTTTATCACATTACCTTTGGCTTCTTTATTGCTAAGATGAAAACTTTCAATCATAGGAACACTACGGCAAAGCAAGTCCTACATTCCAAAGGAGATAAAGAAAAGCAAACATAATGAGGAACACTCTTCCATGTTTGGTTTTAGTGAAGATGACAAAGTAACTATTTGGTCCCATGTCCCAATGAAAGAACGTATTGTTACTGTGCTTTCAACAATGCACAGCGATATTAGCATTACCGCCTCTAAGCATAAACCATAAGTTATAATGTACTACAATGCTATTAAAGAAGGCATAAATAACATGGAGAAAATGTTTACCCATTATACAACCAAGAGAAAGACCTTTAAAGCGCTCAAAAACGTGTAATTTTTTGAAACAATTGGCTACAAGATCTGAAAATGAGGCTTTTCTAGGGCATCAGATCGCGTTTCCTACACCACCCTCGAAAAGACGCGTATGGATGCACAAAATATGTAGATAGCCGTTTTGAGGTAGAGCCACGTCTTCTTTACAAAGGAAGACACGAAAGTGGTGTGAATTTTGTAAACGACCTATCTATAACGAGCGTTCTGTACAATAAACAAAATGTCATTGTAAGTTGTAAGCCGATTTATATGTTCAAAAATCTGTTTTTTGATAAAGTAATCCATGTTTATGTTACTCTTTTTCTTGTTTATTTAGTATTGCTTTACTTATAGTTCAATTTATAGAAAATATATACAGGTACCACGGTACCTTTACTGTGTGTTTAAGGTATAAATTTCTTGAGTGAAAAGACAGCAAATATTTGATTTCACGCAAACAGCGCCTTTGTATCTGTTGATACGTATTTCGACCTAATAGGTCTCATCAGAACAGTTATTCAAAGGTGTTCTCATTGTGTTTCGAAACTATTTTACGGTTGTATAAATTTCTGTTTTGGACTAAAACTCTTTTTTTAATGACTTGTGTTATTTGTATTATTCAGTTTTTTACTTAAAATAGATTTTTTTTTTATTTCGAATTAACGTGTCTCGACATATTAGGTCATTGACACGGGAGCAAAGGTTTACATTAGTACTTACAGAGTTATGATACAGAATTTACAATAGTAAAGAATTACGATATTATGTAACTTATTAATATTTTATTAAACAGTTGTATTGTCTTTAAAAAGTCTATTAGGCTTTTGAGTCGGCTTGAACAGTTCACTAGTTCTTTTAGACTGTGGGTTATATTGTTGGCAATGCGAGTGGCCTGGTAGTGTTGCCATTCTTGGAGGATGTGCTTGACGGTAATAGGAATATCGTTGCAATGAGAGCATAACTGTTGGTCTGTAGAGAGCAATAAGTCGTCTGCGTATAGGGCAAATTTAACGGGAGATTTTATATGAGAGAAAAAAAAAACGAAAATGTATCGATAAGATTATTTTAAAGAGTTTTGGGAGGTAAGGGAAGTATCAGAGTAAGATTCATTGCCACTGGGATCTGTTTGTGAAAGACATGGTAATGTTAATATAACATTATTTTCTGCGGATTAAACATTGTATTGCTGTCATTGTAGACATGGTAATGTTAATATAACAATATTTTCTGCAGAATAAACATTGTATTGCTGTTTTTTTTTTCATTAATCGTGTAAATCTGTGTTTTATTGTTCTTTGAGAAAGGTGCGGGTAGATAGAAATGAAATTGGTGAGGAGTGTATTGATGTCGTTTGTAAACTTTAGGGCTTCATAGTAGGGGTCACTGCTGTCTTTAGTATTTTCTAAAAACGTAAAAAAATCGTTTATAAGTAGAGTATAATTTTTTGTGGATTTCTGTTGTAATATTCGATAATGTCAAGTTTCAAAAGAAATATCGGAGATACTAGTATCATCCGTTTTTCGCTTCTTCTTCTTGGATTTTTTTAGTTAATTCATTGGGGATATAAGGCGATTGCATTTCAGAGGTTTCAGCTAAAAGAGTTTAAGAGTTTAAAATAGATTGATTTGGAATAAATAAAAGTTTTGAGCAAGAAGTTGCAAAAGGTACCCGGGTACCTTACTGTGCACATAAGATAAAAGAAGTAACGGCGGCACGGCTATGTTAATAAAAATCCAGCCCTGATTTAGACCACAAAATAACAAAATATAATAAGAAACATGAATACATCATGACTGCATTTTTTACTTTATAATGCTCCTAAATATATTAGCTTTATTAAAAAACTGCGATTCAATCAAAATTAAGTAAAATCGTTATAACTATTATCGTAGTAATAGTTAAAAAAATGCATCCAATAATGAAAAAAATATTTTAAAATTAATTTTGAATATAATTGTTTATGGGATGTACCTACCCATTGGTGTAAAAAATAAAATCATTCCTCGCGAAATAACGTTTTCAATTTTTATGTACTAATTTCATGTGAATTCTTAAGCAAGTAAGAAATTATAAACCTACTTTTAAAATAATATTAATTTATTTTTTCAGCTGAAGATTTTTCTCTACCTTTCTGAAATTATTGTTTGTTGTGATTACTCTAGTTTCTTAATAATTAATTTTAAAAATTCGTTCAAGAATCAAACTAATTGAGTTTCATAAAATCCTGAGCCGTTGAAATTTAACAGATTTCTTTGGGATAATTGCAGAAACCGTTGAAAATGATTATCTGTATAGCTTAATATGGTAAGATATTATGTTGGACAGTTGGTATTGTATAACTCGTGTCTGCGAGAAGATATGCAGATATGTAGAGAGTAGAGAATATATGCAGATTATAATTGGGAGTAATATAAGTCTAATATTTCTGGAACTCAAACTTTTTTCGTCCGTTTATATATACCACAGCAAACTATTTATTTGATATTTTTGCTTTCAGATCAGTAGATATTTTTAAGATTAAGTAGTTATATTTATTTGTGTGTTTTATTGAGTTGTTATTTACCTCCAGGTCTTTTACGATATTTACAATGGCCACGGATTGCGATTTATTATAATAAATTTCCAAACCTTAGCTTTCAAATTCTTGTTTCCGAATTTTTTATCATGCAGACCATGTTGTTTTTTTCTTCTGCAAAAATTATTTGACCCTTAGTAAAAAAGGCTGTGGATATAATTTTCGTAAATTTTTACTCCCATCTGTCCACATTTGCTATTCCAGTTTGTAGTGTTTCATCTACATAACGTTTGAATAATGCTGATGATAGACAGTATCCCTTTCGAAGTCCCTTATCGACTTAAAACGTTTCTGAGTAGTTTCGTCCACTTTTATTCTACATTCATTTTCGTCGTGCATTGATTTTACGGCATTTATTTAGGTGTTTCTTCTCCATAATTTTCCATTGCTTTCCACAGGTTGTTGATTGGTACACCTTAGGCCTTTCCGAGATCCACAAATACAGTGTGAAATTCAGCGTTCAGTGCTATTGTTTTTCTATGAACTGTTTTATAGAATCAGTATATGAACGCCCAGGACGAAAACCACTTTGTTCTTCTGAATTTTGTAGCTGTGCCTCCATCCTTTCTTTAATGTTTTTCCATACTCACAAAAGGTGTGACACAAATTTTCCCATAAATATTGGGGTCTTTTTTGTTTCCCTTTTTGTGTATGAAGCTGTAGTATCTCATTTTCCATTCCTTCAGTATTTTTGGATCAAATAAGCAATTGTTAAATATTTGTTTTAATTCTTGTTTTAAAGCCGAAAGTGCGTGTTTTTGCAGTTCTACAGTTATATCTTCAGGGTCAGCTTTTCATTCTTTTTAGCCTATTTCTTATTTCGTTTTCAGCTGTATATGCAACTTTGTTTTTGTCTGTATCTTATTTCTTAAATTTCTTTGTATTGGTTCTATCTTTACCCTTTTATGAGTACTCTGTCTGAGGTTTCTCAACGTTTTCCATGCCTCTTTTGCTTTTGAGCTGCCCATTAACCTAACTTTACATTTTTTTTTGTCAAAATTGATTTTTTCTACTCTTTATTTCTTTTTTTTTGTTTCATAAGTTTGCCTTCTATATTCCCTTCTGTTTTCTTGATCTCATGTGCCACTTTTGGTAAGCTTTCTTATTTTCATTTATTTGGTTTTATTTTTTATCTTTATTGTTTGTCCGTATAGTTTTTTGTTTTTATAATTTATCTGGTCTTCATATTTTTATATCGTTCCTTCTTTGTTGTATGTATGTATAGCGTTAACAAGCCTTTTAGGTCCATTGCTGAATGAATAATTTCCATCGTTTTCTGTTCTTAGCTGTAAGCTTTCAATCTCTGATTCCCATCGCTCTGATATCTATCGTCACTACATCTCTCCATTTCTTTCTTGGTCTTCATCTCTTTTTTGCTCTCATACACTCTCCAACCAATATTCTTGACTTGTCTATTACCTTGCATTCTCTCTAGATGTCCGAGCAATTCTAGTCTACGTTTTTCTTTACTTTTGTTATTGTAGGGTTAGCATACAATTGGTACACTTCTACGTTAGTTCGTCTTCTCCATTCTCCCTCTACTACTTTTCTACCAAACATTCTGCGAAGTGTCTTTCTTTCCCATGCTTCCAATCTGTTCTGTATGATTTTGTTAATAGTCCATGTCTCAGCATCGTATAGCATTGTGGATCTAATTATAAATTTCTTCTTCTTAAAGTGCCTATCCGTTCCGGATGTTGGCGATCATCATGGCTATCTTTACTTTGTTTCCTGCAGCGTGGAACAGTTCAGTGGTAGTCGTGTTATACCACTTTCGTAAATTTTGAAGCCAGGAAATGCGTCTTCTTCCCGGTCCTCTCTTACCATTTACCTTCCCTTTGAGAATCAGCTGGAGAAGGCCGTAACGTTCTTGATTTCTCATTACATGTCCTAGATATTCCAACTTTTTAGTTTTGACGGTCATGAGAATTTCAGATTCTTTCCTCATTCTACGCAGGACCTCCACATTAGTAACTCTGTCAACCCAGGATATACGTAAGATGCGCCTATAACACCACATTTCGAAAGCTTCGAGCCGATTAATACATTCAGCAGTCAGTGTCCACGCTTCCATTCCGTAGAGCAGAACTGTGAATATGTAGCATTTCAATAGACGGCATTTTGTTTTTAATGATATGTCTCGACTGTTGAAAATGGTTCTCATTCTAACGAATGCTGCTTTTGCTTTTATTATTCGCTTCCATACGTTATTGTGGGACGAATTATTGTCTTACACACTCTTATTTTTGCTGGTATTAAGAGTATTTTTGTTTTAAGTACGGTCATTAATGAGTACTGTTTCCTGCAATGATCCTGGCTGCCACGTCCTTTTCATATTTATTTTTCAATTTTATGATCGCTCCCAGGTACTTGAATTATTTACAGGTTACGTTTTGTCTAACCCTTGGCCTTGGGTTATTCGTAACCTCCATGTACTTGGTCTTGTCCTCGTTGACCTTCAGACTAACTTCCCTGACTCCGTTTTCGAATAGGGTGAAAACTTCTTTTGCATCTCTGGTGAATTGTGCAATTGTGCCCACGTCATCCGCAAACGCCAATAGTATTTTTGATCCTTGGGCGTTTGTCAGTTGTGGTTGAGCTTTCCATATCGCATGTTCCAGTGCAAAATTAAATAGCAGGGGGGCGAAAGGATCTCTTTGTCTGAGCCCTGTGTCAATAAGGAATTCCTCCGACGTGGTGCTGCCAATTCTGATTCGTGCGGAAGCGTTCGTTCTCTGTGCTCACCTGTGCTAATCGTACCAGCTTTCCAGGTACTCCCGTTTCTACCATGGTCTCCCACAATGCTTCTATGCTAACAGAATCTTAAGCTTCTTTAAAGTCCACGGAGATTTGCTGTACATCGCGGTTGAATTCCCAGTTTTTTTCCGACACCTGGCGTAGGACGAATATCTGGTCTATGGTCGACCTTCCTGGTCTGAATCCTCTTTGGGTGTCGCCTATTATTTCCTCTGTCTATGGAGTTAGTCTTCTAGACAGTATTATGGATATAATTGTGTACGTTGTATTGATTAACGATGTTCCTTTATAGTTCCGACATATTTGTTTGTCTCCCTTCTTGTGGATAGGTACTATATGGCTTTCATGCCAGTGTTTCGGTATTTATTCTCTTTTCCAGACTTCTCTTATAAGATGAAATATCTCATGGTGGAGCTTTCCCTTTTTTTAGTAGTTCCGCCTGCTGTATGCCGTCTGCGCCTGGGTCTTTATGGTTTTTTAGGAGCGAAATTGCGGACTTTACTTCATCTAGTGTGGGCCCTGGTATTTCAGGTTCGGCTAACTAGTACTTTCTTTGTTGTCCTGTCGTTATGGGGTTTTCCGTTTTTATAAATTGATCAAAATACTTTTTTCATTGGCGGATTATCTCCTCGTCATCTGTGAGCAATTGTCCTGCATCGTCTTTTATAAATTTTGAGCTGTTGGTCGTATTGCACTTTTATTTTAATGTCCTTATAAAACTGTTTAGACTGAACGGTTCTATGTTCCTCTTCTAAATGCTGTATTCGCGCTTCTAGGTACTGTTTCTTTTTTTTTTTTTTTTTCTCAAAAGTCTTCTCGTTTGAGTACTTACTTGTTGTAGTCTCTTCTGTTCTCATCTGTAGGGCGTGTTAGTAACTCCAGTCTCTTGATTGCTTTCTGATGCAAGCTTTGTTCGCACTCCTGGTCAAATCACTGGTTTTTCTTCTTGTTATTCCTTTCTTTTCCTATAGTTTCCGCTGTGGCACTTTCTATGGCGTTTGTTATATTTTGCCATTTGTGGTCTATGGTCAATTCTGGCGTTAATGTTTCTTCGTTTTCCAGTGTCTGCAATTTCTTTTGGATCAGTGCCTGATATTGGCGCTCATTATCAGGTAAATCGAGCCTTGAAATGTCCAATCTGTTTCCTTGTTAGCGTTGCTTTGACTGTTTCGTCTTTAGCCTTGTTCTTATTTTTGTTCTGATCAGGAAGTGGTCAGAGTCACTTTCTGCTCCCCTCAGACTGTGTGCGCTGATAATATTGCTAGAATGCCTTCCATCGATAAGCACAAACACCTAAGTACATCCACAATCTTAAAAAGTGAAAAAATATTTTTGTATATAAAACGTTTTTTAGACATCCATGAGGAAAATGGTTCAAATAAATGTTGAAAATTATAAAAAGTTCTTTAATTTTGAGAGTTTCCAAATTAAAGTACATAAACAATTGACTGAGATAATTGCAAAAAAATCCTTATTTTTAATTTATAAATACTAATAACTTTGTTTTTTTGCGTAATGACATGTAATATAACTACGTGGCAGTTAATTAAAGTTGGTTAATTTCAAACAGACCGACCAAATAGTTTATGTTATTCAATTTTTTTATCATGGAGAGCAATTATTTAAACAACTGTACTTGCCCAAACATTCACGCAAGACGTATTTAGTAAATCGCCATCGATTCTTTGGAGGCTCCATTTTTAGGGTATATTACAAAAAACCCTAATATTTTATTAAGTTTGGTTTTAAAAAACAATTTAAAAAGGGCTCACTTTTTAGTTTATAAATATTTATAATAACTCTGCCATTATGTCACACTCTTGTTAAGTAGGCTCAATAAAAAGCTGGTGAAAAACACACTTTCCAAAAAAAAACAGAACCGATACCTAATAGGAAACAGGTTAGCATTTTTTTTTTCTAAAAATCATATTTTCATTGGTTATTAACATTAAAAGCTGAAAATTAAACAGATTGTAAAGATCTAAATTTCAGTCCCGATTTCACTTGAGTAAACAAATGAAAAGTTCTCTGTTAAAATATTATGTGCCATGCGATTTTAGTTTATAGTGATTTTTGTGTATTATATATTATAAAAAAATAAAACAATTCGTAACTGTACAAGGCTAATAGAAGGTTTTGCATGTTACCAATTAAGGTGATAGTTCAATTACTTATAAAAGTACAAATTAATAAAATTATAGCATATCATTGTTCATCGATCATTAAATTATACAGAACAACTTAGCAGAAAATAGTTTATAATTTGAAAACCTTGAACGTAAAATATTCAATAGAAAATAAGCAAATGAAAACTTAGTAAAGTATCTAAACAAGTTTTGAACAATTTTAAACTGTATCATATTAAAAACTAATGTTACTCTAGGTTGAAGGGTAAATTTGGTCTTTATTCGTGTTTATTTGAGAATTTTGTTGATTTTGTCAGTAATACCTCTGATGTATGTAAATGCTTATTTGCCTTCGTATGATGAGGGTCTGTTTTTGCAATGGGTTTGAGAGGAAGATTGATGCTTGTGGTTTCTCCTATTGATGTGATTATGGCCGTAAACATTCTGGACGAGGGCTTGTTTTAAAGAAAAAGCTTACCGACTACTTGCATCATTGCAAACGCCTATTGATCTGGAGAGCAGGGTATTAATGAATTAATTTGTAAAGATGGGTGATGGAAGGATGGTGGGGCATATGCAAGTAGCGGTTCGTATGAGTGAGTTTTCGGCAAACGAGAGTGATGAAAAACTTAAAAGTGGTTTTTTAGTATGAGAACGTCGGGAAACTGTAGATGAATTATTTTTGTTTTTAGAATTAGGATTTCCCCCTATATTTGCTGTTACAGGCTTGAAGTCAACGATTTTTTTTTTGTAGAAAAATATACCATAATTTCTAGGTATGATCGTCTAAGTTCAGCTCATGGGCACACCCTAATTATTTCTACAAATATGGATTTCTCTCCGGTAACAAAGTATGACTTTCTATTAAATGAAGCCTTTTTGAGTTTTTATTAGTTTATAACAAGACTCTTAATCTATACATTCTTTGCATTTATAGATCATCTGATTCTTCCACTTAACTATTTTCTCAGAACCTGTTAAATTTGTTAGATGACCTGTCCAATAAAAGCAGAAAAATTATATGCGGTGATTTAAATATTAATTACGCTGTTGCTTGTGCTACCCAATTATCCTTGATCAATATATTCGAATTGTATGGTTTCATAATGCATGGTAATTTTCCTACAAGAATTACTAAAACAACATCTACCATAATTGATTATGTTGTC
Organism: Diabrotica balteata; assembly: GCA_918026665.1. Lineage (NCBI taxonomy): Eukaryota > Metazoa > Arthropoda > Insecta > Coleoptera > Chrysomelidae > Diabrotica > Diabrotica balteata. The sequence continues at coordinate 71,404,655 of OU898279.1, forward strand.
TCAGATTTCTCACCCCTTGATGTACGCCCTACAATTATTAATGCAGGACTATCTGATCATGAAGCAGTTTATACCAGGTTTAACACTCTCAACAAACCCTCCTCGAAAATCTGACGTTTAAGTAAGATTTTTTCCGCTTAAAACTTTTGAAAATTTCGAAATTTATGCTTGACATCTGGGTGGCATTTTCCTTCTGTGAACGTGGACTATAATTTCAGTGATTTTTTAGAAAGGCTTATCTGTATTTTCAATAAGGTATTCCCTTTATTATTCCCAAATTAAAATTAAATCAAAACATCACAAACCCTGGATTATTAAAGGTATCTGCATATCAGCCTATCAAGAAATTAACAATCAACGTCTTTGTCACTGAATATATGAAGCTGAAAGCTCCAAAAATGTTACAAAACAAACTTGGTCCATAATAAACGATCTTCGAAATAAAACTAACACAGTTTTGTTAATGTGTGTAAAAATATAACATCAACTATTTTGCCATAACAAGATTCCATTTTATATATCCCTAATTCAAAAAAGGTCTCAAATTTATTCTTTATAAGACCAGTTGATAAATCTGAACTGATCGAAAAAATCAATACTATCAAAAGCAAATTTTCCTGTAGTATTGATGGACCATCCATAAAAGTTTTATTAAATTCCAAAAAATATGTTAGAAGTCCTGGTCTCACTAATTAATGATTCCTTTAAAAAAGGTATATTTCCAGTGTGCCTAAAGACAGCCATTATTATTCCTCTCCATAAGGGTGGTGAAAAATAGAATTTGTGCAACTATAGACCTATTGCCTTACTACCGGTACTATTCAAAATTAATGAGAGACTTATAAAAGCCAGACTTATGTCCTTTCTCGTTGAAAACAACATTTTATCACAAAGTCAGTTCGGCTTTTTATCTAAGAAATGTTCCAGTGATGCTGTTTTCTGTACTACAGAGAAGCACTTGAGGTCTACCAAGCACTTAACAATAATCTTTACACTTACACTGTTTTTGTGCCTATGCCAAAGCTTTTGATTGTGTAAATCACATTTTGATAAAAAAAACTAAATTTCTACGGAATTCGATACATTTCTTTAAATTGGCTCCAATCTTGTGAAATAGTTAGAGCAAATGATACTGACTCTAATGACAAAAGCATTGTATATGGAGTACCACCAGGTTCGGTATTGGAACCTCTACTTTTCCTTATCGTTATAAATGACACCACTAACTTAAAAAGCGGTGGAAAAATTTTTCTTGTTTTTTGCTAATGATACCAGTATCACCTGGAGGAACTCTAATATTGCAACTCTTCATGCAACTATAACTTTTGATCTACTTAAAATCAAAACCTGGCTCAACTCTAATTTACTCTCTTTTAACGATGATAAGGCAGTAACATTATCCTTTAAAGGAGCTCTTTAACACTTGCGTCTTAATAACAGTCAGATCAGTATTGTTGATTCTGTAAAATTTCTTAGTATTTTTATCGACAGCAACTTTAAAAGGGTCATTCATATCGATTTGTTAAGTATTGAATTAGCCTCACCCTGCTATGCAATAAGATCTGTTTCAAAGAAAAACAATTTAGCTTGTTCCAAAATAACAAATTTTTCTTTGTTCGAGTCTCATCTTCGATATGGTCTTGCTTTTTGGGGTTCTAAGTTCTAGTACAGCTGCCCAATCTGATGTTATTTTTTTTTTATTTCGAAAATATGTGTCTCGACAGATAATGGTCATTGACACAGGTACAATTTACATTCATGTTTACATGGTTAATACTTTACATTGGGTACAAATTAGTTACAATACATTTTTTATAATACATTTTGTTTTAAATTAAATTGTATAACTTTGTGTTTTTTAAAAAGTTGAATACATTTTCATAGTTGCTGCTGTTTGAGATAAGTATGTCTTTAGGTTGTGACCAAGATTATATTTTCTTCTGGTCGCTTGGTAGTGTTGACAGTCAAGAAGTACATGTGTTACGGAAGTCGTGGTGTTGCAGTACTGGCACAAAATCTGATTACTGGAATTCGTTAGGTGTCCATGTGTAAGGCGTGTGTGCCCTTCTCAATCTTCGAATGATAGATTTGTCCTTTCTTTTCATTGGTGAGAGCAACTGATAGAAAATATTTGGTTGTAGAACGCTTGACTTGATATGCTTCTTTTCCATTGATCATTCCAAAGATCCATTATTCAATGTTTGATTGTTCTTATTAGATCTGATAATGTTTGAATGTCTGTTGTTACGTTAAGAGAACATGCTTGTTTTGCTGCTTGATCGGCTTTTTCGTTACCTGGAATACCAACATATGATGGGACTCACAATATTGTTACTGTAATTCCATTAGTTTGAAGACGATTACATATACTCTGGATTTCTTTAACTATTGGGTGGATAGAATGTACGTTTCTTATGGACTGCATGGAGGAGAGAGAGTCCGTACAGATTGCTATAGTTTTATCATCATTGAGTGGAGTTTTCACCGCTTGTAGTATTCCATATAGTTCAGCATTATAAATACTGCAATTGCTGGAGAGACGAAACAAGCTGACGGTGGTTGTAGTCGTTGCAAAAGCACAGCCAACACCTTCTTCAGTCTTAGATGCATCTGAGTAAAGGATCTTATCGAAATTGCATTGGTGTAGTATTTCATAGAATCTTTGTTTGATAATGGAAGGTGATATTTCATTCTTATTATATTTGGATAATTCGATATTAAAATTTGGCAGTTTATAATCATGGAGAGGTTTGAGGGACCGTGAAAGGGCTGGTCGACAACAGATTGATATCTAAATAAGGAATTAACATCTGTATAGTGGACGGTACCATTCTAGGATTATTAGTTACTGGTAATTGTCTCTTACAGATGAGGTTTCTTGTGGGATTTGCCGAAACTCTAGCGAAAAAAGCAGTAGAAGTTGATGTCGTCTTAGATGAAGCGAAGGTTCGAAACATTCTACATGAATGCTTTCCACCGGACTAGATCGGAACGCTGCTGAACACATGTAGAGAACACTAAAATAATGCCGAGAAGCTTTATTTGGTCTACTACTTGGAGAAAATTTCCATTCAGAGTAATGGTTGGAGATTGCGTGTTTTGTCTTCTGGTAAAAGGAATAACTTTAGATTTGGATGAGGAAAAGTTAAGGCCAGATTGACTGGCCCAGTTGTTTATTTTACGTAGCGTGTTTTGTAGTAAAGTATTTATGCTCGATGTGACCTTTCCATGACAGAATAATATTATGTCGTCGGCATATATTCCGTATTGCACAGGGTCGTTTATGAATGAACTAAAATCGTTAATACTAAGGAGAAATAGTGTACTGCGTAGGACAGGCAATTGTGAGACACCGTTTGTGGTTGTGAGAAAGTTTTGTTATTAGTAATTACTTTAAAGGATCGCTCTGTGAGAAAATTTTTTATAAACGAATATATATTACCAGATAGCTTGTTCTGGTTTAGTTTGTTTAGTAGTACAGAAATCGGTTTTAGAGTCAAATGCGCTTTCGATGTCAAGGGAGATTGCAATGACTTAATTTTTGTTAGTAAAAGTTTACATAATGTACAGGTGAGAGAGATTGGCCTGTATGAGTTTAGCGTGTCTAGGGATTGATCGCCTTTTTTGATAGGAATCGTTAGGGATTGTTTCCATAGTGACGGGAATTTTTGGGAAGACCAAATGTTGTTGAAAAGTTGAGTATTTTCTAGTATGTATTTTGGTGAAGGTTTTTTAAAAAGATAGATAGAATATCGTCAGGGCCCGCAGCTGCGCTTTTTGTCGAAAAATTAGTATATTAATTTTATAAGTATATACATAGTATAAATATATATACATATATTATAAGTATATACATAGATAACACTTTCTTTGTTTTCCACCCAAGTCACTGAGTTTTTTGCTATAATCTGGATAAGTGTTTTATTATTTTTTATACACAGTTTCCATTTGTTCATTGTTTGTTCTCTTGTTTGTTTGTAGTTTACTCTGATGATGTCAATAATCATTGACGAAAGCTTAGACTATTAATTAAAAAGCACATCTAACGAAGCACCCGAGTTTTATTTTGCTTCCTCAGGTATAAAAGGGTATCTCCCAGCATTATCCCCTTTTCACTATATATATATATATATATATATATATATATATATATATATATATATATATATATATATATATATATATATGTATGTATACAATTATCAAAAAATAACATGGCAGATACCATACTGATACTCAACTTTTGGGCTTAAGCATACCTGATCATAAATAAACTGATACAACCGCCCCATGGTCTTCACCTGCGTCCCCAAGAAAGAAGTTAATGAAGACACCATCAGGACCGGTCTAAAGAAACAAAATTAAGTTTAAATCAAAAAGATCAGACGTATGATTGGCTATTTAAATACAAATCTTATACGATTGACGAAGCCTCCTACAAAGCGTTGGGAACTGCTGATTTCAAGGCGCATTACAGACATGTAAAAATATGCTTTTAGCATCAAGGGCTCGCGACTGAGGGATTTCAGGATAAATGGACTGCAATGAATCATCGGCAAAAAGAGAGTTATATAGGACACATTTTTTAGTCTGTCTGTGTTTTTAGTCTAAACAAAACGTATACTACTACTAGACACATGGCATCAGACTGGTCTGGAGACCATAACTTGTGGTTGCTTTTTGCACAAAAAACTATGTAATAAGAATGGCATTAAACTGGACAGGTAAAAGCTAAGTTCATGAGGCCTGGTGACTGGTGTCATTCGTACTGAAGCTGCTCGATGGGCACATTAGAGATGATGTATTGGTTGTAAGTCTGATCTGGGAGAGTGTGCATGTAAAGGAGGTTTCTATATGCAGTACTGCATATACAGAGGGTGCAGTGCGTTCTGAAACACTAAGAGGTTATGCGGGATGCATTTATCCATATATAGGGAGCATTCGACAACACCTGTGCTAAGCAATCACGAAGACGATTCATCTGTGATGACGACCGTGTGATATTTCGCAACGTTTCTGGGGGATACAGTGTCAGCACAGGTAGTCAGAGGCTCTCCCCAGGGAGAGTCTTATCTCCTCTCTTGTGGAATCTGGTCAAGGATGGGCTGATAGACTCAGCAACGACAGGAATAATCTCCTGGGCTAGGCAGGTGACCTGCATATCTTAGCCTACGGAAAATTGCCAATAAGCCAACTTGCTGCAGTACGACTGGTTTATAACACACATATCTAAGGTAAAGAGTAATTAAGTAGCAAGGTTCTGAAACAACTTTCTTGTGGCATGTCTAATTTAAATATTATGTTTATAAGCGATAATTATTGGTTGTAATGAAAATCTCATTTTTGACTAATCTTTGACGTCTCGATTTACACTCCTGAAATCATTCTCAAAAAAATATTATAAAAAAATAAATCAAAGTTATTTGTTATTAGGTTATCATTTTAAAATTGACTTACTTGGCCTTGATCTTGTAGGCAGCAGCTGCCTAACCTTAGGTTATGGCAACAGAATTTTTGAATTGCAAAGGCATAATTTTAATTGACTTGAAAGTGTAAACATATCAATAACCAATATTATTGTGCACTATTGGGCAAACTGAAGCAGGAACTCCAAGAGAAACGGACCCATATGCAAAAAAAGTATTGTTTCTCCAACACAATGAACTGGCACACAAAAGCGTTATGACAATGGCAAAAACTCATGAGTTGGGCTTCGAATTGCTTTCTCATCCGGCTTATTCTCCTGATTTGACCCCCTCCGATTAATATGTGTTCCCCAATATGAAGAGATAGCTCAAAAATAAAAAATAAGCGCGAACGAAGAGATAATTGATGAAACAAACGAATATTTTGCAGAGTTTCCAGAATCGAATTATTCGGGCGGCATAAAGAAGTTAAAAAATTGCTGGAATCGTATTGAGCTGGAAGGAGACTATATGGAAAAAAATAAAAGAATTTTCTGGAAAAACGTGTTTTTTCTTTTAAAAGAGGGTACTGATCAGACCACCTTTTCAGAATAAAATTATTGTCGATTAAGTTTACAGACAATAACCTCTATAGTTGCGATATATTGAATCACTAAAAGTGTTGTTCTATGATATGCTTTTTGTCAAATGTCTCGCTAGAAATGAAGTACACAAATAATGAAGTCGTTATTTGTCTTTTGGTCTTGCAGGTTGGTAGGCGTTTTCAAAATACAATTATTAAAATTAAATTGTCACAATATAAATATTAAACAAACTTATCTATCACTTATTGCCTAAATTATTTACTGTCGGAACTTGGCGCAGATAAGATTAAATTTGAGAATAATTAATTTTCAACGTAAATAAATCACTATTTAATTTCTTAAAGATTACTTATCGAATACGCTACTTACTGATAATTAATAAACAATTGATACATTTTAAAATAATATATACTCAGGTACATAAAAAATTATTTTTAAATGTTTACTAATATTGATCTTAAGTACCTACTTTTTTTATTTTCAGCCCATTTTTAATAGGTTTTTGGACCAGTAGAAATTATTCCTGATTAATTGACATTATTTAGATAGACCTATGAAGAATTAGATCTTAAATTAATTTAATCAAGAAATAAAAATGGAAAATCAATCTGCTACTTTTACTTTACAATACTATTATACGTTAATATATATATACATATATATATATATATATATATATATATATATATATATAATATATATATATATATATATATATATATACAAACAAGATAGTTTATTAGGGTTGCAGTCAGAATATTGGCCGGATGTTAAAAAAAAACACACTCTTTTGACTTTTTGTCGAACTTTCGGAATGGTTTTATTCCTTTTTGAAGACACTGTAAAAGACAATTATGTAAATATTTAAAAATATCACAATTCTTCAGTGTAACTTACTAGTCGTTGAGATTATTTTTGTAAGCATTGACACTCAACATTTATACCACACCTTAAAATATACAAATATGGACATAATACATCATAAAATTTTTAAAATTTGTTGTAAACATAGTACAACTTGATAGATGGCATGTTTTACTGGTGTATATTAACTCATACAGAGAATGGAAAGAAAAAACAGTGTAATTAATATATATATTATATATTAATATATATATTATATAGTGTAATTAATATATATATTATATATTAATATATATATTATATATATATAATATATATATATATATATATATATATATTAATATATATATTAATTACACTGTTTTTTCTTTCCATTCTCTGTATGAGTTAATATACACCAGTAAAACATGCCATCTATCAAGTTTTACTATGTTTACAACAAATTTTAAAAATTTTATGATGTATTATGTCCATAATTGTATATTTTAATGTGTGGTATAAATGTTGAGTGTCAATGCTTACAAAAATAATCTCAACGACTAGTAAGTTACACTGAAGAATTGTGATATTTTTAAATATTTACATAATTGTCTTTTACAGTGTCTGAAAAAGGAATAAAACCATTCCGAAACCATTGTTTGTTTATATCGACAGTCACTAATATCCAGTATTTCTTGTGTGTGTCAAAACACAGCAGGAGTGCTGGTAAAACTACCTTCATAAGATTGGATCACAAACAGAAGTTTAATTAATATAAAATAGCTAAGCGCACAATTTATTGGGATACTGGGAAACTTACATCAAGCTATGTACCAGTTTTTAAGACATTGGGATGTTCCCTTTAAGGAACGGAGGCATAAGAATATCAGAAAAATAATACCCATTGGTCCTACTTTAATAGAGTTCATCCTTACAACAAGAGATCCTACGTACTAAGTATTTTAAAAAGATATTTCTTATACCAGATTTTCTTATCCCTATGTATCAAGTTTAAAGTGTCGTTTCTTCAAGAAAAATAAAAGACATAAGAATATGAAAAGAAAAATGCCCCGTTTACTGAACCCAAATGTAATAGAGTTCTTCCGTACACTTAGAGAAACGTATAATGGTAGGGACATTTCTTAAAAAACCAGTGAAAATGTATAATAATATAGAAAGAACAAAAAAAGGAGACCCATTTTCCCTAAGTTCAATTGCATTCTTCCTTATATTAAGAGGAATTTATCTACCAAACTTCTAGGACTTTTTCTTCAAGAGGTATCGTACACACAGTGGACAGATGGACAAGAAAATGTCAGCTATTTAATAAATAAAATTTTATTAAATGAAAGAGGTCAATAAATAAATAGCAATTTATTATTATGATCAACTTATCACCTATCACGACTTAAAGGTTTTCATTCACGTAGGTACTTTTTAAAATGACCCTTTTTATTAACTTTTACAACTATACTTCATTGCTTTATTGATTGAAAATAACTGAATTTAATTAATTACACTAGTATTTCCTTTATATAAAAATTTAATGCTGACAAATATGCTGATTGGGATTTCTGACCTCCTGGGTTATTGCACCATAATTTCTCAATTCCCTTGGGAAGTTTTGTGAGGAATCAATAAAACTGAAGGTATAGATTCTAGATCAGCTGTATCTTCTTCTTCTTCAGTTTTCTTTTTTTTCCATAACTCTCGTAATTTGTAAACCAAAATAGTGATAAGGGCTGTTGCCAGAATATATGCCATATATGATAATGGTCCATTGTTGTAAAAGACAGGAGTTGAAGTCTTTCTTCTTCTGTTGAGAGTTTTTGTAGTTAACCTAATTGGATTGTGTCTAATTTTAGAGGCTTTACTGTTGAATCTATCCCTTGAAGTTTAATTTTGATTTTTGGCAGGGTGAACGGTTATTCTTGTATTGTTGCTTTGGAGTTGATGTAAACTTCGTTGTTGGTTCTAAACTCACATCCTGGGATTCTATTAGGGATGTTCCACTGAGTACTTGAATTTTGGAAGTAGGACAGTTGGTGGAGATTCTAGTAGCTTTTAGGAAAACAGTAATATAGGCTTCAGATACTTTTTGGAGAATTATCGTGCTAATTGTGATTGGCACGTTTTAAATAATTTTAGGATTTGATTGATGCAGTCGTCAGTTTCTGTATTTTCTTGTGGGAACTTCTCTGGACAGATGAATTTCTTTGGTTCGCTTTTTCTGCATGGTAGATTGGAAAGTTGGTATTGGAAAAGTTGTGAATTAGAAGCTAAATATGGTGCAGGTGGAATAATTGTTGTGTTTATGGTTGGAAGTGAATATAAATGAAAATATGTGAGTACTTTGGAATAAAGTTCATTATTTAGAGTTTTGATTTTTGCGAATGTGATTGTTTTCTGTAGGTTCTCTAATATTTATATAATGGTTTGTAAATCTGGTCTAGAAGGTTTCGACTTTCATGTAATGGTTGAAATAAAAGACGAATTTTAAGTCTGTTCTGATTTTGTTGGTTTCTGCGGCTATTATCTTTTGATTGTGGGTTAATTGGTTATTGATGTTGTTAATAATATTTTGTTGATCTAGTTTGAGATCTTATTGCGTCTTCTTGATCTAAGTTTCCTGAGATGGATTTTATAATATTTTCTAATCCATTGATAAGACCTCTTTTATTTCTGGTTGCTGGATAAACTGAATTTAGTTCCTCTTGGGCTTTTTTGAGAATATACTGCAATGTTTTGTCGAAGTTCTGTAGACTGTCGAAGTATGGCTGACTTAATCCATTTTCTGTACAGTAGTTTGGTATTGAGATTCCAATGTTTCGATTTCTTGTGCTATAGGTTCCAATTGTAAATAGTTGATCAAATCATGAGTGCTAGTTTGGATTCTGTCTTCCTGTTAAGCTTGGAGAATGAAACGCTCAATACTCCGGGAGTATTGGGTTTTTGGAAGTGTAAGACTTCCAAATTCCAGAAGAACTGGAATAGAGGTGATGAAAATACTAAAAATAGGGCTAAGCTCAGAGGAACAAAGTTAAATGGCCAAAGAGACACTAAATCTCAAGTGAGTGTTCGGGCTAGCTTCAATGCACTGGATTGTGGCTTTAAAGATATAAACAACAATAACAAGAGATAATGGGCTAATGAGACAAGAAAGAAATGAGACCTGGTAATATCAAATGTGATACAACTGAAGAAGGTCACTGGGAATAAATTTATAGAAAGAGAACAATAAGAAGAGAAAAGAAGGGCGCCAACTCAACGATAGTTGAGATTTTGAAGTAACAAATGAATCTGGAGATAATACTCTGAAATACAAAAATACTAAATAATAATCTTGTTTTGCTATGTTATATACTGGTTAGTAGAACTGAAATAAAACTCAAAATAGTAACAATAAATATATTTATAAAAAATGTATATAGGTATATGTGTATAAACAATTTACATATAATGCAAAGCCAAATAACAGTGGTAGTGGATGATGTACAGATACAATAGGACCTAATAGCCCCTCAACAAATGAATAGTCACTACCACTGGCCAAATAAAATATGAAATATTAGTATACAACAAGAATAGTCCGTATTGTAGCCAAAGTCTTAACACAAAAAGGTAGTAATTTAAATTTAGCTAGTTCAACTAAAATGAGATACTAATGACAATATTGTAAAGATATCAAAAGTGATAAATCTGTTACAATTCTATTAAATATATATTACATCCAAAAAGTGAGTCTTCAATACTCCTTATACAATGTTTTAAAAACCACATGAAATTTATTTCCCTTTCCCCAGTATCAAAATTGTACCTATTTTATCAAATATATTGTATTAAAAAAATATATCAAGAGTGAGTTCTATTAAAAAAATATATTAAATCAACAGGTGAGTTCGGTCAGACTCCGTATATCCTATTTTAAAGTAAAACCTCATTAAAGATGAAAGGTATTTTCCTCTCTCCCAATAATATCAAAATTAGATTATATCAAAAATTAAATTATCACAAAGGTATTTACCTTATCATATGCATATGATGAGTTAGATATATAGTAACAAATAACACATAGTAACAAAATAGATAGTAACACAAAAAGTCAAATAGTTAAACAACTTATCTTTACAGCCCCATAAGTCCATAGGAAAATTCCTCTTGGCACGGTTACATCAGTTTATGGCTGTAAAGACGAATCCTGGGCACAAAACCACAACCAGTCACTGGTCTCTGGGTGACAGCAAAATCCACGGGTTACTAACTATTTAAGGATTTAGTTACTTGAGTCCTTGAGGGAATATTCTGAAGAGAATATCCTCAAGTGAAGTGACGGAATCTAAAATGATTATTTAATTTAATAAATGTAATTCAATAGGTGTAGCAGCATGGATTGACTGCACCAAAACAAAACATCAAAACATCAGGTATTAGGTTAAGTCAACATCATGTCAAATTTATGAAGTTACTTTCGTAGGCATGGCAGGCTTGCGCCATGAAAAGAACATGCGCAGAATACAGAAGGCTGTACCACATTTGTAGAACCTTTTATATTCCACCAAAAAAAGTTAGATAAGAGGAACCAAAAAAAACTTAATGATAAGATATGAAATAGATCGGAATTTAAGTTTGACTATATAAAAAAAATGACCTTCTGTTCTTTGCAAGTAAATCAAGGAAATTTTATATTTAAATTATTTCGGAACTCAAAAATAAATCTCTAAAGAAATACTAAACTGCAAGGATGAATTTGATTGTATGATAAAGAGATAATACGTATGAAATGATTTACTTACATGGAGCTGCAGCACGCCAAAAAAATCTTCCTTTTTATGTGGAACTCATAAATGAATATTGATTTTATTAGAAAAATTTCTTATTATTATTATTATTTATGAATTATATATATTTTTTTTATTCTTGTCCTAGATTTTATTTGCCCCAATTCCGTCACTTTGAACGTGAGAAAAAGACTCACCGGTTGGTGTGTCTGCGTTAACGAGTTCTGACCAAAACTGATCGTTCGGCTTCCGCATAAAATCGATCTTCCTTTCAAAGCGATAACAGCGCGTGGGTGAAGGAATGTCGATTTAAAAATCGATCACAGGCGGGTTATAAGAAAATTTCTAAAGGGGCTAATCAGTAGCGTAAACGCTACAAGAAGCATGGGTGCTTCTCCAAGCTTAACAGGAAGGATTCCTGTGTTGTATCGAAGGTCCTCCATTTTTACTTCTTGTCCTTTTACTGAGATACATCTGTACACTATTGTTGGGGCTAGTTTTTATTGATGGTTGATATTTAATATTTTTCTTGTGTACCGTAGTATCCTGGATATCAACAGTAACGGAATGGTTGTTTTTGATTATTTTGGATGAAAATCTGGGGAGCTGTTTGCTTCGTTTTACTTCGTTTGTTAGAGTGTAGATTTTCGTGCTGGGCTTATATTATGTTATAGGTGAGTGTCGTTTTACGTTTATATTTTCAAAGTTTTTCACTTTGTTCTCTTGCAATTTCTTATTTATTTCTTTGTATATCTCTTTTGTTTTCAATCTGTGCTCCTGTGTATAATTATTTCTGAGTGTTCTGATAATGTCAATGTCTATGTCACCGTTGATGGACTTGATAGCTGAGTGAATAGAGCTATTGTATGCCATAATGGAGTATAGCATCTGTTCTTTTATGTTAAGTGTTTTCCTTTTTTCTTTTAATAATCGAAGATGCCCTATGATCGTGGAATGAAAGCGCCCGACCATTCCATTGGATTGCGGGTTATTGGGTGTTGTGTAGTGGATTAGGATCTTGTGAGTGTCTATGAATTCTTGAAAAAGTCCATTTTTAAATTAATTTCCACTATCGTAAATTATTATATGTGGTAGTCTATGATCGGTAATTATTGGCAGGAATGCGTTTAAGATGTTAATCGCGTTTGATCCTTCTATTGAGTAAACTTGACCGTATTTTGAAAATGCGTCGATGATGGTAAAGAATTTTTGTTCTGCTGTTTGAAATTTGTCTATGTGAACAATGTCAAGTGGTTTCGTTGGTGTTGAGGATAACATAAACTTCGGTTTTTTAGGATTTCTGTCGTGTTTGTTTGATACGTATCGCAGAGAATAATATGTTCTTCTATATCCTTTTTCAACGTTGGCCAGTAATAGTGTTTTCTGATTTGAATTTCTGTTTCATTAATTCCTCTATGGTTTGTCTTTCCTTGGTGATAGTTTGTACGGTGGTTTTCTGTCTTTTTGGACTATTTATATCTTCTAGAAGATTGTTGCATTTTGCGAAGTATGTTCCAGACAGACTGGTAAAGTTCATCAGTTTCGAATAGGATGGCGTATTTCCTTTTTGTGTCGACGTAGTTCTTGAAGAAGTTGAAAATATCATTTTTTAGATCGTTTTAATCTATTTGGACGTGCATTCTTTTATTTGTTACGAAGCACTGTTCTGTTATAGGTTTGAGTTTTGATTTCGGATCTTTCAAAGAGAATAGCCATTGAAGTAGACGTAAATTTTAAACGTCCTACCAAATAAATAAGGTCTTAGTAGCCCATACGATTACAAGCATTTTCTTTTTGATGGTGGAATATTTAAGTGCGTTCTTATTCAGTGTTCGTGATGCATATGCAATGGGTTTGTCTTATTCTACTTTACAGGACCCTGTGACAGGATAGCACCTATAGCAAAGTTGCTTGCATATGTGGTGAGATTGAAAGGCTTCGTAAAATCCGGATATTGTAGAAGTGGTTCGTTGATTAACAGGCTCTTGCAGATTTTGATACAGTTAAGGAATTGTTCGGTATGTTTTATCTTGGTATCCTTCTTCAAACAAATGAGGTGAGCGGTTTTGTTATTTTTGCGAAATCCTTGATGAACTTTCTGTAATATCCGAATAGTCCGAGAAATCCTCTAACCTCCTTGGTCATCTTTGGTATGGGATAGTCTATGATGGCTTTCAAAAATGAACTGACCCAAAAATGTAACTTCTTTTTTTCAGAAATTCGCATTTACCTATCTGTATCTTTAAATAGTTTCTCGTAGTTTTTTGAAGATTTCTTAAAGTTGACCAAGTGTTTCTGAAGTGAGGTTGAGTATAAGATAATGTCATCCATGTATACTAAGCAGATTTCTCCTTAGTCCTTTAAGCACATTGTCCATTATGCTCTTGAATGTAGAGGGTGCATTCTTCAAACCAAAATGCATTCTAACATATTCATAATGGCAATTTTCTACATTAAATGCTGTTTTCTGTATATCTTCCTCTACCATTTCTATTTGGTGAAGTCCGCTGGATAGATCGAGGGTGGAAAAGTATTGACAGCGTTTAAGTTTATCAAGGAAGTCCGTGATATTTGGGATTGGATACCTATATCGTATAACAGGATTATGGAATATATCTGCAAATTTTCTGCATAAACATCTGATGTGCACCTTTTCTTCTGGATTTAGATGATCTGTTCTGATTAGATGATCTTTTCTGATGAGAGGATCGCTATCTATTATTGGCTCTATTTCCATAGGAATGATGAAACAAGTCTCTTTTGTTTGTCATAGCAAGCAAGCAATAGAATCGCACCTAGCCTGCGAGACATTTACACCTTTTAGAAAATGACATGTGGGTGTTACAATTCATTGGGATGAAGGGGATTGATAGAGCAAAACAGGAACCACTCCACCTCGTCCCAATGCTCCAGACCATCCTCCACCCTCCAATATCACTTCTTCTTAGTCGTCTCTTCTTATTCTTGGTCTCCTACAGAGGTTGGCAATCATACTGGCTATTTGTATTTTTCTTGCTACTCTAAACAAATCAATCGATCTGCATTGATACCAATCATGTAAGATTCTTCAACCACGCTGATGCGCTATAGAGGCTACACATCGGCAAAATGCTTGTCACATGAGAGTTCTGGATACAAGGACTCCCACATGAAGTACTTTTCCTAGTTAGACTTTAGAGCGTGAGGCGCTATAATCCTGCTATAATCTTAATTGACATATCATGTTAATTAATTAAATTAAATTAATTGTCTGAAACTTAAAATTTACAAAGATTTCTGTTTAGTATACTAGTAACTATAGTATGAACTAAAAAAAAAACAAGTTCTATAAAGAAATTACCGAGTGGCAGCCGTTTAAAGATTCGAATTTTTTTGTAATTTTTGGTACTTTTACAACCGAAAAAGGTGAGAAAATTAAAATTATAGCCATATTTTAGTACATGCGATACTCAAATGTGACAAATACTTGATTAAATTTCAGCATCCTTAGCAAGATCGGTCAAATAGTTTTGAGGAATCGTGGTCGCCTTATGTAAAAAAGTTATTTTGAGAAAAACGTTTTTTTAGTTAGACAATTCCTTAGTACAAAATCATTATCGCGGTCAATTTTGGGACATTCACAAGAAATCTGCCATTTTGAATTTATAAAATGTTAAGTAATATTAAAAAAATTTTGTATATTTTAAGAGTGCATTTATTAAGCCAAAAAAATTTAAAAACTTATATACTTACAATAAAAGTCACACAAGAAATTCCAAAATAAATAGTGAATTTTAGGAATTGGCTCATTAATAAAGGTCGCTTAAGTGTGATGGTCGTATTAAAATTAAGTTTGGTTGAGTTCTGCTTCGAGGAGCCGAATAAGATTTGATGCAGGGAATTTAATTGTTTTTCTTATCTACCTTGGAATTGTGTATATATCTTACTATTGACAACATCAATGACGATCAAGATTACAATGAGAATCATCACTATTCCGGTAGAGACGTATCGATCGAAGATTTGAAGAAATGACGTCAAAATATGAAAAAATTGGGATTGTCTCATTACTTATTCCTAGCAATTGAAAATATAATATTATTCATCTGAAAAATATTATAAGAAACATTGGCATCAATGTTGACAAATTCATCAGAAAAACTGTTGAAAGTTTTCGCTTTGGTCCTTGATTTTATCATGAATGAAATGAACCTTATGTAGAAAAGAGCAGAAGATTATTCTTGGGCTTTCATCTTCATTTTTTATGTCGGCGAAGTTGATGTTAGAAGATAGATGGAAATTGTAAGGCACTTACACTGATACTTCAAAACCGATTTATAAAAATGGCAGGAGGGCACTTAATGACATAACACGGACACCCTTGATGCCTCTTAATGAAAAATGCAGTTAATATCTGTTAGTATCCTTGAATTTCTCGGACAACTTGAAACATAATAAACAATATTCTAGTACTCGGAGATAAAATTAACTTTTAAAAAGAATCTCGTTGATTTTTTGTATCTTGAAACCAAAACTTTTACTGATACTCAGAATTTATATATAAAAACTTTTAATTTGTTGATAAAATTGTATAAAATGTATCAAATATAAGGCATTAGTCGTCTACGAGAAAATAAAAATAAAACCGTTTTGTGATAAGAATTTTGATTACATTGATTTTTGTCTGTATTTTTATTCACAACATATTATATTCCTGAAATTTTAATTAAATAAAAACAGTATATTTTAGTTATAAATTGTAGGCCCACTGGTGACCTACGATTGTTAAAAGACATTTCGATTCTGATCTTGTAGATCCTAGGTATTGGCACAGAATAATAAACAATCATATTTTCTGTTCCACCATGTTTTAAAGGGAACCAGTGTTGTTTAATGAACATTTATGTGGTGTGCATAAAAAATTAACCCAGTTTAATTGACTTACGGCAATCACAGACATACTATACAATTATATTAACATTGTTAAATATAATTAAACATAAATATAATCAATTACATAACCTCACAAATCATATGTCTGTGTTATGTGTTTCCTTCTAGAACATGGCGCGCGTGCTGAAAAACTTCAAAGCCGGCATCTGAGAGTGGGCATTCTGATTGTTTATTATTCTGTGGTATTGGTCTTAAGTATACTTTTATATGGCTCGATCGATAACATATCTGGTTCAAATTATAATGACTAGCACTATTTACTCAAGAGACACTATTGATTATGGTAATCGAAGACCAAAATCCGACAGGGGAGGACAGAATGCAAGGCCTCCTCGGTACGTCAACATGCGAAACTCTTGCATACAAAAGCCAAAAAAACTCAACCCACTCAGATAAAAATAGCTACCTGGAATGTAAGAAGTTTGTATCAGCTTACACGGTTGGAAAACTACATAACGTTATCAAAGAGAAAGGGCGGCTAAATATAGATATACTTGGTGGTAATGATGTATAATGGTCAGGAAATGGAGAGATATCAATAAATAAATAACCACAATATGTATTACACTGGAGAAGACAAAACTGATCATCGATACGGTAACGTTCATTATAAGCAACATAATTAGAAAATCAATGCTAGATGTGCTTCAGATCTCAGAAAAAATCAGAAAATAATCAGAAAAAAATCAAAATAGATCAGGCGATCGTCGTGGAAAGAGGATATCACCGCTTAATGCGATGACGGTGTCTGGAAACAATTCTCTAACCGCATTTATAGAACGAATGGCTGTATGTGGTGTGGCACCATCTTGTTGGAACTAGGAGCCGTTTTCGTTATAACCCGGAAAATCCTGTAGTTCGGGATGCAAAAAATTTCTTATCATGTCGACCTAACGCTCGCTGTTACACTTACATTGCGTTCATTTGGATCTTTAAAGAAATATGGCCCAAATATTCCGTGTGCAGATATGCCACGCCACACGGTCACTTTTTTAGAATGGAGTTGCTTCTTGTGTAATTGTCGTATATTCTCATTAGCCCAGTATCGCGAATCCTGCTTATTGACGTTTCCATCTAAATGAAAGTGTGCGTCGTCACTGAAAATAAAGCTCTCCACACCTCCACCATCCCAAAACTGGTTCATTATGGTTTCGCAGAAGATGCGCCTCGTTTCGTAGTCTGTCGGCTTCAAAGGTTGGGTTATCTGAATTTTAATGCGGGATAAATTTAGTTCCTGTGCATGTTTCCGAAGTGATTTTCTAAGTTTTTGATTTACAGCTCGTTCGACTCTGTGAATATTCGCAGGTGTTCTAACACGTTTTGTACGACTGACAATGAATTCTCTACCTCTACAAATCTGCACGATTCTACGCGGCGACGATAGTAGTACGACTTCATGCAATTGTACAGGGTCGGCATAAGACTCATTTGAAAGCTAAATTTCAGTATGGAACACCCTTTACATGGACGTCTCCTTCGCATACAGAAAACCACATTGTCATAAATCAGATACATTTTTTAATCATAAACAGCAGATATAAAAACTCTATAATCTCAGTTAAAACTTATTCTGGAGCAAATGTTATCTCAGGCTACAATCCGTTAGTTGCTGTTGTGAAAATATAATTGAAAAGAAATTAACTCAGAAGATAAGAACCAAAAATTTATATAAGAATGATGAAAAACGATGAAATAAAAAAATAATTAAAAATAATTTGAATTTTAATATTCAAAAAAAAAAACTAATTGACAACAAACAAAGTATTGAAGTAATTAAAAAATGGAATAATATAAAAAACGTATTACTGAAACCAGCTCAAGAAAATTTGACACAACACAGGTTAGAGGCTAAAAATCAATGGGTGACAGACGATATACTACTATAGATGGAAGAAAGGCGGAGATATAAAGCAAAAGATGTATAAACAGATACAAATACAACGAATAAGAAAGGAAAGAATCAAAATAGCTAAGGAAATATTTTGATAAATAAATTTGATAAAATAATGTAAAGAGATGGAAGAACTAGAAACAAAATATAATATGCACAAGAAAATAAGAGAAGTGATCAAAATGGGTCAAAAAAGTCAACAAGGACACATAAAAGACAAGAAAGGCGTACCTGCTACTAATAGATTTACCCAAGAAATTAACAAGGTTGGGAGGAGTACGTTCGAGACCAAGATGAAAGAGTCCAAGATGAAAGAGGTGAAATGCAGAAGATACAAGAATTAAATTCTTTAGAGAGACAGAAGATTACGATAGATGAAATCAAATATGCTATTAAAAATTCCAAAGATAATAAGGCAGCTGGATTTAAAGAAATACCTATAGAACTGTTAAAAATAGTGAAAGAGGATAACTTCCATTTCAACAGATTTGTTCAACACACTGTACGGATGCGGGAATAAACCGCAAGAGTGGCTGAAGTCAGCGTTTATAACTACCCCGAAAAAAACAATCTGCAAAAGAGTGCTTCATCGAACAGTGAGCCTTATGAGTCATACTTTAAAAGTGGTACTTAAAGTAATACCATAATCTATGAAACGTTAAAGGAGGAGATTGCTGAAACGCAGGTCGGTTTCCGAAATGGAACAGGTACTAGAAAAGGCCTATTTAATATCAACATACTGATTCAGCGATGCCGTGATGTAAACGTTGGCCTACACTTGTGCTTTGTTGATTACGAAAAAGCTTTTGATAGAGGAAGACATGAAAAACTAATATAAATACTTATGAATACACATTGACAGTAAAATTATAAATATAATCCAAACATTATATTGGAACCAAAATGCCATAGTTTAAATTGATGGGCAACAGTCAGAAGAAATGAAGATCTGTTGAGGAGTTAGACAGGGTTGCGTTTTATCACCATTTTTGTTTAACTTATATTCGGAATAAATTTTCAATAACACGTTCAATAATATCAAAGTGGGAGTTGCCGTTAAAAGAAAATTAATTAACAACTTAAGATGTGACGATGAGATGGGCATTACTTTAAATGCTAAAAACCAAAATATAATGCTCATTACAAAAAGATTACAAAATATATACTACATACGATAGTAAATGGTAACGTGATAGAACCAGTAGAAAAATATCAATACTTGGGAAATTTGATCAATGAAACCAATGATCATACTGCAGAAATAAAGAGGCGAATAGAAATTCCCTGATCAGCATTTATACGAATGAAGCCACTCCTAACGTGCAGAAATCTTAATTTGGAAATCGAACTACGTACCATTCGATGTTATATATTTTCAATATTATTATATGGAGCTGAGACGTGTACATTAAAAAAATGCAATATATAAATAATCGAGACTTTTGAAATCTGGTTATACCGTAGAGTATTAAAAATATGATATAATCGAAAATAAGGAAGTATTGGAGGGATACCTAGGCTACGTGATGAGGATACCTAAATAGGAAAATTTGAGACTCGTAACACAGGGATAGATGCAAAGAAGATCTGTTGACCAAAGGCAGAATTTTTGGTTGAACAATCTACATGATCGGTATCAATGCATATCGATTGATTTGTTTAGAGCAGCAAGCTCAAAAATAAAAATAGCCACTATGATTGGCAACCTCCGTAGAGCAACAGCATTATGAGAAGAGGAATACTCGATTATTATTTACTTCGTAGTTAATTGATTTTATATTTTTAAACTACAATAATTATTACAATACAGGTTGGCAAAACGTTTGTGACAAAATCCGTTATGTCTGTTATTATAGGAGTTACCAAAAAGGTTATTTACAAAAATAGGAGGTAGCTGCAAGCTTCAAATTTTAACATTAGTAACAAATATACGGAGTCTTCCATAACATTGTACTGCATCAAAGATGAAGAAAGAGAACCATACCTAAAAAAGGGGCGCCACTGTTTTTAAATGTTTTAATTTTAGAAAACAGACAGGAATATTCATAGGACAAACAGAAAAGTGTAAATATAAAAATCAAAATTAGTAAAATGCACTACTTAATTCACTACAATATCAAAATATATTTAAAATATCAAATATCATAAATATCGCAAAGTAATCAAATAAAATAATCAAATAGAGTCAAATATCAATAAAGGTATATATCATAAGAAACATGAAAACTGTGTTAAAAATTAAACAAATATGCAGTTAAATACGCTAATAGAACAAAAAAACTACTATTTAGCTAATTCATTTCGATTTAAACATGTTTAAAATAGAGACTGCACAAAATATTAATTAACATTCATTAATAAGAAAATAATAGTGAACTATGCACTATAATGTCTAAGAAAATATTTTAAATACATAATTCTCTCTCAGTAAGTCTATTCAGCAGCGTGTATTATAAAATTACTTTCTGAACGTAAAAGCACCACAACGTACACCACTTGATTTTTCAATAGAAAACACACGAAGACATTATAATTAAATATTTCACCAATCAACTAAACACTGCCTGGGGTGATTGCGGGATGGATTGAGTAGCTCTGCGGTTATCACAGCCGGTCCCAAGCCCGGATAAAATTAGGAGGGTGATCGGCAAGGTTAGCAACCTACCAATCGTAAAAACAAATACTGCTCAAAGAAACAATGTACAGTCTCAGAACCGTATTGATACTATGAAGACGACTACGGCAAGAAATACGGACGAAGCGAAAAACATCCAAAACCCAGATAAGAATTACTACTTGGAATATCAGATCACTCAACTCAAGGGACCAAGAAATAGCCCAAGTGCTGAAAGAGAAAGAAATATACATTTTTGCTCTACAGGAAACAAAAAAGAAAGGATAAGGTCTGGAATAGCAAAAGAAAACAGGGCCAAAAAGGTGTAGTCTTACTAATGCACCAAAGGTACCAAATCACATCAAAGAGTGTCAATACATATCAGAAAGAATAGTAACAGCAAAGATAAGAATGGAGAAGGAAGACCTGAACATCATCGGAGTATACGGCCCAGAAAATAACAAGCCTCAAACAACTAGGGAAGCGTTTTACGACCAATTACAACAAGTAGTAGATCAAGTCAGAGGAAAGATGATAATATTGGGAGATTTTTACGCTCGAATAGGCAATCAAGTAATACAGCATCAAACAAAAACATAACGAGAATGTTAAAAACGAAGATGGAGAACTGATGATCAACTTCTGCACGAATAACGAACTAAGAATAAACAACACATTTTTTGACCACAAAGACCAACACAAATATATATTTAATAACACCTGCGGACAAAGATCTATGGTAGATTATATTCTTACCAACAGAGATATACATCCATCAAAACTAATCGACGTAAGATGTTTCAACTCACCAGATGTAGGTAGCGACCATAGCCTAGTATTATGTAAAATAAGAATAATCCTGAAATACTTCCCACCCAAGAGAGCGGCGCCAACACAAACAAAAATCAAAGTCGAAGGACTAAATATGGAATCAACGGAATACTTTTACAGGAAAAGAATAGCAGAGAAGATCGCTGGGAATGAAATATTAGAAAACGATAACATCGAGGAAAGCTAGGAAAAACTCAAAAATAATATAATTAACGCAACAACAGAATCACTTGGAGAGAGGAAAGTAACGAACACTAACATATCAAAAAAGAAAACCCCATGGTTTAGAGAGGAAGTGAAGACGAAATGTGAAGAAAAAAAGAAAGCCTTTTTGGAATACAGAACCCAACAAGCATACAACCACTATAAACGTATCAGAAACGAAACGAATAATTTAGTTAGACAAATAAAAAAGAAACACTGGCAGAGTTTTTTAATACAGATGGAACACGATTTCTACGGAACACAAAAAGAAATATGGAGAATTATCGAAGGATGAAGAAAATAGATGAACGAACTAAAAGATAAAACCGAAACACATTCAGAAGGAAACACGGGCTAGACTACTTTCGATCCCTGTTTGCTAAAGGTGACGATGATGAACCACAAACACCAGAGGTGGCGACAAACGAAGAAATAAATATTGAGGAGGAAAGGGTACAGAAAGCATTAAGGAAATTAAAAATAGAAAATCACCAGGAGAGGACAGAATACCGAACGAACTCCTAAAGTACGGAGGACCAGATCTGACCAAACAACTATTAAAACGAATCCAAAAAATAATAGAACAAAACAGAATTCCTCAAGAATGGAGATCAAGTATCCTATTACCTCTCTTCAAAAAGGGACACAAATCGGACCCGGAAAATTACAGAGGAATTAATTTATTAAATACAACACTAAAATTAACAACCAAAGTGAAAATAAATAAATTGAATGAAATTATAACACTAGCAGAAGAACAACAAGGTTTTAGGTCGGGAATATCATGCACCGACGGTATATTTATAATGAGGCAAGTGCAAGAGAAAATATTAGAATATAACAAACCGGCATATCTATGTTTCGTGGACCTTAAAAAGGCATTTGACGGGTCAAAAATTAAAAGACGTTATCCACTTAGTGTATGCAAGAAAGATACCTCTAGGAATAATTAAAACGATCGAAAATATCTATCAAAACACAACAAACACAATAAAAGTAAAAGTAGAAGAAGAACTAACCGACCCTTGAACCTGGCAATGGGATAAGACAGGCAGATTTCCTGAGTCCTCTATTGTTCAACCTGATTATGGATGAAATAATAAAAAAGTAAGAACTAAAAAAGGATACCAAATGGGAGAAAAACAACTTAAAATAATCTGCTATGCAGACGACGCAATACTATTCACTTAAAGTGAAGATGATTTACAACGTATGCTGCAACAATTTAATATAACTGCCAGAAAATTTAACATGTTCATTTTCCCAACAAAGACAAAATGCATGGTTACAACAGCAAATTTACTAAGATGTAAATTGGATCTGCAAGGTCAGATAATAGAACAAGTGATGGAATTTAAATATCTAGGCATCACATTATCTAGCTACGGAAAGCTCGAAACCGAAGTGGAAGATCAAGTGAATAGAGCAAACAGAGCCGCAGGCTGCCTAAATGAAACAATATGGAGAAATAAAAATATCGGGAAAGAAACGAAAGGCAGAATTTACAAAACAGTCATTAGACCCATAATAACATACGCGACAGAAACAAGACCTGACATAAAGAATAAAAAGGATGTTAGAAACAGCAGAGATGAAAACACTTAGAAAAATTTATGGTAAGACACCATGGGACAGAGCTAGAAGTACAGATATACGACATAGATGCAAGGTGGAGAACATCAAAAACTGGGTAAGAAATAGAAGAGTAGAATGGAACGATCATATAAGCCGAATGACAACAAATAGAGTAGTAAAGACGGCAAGAGGCTTTCCCCAATAGGAAGATGATCAGTAGGAAGACCACGAAAACGATGGAATGACAACTTACTGGAGGCACATTGAAAAAGAGACAGAGGCATGTCTATATAAAAAGCAGAAGAAGAAGACTAATCAACTAAACAGAAGAAAAATAATATTTAAAAATATTATTTTCTGAAATTTGTTAATAATTTGGTGTGTTTATAGTTTAAGTTTATAAATATAATTTTTAAATACAAACTTATAAGTTTACTGATATCATTTCAAATTATAAATACTAAAGATAATAATATAGACAAAACAAAAACCTTGCTCACTGGTTTATGAGAAGGAATTTTTTGAGATTATATTTATTTACATTCTGTTTTCGAAGTTCATATTTCAATGAAAATGTTACTAATCCATAATATGTATATAATTAATTAAATTAATATAAATTAATTTTTTAATACCAATTTTCTTGTTTTTTGTTGATTTATCTTCATGAATTATTTTAGATATTTCGATTTTTTTAATTCTAGAGATTATTAGCTTTTGATCGGGGCTGTGGTTTACAGAGTACACACGTAAAATTAAAAACATGCGACAAATAATTATTCCTACTAATTCTGCTTAAATATTCTGTTTTTAAGTTTTTTGGTAGCCCATATTTATCCATTGTTGATAATATGCCATCTTTAGATATTTCCATCTATTTTTTTCTGCGCCTCTGCTATCCAATTGATTGCAATTTGATTGCAAGAATGTTGCATTCTTGCAACATCTCCATTTTTGAATTGTAGTATATTCCATAATATCTTCCACCCCGATTCGTCTACGAACTTCCTCGTTCTTAGTCTATTTCTCAAGCTTATTCCAAGCATTGATCTCACCAGTTTACGTTGTGTCTTCTATTTTTACGCTGATGTTTTGGTGTGAGTTAAGATTTCTGCTCTTAAGGACTGGTAGAATACGCTGATGACTTTAGAGATAATAATATACATGCTAAAATATATTACTTGAATTTGATAATGAATGCCTAATTAAACAACTATCGACATTTGGGGGATATATTTTGAGAAAGTTTATAAAGTTCAATCTTTATACGTAACGTGATTTGTCATTATCAGTTTTTATAGATAACGTGAATTGTAATTATCACTATTAAATCTAGGCCAAGAAAATATTTTAACAACATTTTCAAAGATCTAAGATAGTTATCCAAAAAATATACAATTGAATATGATGGTAGAATTTCATGTTGGTGTTAAATATAGTCTCTATTTTGTTTTTCTTTAAAACTCTGTTCTTCTTCAAATAGTAGGAAATATTATTTTCGAGATGAGGGCGCCCGTTATACAACATGTATAACAAGGATATTAAATAACAGCGCTTTTAGGTACTTTCTAATGTGTAAAAAATTGTTTAAATAAATAAATAAACTTTGTAAACCGATGCTTTTAAAAAAATGGTAAAATTAAAAATAATAGTAAGTAAATAATAAAATTACTTTATTCAATTTTAAAAATATTATTTATAATTTAAAAATACGGAAACATGAAACTTCGCCCTATTATACAGTACCGCCTACTGTATGTACCACGTATCTTTTTAACTCGATATACATATAAACAATTAAGGCATTGTCATAGATATCATAACATAATCTACATTTACTGTTTTACAATTTACTTAGTAAACATATTAGCCACAATCGGTATATGTATGTATTAAATATAGGTATTCTTATTACAGCTACTACTCTTTCCCGAAGGTACTCGATTTACCAAGAAAAAACATGAAGCATCCGTCGAATTTGCAGCCAAACATAATTTACCACAACTAAAGTACCATCTATTGCCCAGGACAAAAGGGTTCATTGCTAGTCTCCCATCGATGAAAGGCAAAGTTCCTGCCATTTACAATATTGAAGTTGCGTTTAGAGAAGATGCCCCCTATAAACCAACAATTACTACTATGTTACTAGGAAAGCCGACAACCGCTCATATTTACTTCCAAAGAATACCGCTGGAAGAAGTGCCTGATAATTCTGAAGATCAGGAGTTATTTTTAAGAAATATGTTTATAGAGAAAGTAAGTATCAATGTATTTATTGTACTATTTTTTTATGTGTTACGTGCTGTTTATTTGGTGATACATATTTTCCTACGCATTTATTTGAACTAAACGAAAATGACAAGTTAATTTTCACAAAACTGTTTTTTTCTTAAAACTATCGTTTATTTTAAAGATCAAGCAAAATTTTTTCGACACTTCGATTTTAAACTTTTACTATCTAACGGTATAACAGTTTCGGTATTCATCAGGTGACAGTCGCACAAAAACTCATAATTTTAGTTTATTAGGCCTTCAAAATACTTCTCATTCACCTGTTGACAATAATATAAAGTATTTTTTGTTTCTTCCAACATATACAACTCTCTTATGTAAATCAGCAATGTTTTATGTATTTGTCTGATATACCTTGAACTTTTAGTAACTCTGGCCATTATATGCGTCACGTGGTCGAATCCATCGTCCGGGAAAAATTGTGTTTAAGTAATTTCGAACCCTGTATGAATAATGAGACCTAATTAAAATAATGTCTTGATAAAAATCTTGTGGATGGTTTGTGATTATGTCGGTTATTTTAACTATTATTTAATTCTATAATACATTGAGTAATTTTTTGCAATATACCTATCCACAAATTTAACTTTTCCGAAATTATTTAAAAAAATATGAAATCTATCCCATACCTCATTTCCGTCATCACTTTTATAACTATTATTCAAATCTGTTGGTGCCAACCGATTCTGAAAAACTTTAATTATAGACTTCATGTCTTTATTTTCTATTTATATGTAGTCAATTTGACTGTTTGTCCATATGGGGACACCCAAGTACGTTTGTGAATTCCTTTCATACCTACATAACACATTATTCATACTATGATGCATTGCAAATTCTATTAGGCTTCAGCCGTTGAAACTTATGTTTTCGTACTTGCTCTATCTGATATATAATTGTAAATATTTTCTCTATCGATCTTGCCGTTGAAGTTGCCACTAATTATTTTTAAATCGTACGATTTTTTGTGAAATACTGCTTCTACTTTTTAATAATAGACATATTTTCCTCGATTGGGACGTAATTCTGAATCTGAGAAGGCGTATTTCTTTCCCTACTAGAAATCCAGTTTCCAATAATCTTTACCATCTCCACTGTTGGAAAATCGGTAGTTCTCCTCTTAAATACAGAAAATTTCTTTTTATTAGGTCTCTTGGATCGTCGCTACATCAATTTTCTATTTTTCGAAAGTAAAAACTAAATTTTTTAATGCCCCTTCTCCATATGTTCTCATTACATTATATTAGCCTAACATCATCATCATATTTCTGCGTTTTCGTTGCCACATTTACGCGTCTCGCAAAAATGGAAAACAGAAAACAAAATCGATGGAAGGCAACAGTAAATACGTATTTCTGACAATTTGGTTTTCTAACTCTAATGTTACAAATTGGTTACATCGCTCATGTAGTGATACTTTCTAAAGTTAACAGTGTCTTAGCTTTTCAGCCATGATTTTCTTCTTCTACGAGAACCACGTTAACCTTGGATTTTCCCTGAATGTTCAGATGCAAAAGTTCATATTTTTGAGTGTGTCTCATAATGTGTCGGAAGTATTCCAGCTCGCGTCTCTTTATTATATTGACCACTTGTGTTGTTTGGTTCAGCCGTCTAAGGATCTCCTCATTTCTTAATAGTCATATGCACACCCATATCTCAAAGGTTTCCAAGCGTTTAATCATAGCCTCACTTAGAGTCCACGCTTCTACTCCATACAGTAGCACCGGAAAGATACAACAATATGTCATTTGAACGCGAAGGTCAATACTAAGATCGTGACTGCAAAGTACTTTCCCTCATTTTTACAAAAGCATCTCAGGCTCGTTCTATTCGGCTGTTAATTTCTACGGTTAGATTCTAGCTCTTATTGATATTGCTGTGATACACAAGTTTATCTACTCCGTCCAGTACGGCATTTCCCACTTTTATATATACCGTCATCCTGTATATAATTTTGTTTGCTAACTAGTATATATTTAGTTTTCTTGACGTTGAGTTTTAATCCATACTGATCACAGGTTTGTTATCTTTTATTTATCAGATTTGGAAGGTTATCCGCAATTAGCCAGTACTAAGGTATCGTCGGCATATCTAGTATTGTTTACGGTTACGACATTCACAATAATATCTTCTGTTGTTTCCATTAAGACTTTCTTAAATATTTCCTGACTACAAGTTAAAGACTAAAGGCGATAGTGTCAGTCTTGTCTACTCCTCTTTTTATGTTTATTTCATCCGACAGTTCTTGTTCAACTTTTATTCTTACCTCTTGATAGATTTGTAATTATTCGTAAATCTCTACCGTTCAATCTAGCTTTTTGTAACATTAATATTCTGTCTGAGAATAGGACGATGTTTTTTACAGCTTTATCTATTTTCTTCGTCACAAATATTGCTACACCATTTTTGTCTCTTGAACTGTCTTCTGAATAGTATACAATCTAATGATCTGTAGTTACTTTGCCAGATACTGGCCATCTCATTTCACTTATTCCAAGGATATTTATATTTAGGTGCTTCGTTTCGTTGATGATATTCTGAAAATTTCCATTAAGGCTTTCTTAAATATTTCCTGACTGCAAGTTAAAGAGTAAAGGCGATACTGTACAGCCTTATTTACTCCTCTTTATGTTTATTTCATCCGACAGTTCTTGTTCGACTTTTATTCTTACCATTTGATGGATTTGTAATTATTCGTAAATCTCTACCGTTCAATCCAGCTGCTTTCAATATTTCTAGCATTTTGTTGTGTATGCTTCGCATTACAATATTCCACGTCAATATTCAACTGGTATTTCTTTAGGTGCTAATACTTTTTCTAATTCATGATAATATTTTTCTATTTCTTCTTCTCCATTGTCTGTAGGTAGATATGCTTGTAATATACTCGTATTCATATTTATTGCTGTTTTTTGTAACATTAATATTCTGTCTAAGAATAGGACGATGTTTTTTACAGCTTTATCTATTTTCTTCGTCACCTCGTGGAATTACTAATAGTCATCAAAGACTTTCTAAAAATTAAGTTTTTAAGCTTTTAAATTAAATCTTATGTGTTCATCACATCATACAGAATGATATTAGTTTATAAATTGACTCAAGTCATTGATCAAGGTCAATGTATGTTCAATCTGACAGTCATCCCTAAGAAACAAATGTTCAAATCGTTTAATAATAATATAAAGAAGAAACATGGTATTAATGTTACATGATCTGATATTTAAGTGTATTGAGAATTGTATCTCTTGATGGAAATTTGTAAGAAATTTGCATAAAAATTTTTTTAAAGAATATATTTTCATGTTTCAATTAAGAATAACTTGTCAAATGAATTACAAAATGTAAATTTATAGTAAAGTTTAGAATTTTTGTTTAAAAATATAAAATTATGAAAAAATGTAATAAGATTGCATGAGGTCACCCTTCTTCCTCTTAAGTCTCCCATAATAATTTAAAAGAGGTTTATAATTGCAATTGAGGTTGATTTGTGTGTTTAAGCAACAATCAGGGTTTAGTTTCATTTCTTTGGTTATCTCAAGATCTTCCAAGAAATTCATGAGTCTAAAGTTTTTATTGGGAATGTTGTGTAAAATTTTACTGTTTTCACAAGGAGAAAAGGAATGATTATTAAATTTAATGTGATATCCAAAGTTTGATTTTTTTCTGGGTTATTGAGGTGTTCTTTGATTTTTTGATTCAGAGTTCTCATTGTTCTACCTACATAAGTCATATTACAGTCACCACAGGACAGCTTGTAAATACCACTTCTGTTTAGTTTGTCAACTTTGTCTTTGGTCTTGCTGAAGATGGACTTGATGTTATATTTGGTTTTAAAGGAGATGTTTAAGTCACTGATTTTATTAACAAGTACTCTTGAATGTTTTTTTGAAATTGGTCCTAAGTAAGATAAGGATCTATATATGGAAGTAGTGTTGGATTTTTTATCAACACTAAAAGCTTGGTTTATTGTCTTTTTAAGTATAGATTTTCTAATGACTTTTCTAATGACTATCAACAGTAGTAGAAATAAAACCATTGTTGTTTGCTATCTGTTTAATGATGGAGATTTCTTTATTGTAATTTTCTTGAGATATAAGGATATTAAGAAGTCTGTGGACATAACATTGAATAGCTGCCATCTTGTGTTGAAAAGGGTGATTTGAGGATGTTGGAATCATATGGTCAGTTTGAGTAGGTTTTCTGAAAATTGAAAATTCTAGTGTAGACAAAGAAGAAGAGGAGGAAGCATTCTTTTTGATAGTTAGGTCTAAAAAGTTGATAATGTTGTTTCTTTCTACTTCTAAGGTAAAATGAATTGCAGGATGTAGATTATTAATTATTGACAAAATATTAAAAATAACAAAAACGAATTATTGACAAAATATTAAAAAAGAAATAGCTTAAAGGAAAATTGTGGATTTTTTCACCAGAATGAAGTCTCTCCTAAGTACTTTTTAAAAACTTGACGTAAGTGAAACATTCTAAACTTTAAATTAGTTATTTATATTCGTGTTCTATTGTAACATAGTAGCCCAGGGAAATAAGCATTTTTTCATGACACTCGTCCGGCCAGGCAAACGACAGTTGTTTTGAGTAGTATGGACCTCTGTAACAAAAACCTATATGTTTCCTGCAGTCGATTTTTTGGACTTAATTAGTTATTAACAAATTAAGCTCAAAAAACGGAAAATTTTTGCTTTTTTCGTCTATCAGCAAAAAGTGAAGCAATTTAAACAAATTTTACAAGAGAGGAAACTTATAAATCGTATAAAAACCTTCAAAATGGCGTTTTCTAAATGTTTCTATCCTTATTTGTTTCTTAGGAACTTGCGAAATAAATAAAAAATTTCGGTTTTTTATAAATGTTAATAATTTTTTTGAAAATAAACGTATAACATTTATATTTCACTTAATCCTGTGTCTTGTAGTGCTTAAAATATGGTCAAAATTTCAAAGTGATCGGTCAAATAGTTTAAATGATATTTTATTTGTTTATCCCAAATTAACATTTTTTGCAACAATATAAGTCAGAAAATTATACAGTTTTAGTTATTGTAAGGGTAGCTTCTGGAAGAAGAAGACTTGTTTTATTATTTAAATTAAAAAAAATTAAGAAAATTAATTTTAAATATTGCAAAATAATTTTGCAAAAACATGTCGTTTTTTTGCTTATAAACAATTAGAATAACTTTTTAACCATTGACTGTAAAAATATTATTTTTTTATATTTAAAATGCCTGAATTTTTTCACAAATTTAACTGAAAAAAAATGTGTCCTAAAATAATTTGGGACAAAGTTAGTCTCTTTTTTTATTTAATTCATAGCACCTTTGATTATAACACTTAAATCTAATTAGCGCTATTTGAAAGAATATACTTTATAGTTTTAAAATACTAAATTTTAAAAATATTTCCCTTTAATGGAATCGTCCACAAATCTTCAAAATTTATGTAAAATCGGTCGGCTTTGAAACTCGTAGGAACTGAAGGGAGGGGGAAGGCGCTGTTAACGGTATCTCTGTTCCTTTTTTTATGTATTTCAACGTTTCTTTTTGAAGTTGTATGTACTTTTTGCATACATTACAAATATGCAATATTTCAATAAATAAATTGTCAAATAAACCACCTAATATGTTTAAAAGCAAATTTTTTTTTAATTTTATTTTTAATAATATTTAAGGTAAGTTTGAATGTAAAACAGAAGTATTTGTCATTTCCTATATTTTGGGGAATAAGCCACAATTTAAGTCTATAATAAGTTTATTTTTGACGTTTCGATTTCTACTTCGGAAATCTTTCTCAAAATACAGAACATTAATAAATTGATCAAATTTTGTTTTTGGTTACTAGGTAGAAAATTTTACTGATAACTCTTCTGGGTGATTGATTAGTGTGCTCAGTAGATCTGTTATAGTAAAAATTACAAAAAAAAGTTATTGACAAAAATTGTAGGCAGCTTTAAACTCCACATTTTAAAATAAGTTACAGGGTGTTCTATAAGATGGTGCCAGACCAATCTTATGTTTTTTTTTAAAGAAACACCCTGTATTTTATTATAAATTTGAAATCTGCTTCACTTCCACATCACAACAATGTAAAGTTTTATTATGTTATTCAGGGTATTTAAAAAGTTAGCCAATAATAACCAATATTACGTGAAAATCGTAACTCTCGATTTATAAATAAAAGTTTAAGTCCCTGTATAATTAAAAAGGAGTATATGAACATTGATCTATTGCAACAATAGTTTTTTAATAATTGTTAAAAATTATAGAATATATTCGTTTTCATAATATTCGTTAAATCAAATGCAGGGTAAGTCAAAATGCAAGTATATTATTTTCTTGATAATTTTAAATAGAACACCCTGTATTTTATATCAAAAGTATGGTATCGTACTTCAAATTTTATGGAGTATCTACTCCCTATACCTAAAGTTATCAGTTTTCTAGATATTTTTATTTTTCCATCAAAGTATTAATTTCGTATATATTTTAACGTTTACCAATAATTATTGTGAGTTGGTCATGATTAATTTGTCAGAAACTGACAGTTTGACATTATTGTTTATTAATTCAGTATTGGGGTACAGCGTAACTTAGCAACAATTATTATTTAGCAATTCAGTAATTAATTCAATTTAAATTAGCAATAATGAATTTTACTACTGATGAAATGGTGAATATGATCTGGATATTAGGGGAATGCAATAAAAATGCATTACTATCAGCTAGAATTTATCAAGAACGGTTTCCAGATGCAACCTAGCAAGATACATTTGAGAAATTGAAAGATCAATTTCTCAAATGTATCTATCCCTACACTGGTTCAGTGAATTATGAAAAACATGAACGAACAAAAACTAGTGTGACAGAGGAAAACGAAATGAGTGTGTTCAGAAACGAATAGTATTGTGTGAATGGGCCTTAGAAAAAATCAATAAGCAGAGTGATTTTTTTGATTATATCCTATTTGATGATGAAGCTACATTCCATCGAAACGGTTCTGTTAATAGGCATAACTTTCACTACTATTCAACAAGTTCCATACCACATAGTAACACGTAGTCAAACAAGATAATCTCTAAATGTGTGGGGAGGTATCGTGGGTAACCATGTAGTAGGACCATATTTTTTTTAATATAACTTAAATGGTTATTATGGATTTATTTAGATTTTATCGTAAATCAATTACTGATATTATTAGAAGAGGTTCCGCTTAATATACGTGAATAAATGTGGTTTCTACATGACGGTGCTCCTGCGCACCCCAACGAATTAGTACGTGGTGAACTTAATGATCAGTTTGGTTAAAGGTGGATCTTAAGGGATGGACCGGTAAGGTGGTCCCCAAGGTTACCAGAATTCAATAAAATAGAGACTCATTTTTTTGGGGTTACATTAAGAACGAAGTATATAAAATACTTCCAACAACAAGGGATGATATGAAAAATAGTATCCGAATTGCATTTCAAAATATTTCTTTACAAATGCTTTGTAAGATGTACAAATGTAAGCAACTCTTTCAATGGCCGCTTTCAAGTATGCATAGATGTTTTGGTAGGTCATTTTGAGCACCTTACCTAAGTAAGATAAGTTAAAATTACTGTTTTTTTTTTATTTTTCTATGTGTTGTTATTTTTTTTTTTTTTAATTTTCTGTCGGTTATTTTTTATAAATTTTTTTTTAAATAAATTGTTTTCTTTTCTGTGTCGTTATTTCGTTACTGAATTAGTTTTTGATTTTTAGTCAAGTTTTTTTTATATGTAAAACAATGTCTCGTTATACGTCCAATAAAAGTTCGTTATAAAATATCTCGTCCTATCTGAGATTTTTAATAAAATCCTAAGCTAAACCGTCCTTAAGCTTTAAACTAATTACTTTCGTGGATTATCCCATAAATTGTATATACACAAATCAAGTTCATTGAAAATTACAGTTTGGTATCATTAATATTACGGATTGCGCAGCAAACTAAAGTCAATTGCGTTTTTCTCAAAATAGCAAAATTGGTAGATATGACCTTTTAGCTTAGCAGGGCAGTATGGTTGCAATAGATCAATGTTCCTATACTCCTTTTTAATTATACATGGAGATAAACTTGGTACGATTTTTAGGTAATATTGGTTGTAACTTATAAAATATTCGGTATAACATAATAAAACTTTACATTGTTGTGATGTGGAAGTGAAGCAGATTTCAAATTTAAAATAAAAACTTATAGAACACCCGGTAAGGTTGTAACTAATTTTAAAATGTGGAGTTTAAAGCTGCCTGCAATTTTTGTCAATATTTTTTTTGTAATTTTTACTATAACAAATCTACTGAGCTTCCTCACACTAATTAATCATCCAGAAGAGTTATCAGACAATTTTTCTATTAAATAACCAAAAACAAAATTTATTAAAAGAAAAACGTCAAAAATAACCTTATTATAAACTTAAATTGTGGCTTATTCCCCAAAATATAGGAAATGACAAATACTTCTGTTTTACATTCAAACTTACCTTAAATATAACTAAAAAAATTGTTTTTAAACAAATTAGGCGGTTTATTTGACAATGTATTTATTGAAATAATGTATATTCGTAATGTACGCAAAAAGTACATACAAGTAAAATTACAAAAAAAAATGTTGAAATACATAAAAAAGGAACAGAGATACAGTTAACAGCGCCTTCCCCCTCTCTTCAGCACCCGCGTGTTTCAAAGCCGACCGATTTTACACACATTTTGAAGCTTTGTGGACGATTCCATTAATAGGCAATAGTTTTAAAATATAGTAATTTAAAACTATAAAGTATATTCTTTCAAATAGCCCTAATTACATTTCTTAAGTGCTATAATCAAAGGAGCTATGAATTAAATCAAAAAAGAGGCTAACTTTGTCCCAAACTATTTTAGGACAATTTTTTTTCCTTTAAATTTGTGAAAAATTCAGGCTTTTTAAATACAATATCCTTACAGTCAATGGTTAAAAAGTGATTCTAATTGTTTATAAGCAAAAAATCAACATGTTTTTGCAAAATTATTTTGCAATATTTAAAATTGATTTTCTTATTTTTTTTTTAATGTAAATAATAAAACAAATCTTTCAGAAACTACCCTTCCAATTACTAAAACTGTATAATTTTCTGATTTATATTGTTGCAAAAATGTTAATTTGGGATAAACAAATATAATAACTTTTGAACTATTTGACCGATCACTTTGAAATTTTGACCATATTTTAAGCACTACATGACACAGCATTAAATAAAATATAAATGTTATAAGTTTATTTTCAAAAAAGTAATTAACATTTATAAAAAACCGAAATTTTTGACTTATTTTGCAACTTCCTAAGCAACAAATAAGGATAGAAACATTTAGAAAACGCCATTTTGAAGGTTTTTATATGACTCAACTTTCTTTTCTTGATAGACCAAAAAAGCAAAAATTTTCCGTTTTTGACCTTAATTTGTTAATAACTAATTAAGTCCAAAAAATCGACTGCAGGAAACATATAGGTTTTTGTTACAGATGTCCATACTATTCAAAACAACTGTCGTTTGCCTGGCCGGACGAGTGTCAAAAACAGGGTACTTTTTTTGCTTATTTCCCTGGCCTATAGCTCTAAAGATGACTTTGCAAGCCTAATACGCTCATTAGGAAATAAAAGTTTACACACTTAAAAAATACTTTTCCATGCTTCGATTTGTCGTAAGTGTGTACAAAAACATATTAGTCTTTTTATTTATATATACAACGTAGTCCGATTAGTACAACTTCGCATATAACACTAACCGTTTTTAGCGACGTAAGTAAAGCATAATGTTTGGTTGAAAAGTTGAAAAGAGACGTTTAAATGTTTACATAGGCAGAATGGTAGTACTGTATCCGACAAAGTAGCAGCTGTCTTAATAATTGGTGAATGAGAAACAATTTATTTATTTAATTTATTCATCAAAATCAGCTTAAACCCAAACAAAATTAGTATCATTGAATAGGTATTTTCAATACATTTCAAACGAGATATCACTTGCCATAAGGTCCCATTTAAAATTATTGGCCAGAGTGGCTCTGTAACGTCATCTATAATTATTACGTTACCTGTTATAACTAGTTGAGAAGACTAGGTCCGTTTATTTCCTTCCACCAAATTTCACTATTATAAGTTCAAAACATGCGACGGGGGACTTTTGACCAGCATATAATAAAAATAGTTGAAATTTATATCTTGAGCTTGACTGAAATTTAGAATTGTATGAAAGTAGATGAAAAGAAGTAGATGAAAAAATTTATTTTCATAAAGCATATTAACGTGAGATACTCTAGACGTGTATGTACATTATAGGTTTTAATTAATTATTTTAAATATTTTAGGACAAAATGAAGGAGAGTTTTATCAACACAGGTGATTTCTTTGCAACGTCAGGGGTAACTCGTGTGGATTCGTTTGTAGTAAAACCGAGGCTGCATTCTATATTCAATTTCATCTTCTGGATATTTATTACTTTAGTTCCTATGTCATATTACCTAATGAAATTATTGTTTAGCGGCGAATTAGTTTATTTCTCTATTGGAGCAGGAATCCTTGGAGCATGTAAGTATAATACCGAAATTTATTAAAATTTTTTAAAATGATCCATCAATTACATGTATATATATATATATATATATATATATATATATATATATATATATATATATATATATATTTATATATATATATATATATATTAATATATATATATATATATATATATATATATATATATATTAATATATACATATATATATATATATATATATATATATATATATATATATATAAGAAAAAAGAAGTACTTGTGACTCGTTTGGAAAAAATATAACACTGTTTTTGATGGGTTGGAGTCAATAAAAGGGACTATTTGTTGACTAATTTTTACTCGAGCTTTCAATTGAGATTACAATTTTTATCAAGAGCTTCTAAAAAATACAAAATGTCTTACAAAGTTGAACTAGAAATAAAAAAATTTTTGTTAACTCACCAAATAAAATTAGTGTTTATTAGTTTATAAAAAAAAAAAAAAAAAATTATTTGGTGAGTTAACAAACAATTTTTTATTTCTAGTTCAACTTTGTAGGACATTTTGTATTTTTTAGAAGCTCTTGATAAAAATTGTAATCTCAATTGAAAGCTCGAGTAAAAAATAGTCAACAAATAGCCCCTTTTATTGACTCCAACCCATCAAAAACAGTGTTATATTTTATATATATATATATATATATATATATATATATATATATATATATTATATAATATATATATTTATATATATTTATATATTTATATATATATATATATATATATATATATATATATATATATATTTATATATATATACTTATATATATTAAAGACTACGACCGTCAATTTGTATTAATAAAGTATTAAACTAGTGAATTCAGAGGTTTAATCGGTCATTCAGGTTCGCAAAATAAAAAACAGAAGTCAACTACTTCATAAGTTTATAGAAGACGTTTCGCTCTATACTTCTAAAGCTTCATCAGTTCTCTAAAATACGAAGATGACATAGAGTTTATAAGAAATACAGATCTAATAATTTATAACTTACTCATTATTGAGAACTAACTTAAAAAAAAACCGAAACAAAGAACACAAAAACTTTGCAAAAAATAATATCATTCGCAGAAACGAAGATTTAAAAAAGTTTTAAACGTACATTTGGCTTCATTTAGAGACGGTTCTCCAATGAAGACAAACAAAACACTGATTTATACCTTATCGTTTGTTGTAGTATATCGTACCTTGGAATTTGTTGAACATATGGCCCTTAAAAATTTTCGGTATCGCGTCACGTCGTTTGCATAGATTGCAATAAATGTAAAAAATTTAGTCCCAAGTTTGTTATTTATTTATTCTATATTTGTTTGTATAGACATGATTTCGCTTAACTATATCCAAATATTTCTACTTACAGTTGCTGACGCGTGGAATCTCAAATTTGGTTTTTACATACATTCCTCTTTTAAACAGAATAGTTTAAAAACTACGAAATAAAAACTCGTATTGAAAAAACCAGAAGCCCTTTTAACAGTCTTAGAAAGATTATCTGCAACCTATCTTTAATTATCAATATACGCATAAGAATTCTTAGATGTTACGTCCTTAGTGTCCTTCTCTATGGAGTAAAAAGCTAAAGTCTTACAGAAGATGCTATAAAACGATTAGAGGTATTTGAAATGTGGTGCTACCGACGTATGTTGAGGGTCTCATATATACACCACACAAGTAATATAACTTCTCCAGAGGCTAAGAAAAGACAAAGAAATTATCAACACCGTAAAGAACAGAAAATTGGCTTATTTCGACCACAGCATATTGAGGGTAAGAGAGGCCCTGGACGTAGGCGTATATCCTGGCTGACTAATCTTAGGAAGTGGACTGGTTTAACGTCAACTGATTTATTTCGTGCTGCTGTGAATAGAATAAGATGGGTCAATGTGGTCGCCAACATCTCTAGAGGATATGAGGAATTCTACAAAAATTCGCACCTTAACTGGTGCCAAATATGGTGATATTGCAATTTGCTGCCCGTACCCCGCAATAACATTTTTTTTCTGTAGGTTGATACCAAAAAAGCAAATTTAAGTTTTTTCCAACAAAAAACTGATTTGTTCGCTAAAGCTATTTCATTCTTCTAGCGATCTGCCTCGAAAAACGAGTGAAAGAGACTTCTATGCTTGGAGCACACGTACATATCAGGTACCAATCGCTTCGTCTTAGTCTCTAGAAGGAACTCTGGCCCTTTGAAGAGCCAAGAAACACCTGCCCAAAGCGTGGCAAGCGGTTATTCAGTCCCTAAAATCGACGTGTTTTTTTTTTTCATTTTTTCGCGATTTGAACCGAAAATAGATTAAAAGATACCTCTATAGTTGGAGCACACCTACATATCAGGTACCAATGGCTTCGTCTTGGTCCCCAGAAGGAACTCTGACCCTTTGAAGAGCCAAGAAACACCTGATCAAAGCGTGGCAAGCGGTTATTCAGTCACTAAAATCAACGTTTTTTTTTTTTCATTTTTTCGCGATTTTATCCGAAAATAAATTAAAACAGACCTGTATAGTTGGAGCACATGTACATATTAGATACCAATCACTTCGTCTTGATCCCCAGAATGAATTCTGATCCTTTAAAGAGCCAAGAAACACTGCTCAAAGCATCTCCACACTTTTGTGCTTTACTTGATTGCGTTTGCCAATATCGTAGCTTGTATTGTATAATAATTATAGTGCAGTATATAATTTTAATTACCTGCAAATAAGTAATTTCCTTTTATTTTATTTTAGTCTATATACTGATGTGTAAAACCATCGGTATGTCCGAGATTGATAAAGGATCCTCATATGGAGCTCTAGCTGAAACAACTCCTAAGAAGTCTATGTAGACTTAACATTCAACATTAAAGTTTTCAGGACTCCCTGTGATTAGTTTCCTTCTATCTAGAGTATCAGATGATTAGTTAGACTTTGTGCCAATGCTCATGAAAAACCTTTTTTCAGTTGTAATAGCCTCGGAAATTGTACAGGGCTAAATGAAAGAGTTAACCTTGATTATTTATTTTAATTTATAATAAGTGTAGATATTTGTTTAAAAAAGCTGCTTAGAACTAATTTCATTAAAATACAGATTTTTAAAACTGAAAATTGAATTTAAATTCTTTGAAAATATATAATATTCGATACTGGATACCGAATTGTTTATTGATTACATTTAAATTACATTGTCAAATCAGATAAATTTTAGTTGATTATATTAAACCGATAAGGCCCAGCGCTCACGACGTAACTGTTTTAAAACTACGGTTTGAAACAGAAACCGATGGCACTCGCAACTGTTTTGTGACGAGTGGTTCCGCGGACCGTGGACATTCCG
Organism: Diabrotica balteata; assembly: GCA_918026665.1. NCBI lineage: Eukaryota > Metazoa > Arthropoda > Insecta > Coleoptera > Chrysomelidae > Diabrotica > Diabrotica balteata. The sequence goes on from OU898279.1 coordinate 71,444,548, forward strand.
CTACGCTGAATGGATATTCGTCTACGAGATTATCTGGCTGAAAATGATGTTCAATTAGTGTCCTAACCTAACCTATTTGTTTCGAATCTCATCCCGTGTTCACAGATGTGTTGCAGTGACAAAAGATTCATATTTATTTTCTGAATATTTGGAAAACCTAGGATATAAATATTTTAAGATTATATAGAAATTATATAAATTATACGGAAATTTATATGAAAAAGATCAAAACATACTGTTTAAATTATTTCAATTGTATAAAGAATTTATGTTAAATATTATATTTATATGGGGTATAGAATTTATGTTAACTGAACATTTGAAAAAAAAATTGTATTTATTTTAATAATTTATATTTTATGATTTTATTTTAATTCTATGTAGACATTACAGTTGACAGTTGGATATGAGTAAAAATGAAAAATATAATACAAAAAATATTTATTTTTATAATAACTCATAACTTTTTCTAATTGAAAACGTAACGAAAAATCTAAACGTGAAATAAAAAATAATTTGTTCAGATGTCTACGGATAACCGAGAAATATTCTTTTTGAATAAAAAACACAGTTTTCTTTTCGGATAAAGCATTTGCACACTTGTAACATTTTGTCACATTAACATTGCATGTAATCCAACTGATCCGAAACTATTTGCTCAGTATGCGGAGACAGGTATTATTTAGGTTTTAAACTAGTTTTCAGTCGTTGTTTTAAAACAGTTGCGCCGGGGGCGCTGAACTAAATACACAAGTCAAGTGAACAATAATATATATATATATATATATATATATATATATATATATATATATATATATATATATATCCCGAAAATTTTAATTTTAAATGTCGGTTTTTTAAAAATATGCGAAAGTGATGACGTGACTAGGTTTGACACGGTGCAGTGGCGCAATTGTGGATTTTGAATGTTAAAATGTGGTTGTTGTAATACCTCATTTGAAAGGTAATGAATAATGTATTCAACAGTATCATACTTAACTGACTAATGCTTATAAAGGGAAAATAAAAATTAATTTAATTTAATCAGAAAATAATTTTACAATAATGAACTACAATAGTTTATTACGAAATATTTTTCTAACCAAATTAAATGCTAAAAATGCCATCCACCGGTGTCTTGACAATAAGAAAATCAACGAACACATTTTTTCTTGCGTATTACGAATAACTTCCGGAATAATTATCCAATTCGGTCTTTCAACTCATATAGATTTTGCGCTTGAAGTTTATCTAAGAGGTAGAGGTAAGGTAGAGGTCCACCATCTTGTTATGAACAGATTCTATCATCTGGTAAGTTGCTGGCTTTTGAAAACATATTGGTAAGAACTGGTATAATTTCTATTTGTGGAAATTGCAGATATTTCAAATTGCTTCCTTGCAAGATTTTCTTCAAAAAAATAAGAACCAATAATGGTGCGATCAAGTATTCCCACCCAGACATTGATTTTCTGATGGTGTTGAGTATGACCTTTAGTCATTCAATGAGAATTTTCCTTACTCCAGTCTTTGCAATTGTGACGATTGGCCGGTAGGCAAAATGTAGCCTCATATGAAAAAATAATTTGTTTAATAAAATATGGATTGCGATTACATAAATCCTGAAAAAAGGTAACAACAATGTTTACGACGATTGGGATCATCTTTTAGTTCTTGATGTAACTGAATTTTGTACTGATGGTACTTTTCGTACTTAAGAACATATCATACCGACCGTTGAGATATGCCTGTGCCCGCTGCAAAACTAAAAACTAAAGCATTTTTTACTTTTTGGTGAAATTTGGTGGATCAGACAAAACGTCAACTGATATTTTAATTAAGATTAGACAGGCAGCTTGATTTTTCTCAAAGAATAGCATCTTAATTTTTGACGATTAATTGCTGTTATTTTTTTGTGTATTTCTGTAGCTTTGTCATTTTTTTTTTTTTACTAAAAGATAGTTTATGAAATACCGGGTGTGTAACCTAAAATAGGCTACAACAGCTTATTGTTAATAAATTTTAACATTCTCAAAGCAAATTATCTGCAAGTAGCAACTTTTCAAACTGAAAAAATTAATAAATCTTTGTTCACACCGTAGGAATAATAATTGATCCCATTACTGAATACAATATTAGAAGAAAGATCTTTGAAAGGGGGTAGTACAAACCACATTTCAATTAAAAAAAATTAATTTTGTCACTACGTCAAAACTACTGACATGACCATGTTCGCATATTCGGCATTTAATTTAAAAAAAAAATCGATTTATTTCCTATATTTTAATCCTACTTCAGAAGTTATCATATAAAGTAAATTGTTAACAAAATAATGAATTTGTTTCATGATTTAGCTGCGCTCTGTAGATATATATATATATATATATATATATATATATATATATATATATATATATATATATATATATAGTAAACTCTTAAATATTGGGGAAATCCGCAAGAAAGACTAATGTTTCGCCAAAGAGAATTAATTTGGCTTCTTCAGGGTTGAAAGAGATTAGCCACCATATATTATCTATTAAAAAACACTGGTGATCTTACCGTAACTTAGAATTGTTGAGTTAGAATGTTAAAAAACTGCTAGTAACAACATAGTGTTTTTTTGTTACTATGTGAAAACAATTTTTACTGCATTCACATATATTATAAAATTCACATAGTAAAAAAACCACTATGTTGTTACTAAGTTTTTTAACATTCTACCTCTACAATTCTAAGCTACGGTAACATCACCAGTGTTTTTTAATAGATAATATATGGTATCTAATTATAATTTCTTCTCTTTCAGCCCTGGAGTAGCCAAATTAATTCTCTTTGGCGAAAACATTCGGCGAAACAATTGATACTCATTAGAGTCTTTCTTGGCAGATTTCCCCAATATTTAAGAGTATACTATTTAACTTATCTGCAAAGATTAAATTTCTTTTCTTATATATATATATATATATATATATATATATATATATATATATATATAAAGCAGTTGGATATTGGCCGACTGACTAATAGAAAAATAAAGGATAATAAAATAAAATATAGAGAAATAAAAAAGCTTAGTTGTTGAGATATAGGTAATGCCAAGTTTAGAATCAATTTGTTATAAATCAAATATGCTTATAACTATTGTCTTACAATTTGGTTAATAATATAATCTTGAAGGGAGTAAAAAATTCGGACATTACTTTTGAAAAATTTAATCGGTAGCGCAAACAAAAATAAAGAGAATTTAGAAAATGTAACAGATTTTTTATTTCAAGTGGCAGAAAAAATAGGAGGAAAATGTTACTCTAATTCTGATAACGCACCACTAGTAATTTTTTCAAAAGTTAGTTGTCAAATTAGTATTAAAGGGAATATTGTTCACGAAATTTGAAAACAATATTCGTTATCTCTTTTTAGTATATAATAAATTTTCGATTTTTATCTTGAACCTTATATTTCAGCAAGTGAGCTGTTTTAGGATTATGTACTATATCAAAATTAACCAAATAGCGAGAGCTCTCTTTGGTAGTATATTGTATATATTGCTATTTATTGTATACCTAGATACACACCGTTGCTATATCTCCGTGTTTTGATTAGCCATGGTCATTTAAAGAGTATATTGTCATTGTGATTTTTGTTGATCACATTTTTATAATTAGTTGTTGGGGGTTTCTTCATTATTCCGGCATGTTTTTCTACTTCAGGACGTATTAGTTTATACTAAGTTTTCCTATAAACTTTCTTATGTTGTATTTTTTTGCATCAAATTTATCACTGCTGCGTCTGCAAAACCGGACATTCTTTGTATAGTTAAAAATTTTAATAGTTTTCCTTTAGTTGAAAAGGCTTAAAAATTAATTTTGTATTATTGCGTGTGGTTTAAAATATAACAAAATTCCGTCGTATAAAGGTATACATTTAAACGTGGATTCAAGAGGAATCGCTTTGGTAACAACCACAATCCAATATAATTTTCCAAATTTATTTGTTGGTTTTTGGATGACGATATGACCATTAAAAGTAATATTTACTTTTGAAAAAGTTAACAATTGATTGATGCTGTTGTAAAACTTACTCTTTGATTAACTAACTTTTAATACTTATTATTGTAGCCAGAAAATCTCATGTCATTGTATATTGCGACTTGAAGCTTTAATATATCGTCCTTTTCTTCCTTTTTATATATATTTATAAGTTCCTGTACAGTTAGTAAATAGATTTAAGTTCCACAAAAACCTGTACAAATATTTCGAGTATGACAATTATTTTTACAAATAATGTGATTACAAGACTTGAACATTTATATTTATTGCCACCTATTAACTGAAATATTAATTGTATCGAAGAATGTTTTTATGTTAAAAATATTTTTGACAGTTTTTAATCTTGTAGTTTGTTACGTTTGTCTTAAGACGTAAAAGCAGTAATTTTATAATTTTTAAGTAAGTTATAGTCTTAATTAAAGTAAAATAGAAAGTATTCATAACTATTAAACCGTGATTGATTACAACTTATGAATTTATGATTTTTATGAGTTTAAAAAAGTACATAATACCACCAGGACTAGCCTTAGAATAATATAAAATAGTAAACTATTAAGTTTAACCACTACCATAGCATTGCTAATTTTGCCTTGAATGCCAAATAATTACTATAATCGTTTTTAGATATTCCCATTCCGTCCTCTTCTTCTTCTAGTTCTATGACCGTTATCGATCGTTGAATATCATGGTTGCTACCATATTCGCTATCGTGACTATTCACAGCAGCTCTAAATAATGATGTAGTCTAATTTTCGTACCATTGTCTTAGATTTTTCATCAGCTTTTAATTTCTACGCTTGGATCTCAGATCTCATTGATATTACTTTCGGGATATACGAGTTTCTCCACTCTGTCCAGTACTACGGCATCTGCCCTACTCATTCCTTGAGCCCTTGTCAGGGCGTGGTGACACTCTAAATATTATTGGCTTGCTGCCTCCATTGCCTGTGATCCTGTGCCATACGGACGGCTTCATCTAGGCATTTTCTCACCAGAGTTTTCATTTGGTCTGCCCATCGTGTTGGAGATCTTCCTCTTGGTCTTCGACCTTCTACTTTTCCTTCTTCTACGAATAGTTCCATGGTACCCGTTCTTCTAGCTATTTGGCCGAAGTAAATTAGTCGTTTTACTTTTTTTAATATCCTGTCTTTTTTGTAATATATCTTTTATATGAAGCTCCTCTATAGAATTCTATAGAACCACATTTCGAAGACTTCGATCTTATTCCTATCGATTTTTTTGAGTGTTTATGTTTATTTTTGAGCTGCATATGTAGCCATTGGAAAAATAAGGGTATTAACAAACCTGAGCTAAGTATTCCTTGTTATTGTTCGGTCTTTCCATATTTTAATTCGTTTGGCTGTTGCGGTTCGGGTCATTGCTAGTCTACTTGATTTCTGAAAAGCAGTCGCCATTGTTGGTTATCAGGGAGCCCAAGTATACAAATTTGCTTTATCTACGATCATTATTTTTTGTTTTTCCGGTGTTGAACTGAAGTCCGAAATCTTCGCTTATCTGGCTTAGCTGTTCAGTTATGGTAATAATTTCGACTTCATTCGCTGCTAGTATAAGTGTTTCATCTGCGTATCGCAGGTTGCTGATTGTTCTGCCTTCTACAGTGATTCCTCTATCCCATTCGTCTGGTACTTTTCTCGTTATATATTCAGAATATATGTTGTGATATATGTGTCATAAAAATGGTGATAGTATGCAGCCCTGTCTAGTGAGTTTTTTGTTTTGAACGTATCTAAATATATTCCGTGTATTTTAACTTTGGCTGAGTTTTTATAATCCAGATTTCTTATTAGGTTAACTAGGTGGGTAGGTACCCCCACATTTTTCATTATACTCCAAATGGGATCCCATTTTATTAAATCGAAAGCCTTTGTGTAAAATACGAAACAGAACACCATTGGTATGTTGTAATCTCTCGCTTTTTCTATTGTCGGTCTGCTGTTCAGTATCTGCTCCCGCGTTCCTTTTCCTGGTACGAATCCGCATTGTTCTTCGACTATCTCTGGAAGTAAAAAGTTCATTAGCCGTTTATTTTTTATATGTAGCAGGAGGAATAAGGGCAATAGTCCTTTAATTACTGCATACGGTTAATGACCTTTTTTTATGGATGGGTATAAATGTTGATTCGCACCACGTATCAGGCCATTCAGCTGTGATCCATATATGTTACCATATCCAGTATTTTATATACGCCAATCTCGCCCATTGCTTTTAAAACCTCTCCTGGTATGCCATCGATCCCTGGGGATTTTTTGGTTTTTAGTTGGTTGAGAGCCTGATCGTAAGATTATTGGTTCTGCCTCACTGATTGCATGTTTCTTGTGTTCTGAGATTGATGCATCTTTTGAAGTGTCTTTGTACTGCTCTGAAATGCTCTATATGTCGGTTTTTCTTCTCTATTATAGTCTTGAATGGCTCGAAGTTGTGGCCAAATATTTAACTTTTTTAAATAGTTCATGACTTTCATGGCGGTTTGCATGTTTCTCCAGTTCTTGACACATGTTATTTATATGTTTGTTTTTATCTCTGATGCACATACCTTTTATTCTCCTGTTCAGTTCCGCTATTTCTTGAGTGTGGCTTAATATTTTTGTGGTATGTTGTAGCACAACTCTTCTTGTTTTCTACTAATTCTAAGGTTTCCCCTGACATCCGATGTTTGTTCTTTTGGGTTTTACGCGGGGTGCACTCTTTTTCCACTGAATATATCCAGCTTTTTATTCCATTCCACGTTTTATTTATGTCTTTTAAGATTTGTGGTTTTTCTTTATTTATCAGTTTCATCTGCAATTCTTCTCTGTTATTAACCCGTAGCTGTTTTGTATGATGCATTTTTCTAGTTGTAAGTAGTGTCAGCCTGCAGTTCATTTTTACAGTTTATGATCTGATCCACGTATACCCCAGGCATAGCTTTTACATTTAATACTGAGGTTTTCCTTTTTTTGTACGAGTATGTAGTCGATTTGATTTTTATGTTCTTTATTTGGACTAGTCCATGTTGAGAGCCTTCTTGGTTGGTGTTTATAAAGTGTAATTGTTATCACTAGATTACGATTACTATTTGTCATGTAATTTTATTTGCTAACTCATGTATTCAGTTTTCTTAATATTGCGTTTTAATCCACACTAAAGAGTAGAGGCGAGAGTATATAAGCTTACCTTGCAACTCGTTTTATATTTTTTTTTATCCGGCAGTTCTTGTATAACTTTTATTCGTGTAACTCTTTAGTTGTTTTCAATATTTCTAGAATGTCGTTATATCGGACCTTGTCAAGAGCCTTTTCAAAATCAATTGCGCAGATGTATGCATTTTGATTTATATCTCTGTATCAGTACTTGGATACTGAACAAAGCTTTTCTCGTACCCAAGCTATTCCTAAATCCGAATTGAGTATTTTTAATTCTCCCTTCAATAACATATATATTCTGCTATGATTGCTCTAAGAAGATTATCAAAAAAGGACTCATTAGACTTGTTGTCCGATAACCACTGCATGATGTTTCATGCATACATGTCTTTGCATGATGTTTCTTTGGTATTGTGACAAATATCGACTTAAGTCAGTCGGTTGGAATATCCCAGTGCCATAAATTCTCTTCAAGAGACCACAGAGTGCTTTAATCTCATTTTCTTTCAAAAACTTATAGTATTTCAGTATTCTGTGTTATAAATGGACCCGTTGTCAGTTTTTTTACAATTCTTTATTCTTAAACTCTTATATATTCTGTCCATCTTAAGCTAGCATTTGGGATTATTCAATGTTTGAAACTTTTTCATTCTTTTGTCATTTTATCATTTATTGAGATTATCGTATATGTTTAATAGAGTTGTATATCCCGCCCAGTTCTACACTTACGTGCTGACGTCGTTTTTTACTAGGTATTTGTTACAAACTGTATAATGGTGATTGTTGCTTATGTAATGTATAAGGTGCAATATGTTTTTTGAGTCATGTTTATACATGGAGATGCATATTTTTGTTATTTCAGATTTATTTCATTAAATATATCGCTATATTGATGTTTATATCTTTCATCAATTATTATTTTTTATTTAATTATACCATTACTGCTAAAATAGATCATATATGTTCATATTATTCTTTAATTGTCTAGATTAGTCCCCTACATATTTTAATGACTGGTCAAGATGTCGTCCATAGCGAGATGTGGGCGAGTTAAACTTTGATGTAATTTCAGTATATCGTCATACTGTATGCTACAGTGTAAATTTAAAAATACATTTAAATGTTAATGTAAAATATAGAAATTTGTATATTATTTATTATTTTTTGTCATGAATTTTCAAGCTTCTTGGTTGCTTGTGTTCATTTTCTTTAAAAACCTTCTTCGATGCAACAATTATTCATATGTAATTTAAAAACTGATTTTACTGATATTAAAAACTAAAGAGCACATCTATAAAGCATTTATTTAGGGATATCTCATTTTTATATTATTGTACGTGAGTATGTTGACATCTGTTACGCTACTGTCGTAAATGTAACAAATGAATTTGAATGTTATTGTAAAATATAGAAATAAAAAATTATATTGTAGTTTTATCCTAACATCTGCTCAATAGACCTAGCACGATTATTCATGTACTCTAGTTATCCATAAGACGGTGAAAACAAATGTGATGGAGTCATGTTTTGTCATTTTCAGAATCACTAGAAACAATATACAATAGAGTATTGTCTACCAAATACCAAATAAGCTTTAATTTAAAATGAATATGACCCTCCAGTATACCACTACTGTAATAGCCTCCTTTCCGTCAAACACGTGATAGTGGACTGCTGCCAGTATGAGATTCTTCCAGAAACAAGCACAACCTAAAAAGAATCTAAAAGACATTCTAGGTGTTCCAAACAGTTTTGACAATGTTCTTAAATTTTTAAAAGAAACAAGTTTAATTCAGCTAATATAAACAGTGCCTAGTGATAAGCTTTAGTGTTTTAATTTTTCCACAAAAAAAAATTGTTGTATATAAAATATGTATAATCTTGTAAACTGTACCCGTGTCAATGACCATAAGCTGTCGAGACACGTTAATTTTAAATAAAAAAAAAATGAATATGCAACAAACGTATTTCAGCATACTTCTATCAAGCTTTACCATAATTGACATTTGTTTTAAATACTATAAATACTACAATAGCTGTACATATCTGAACACCAGATGCTGTTCTGACAGCTTAAATAGAGACAAATATTTCGCTTGCTAAAATTCTCTTGCTATTATGGCAAAATTATTGGATTTTTCACATAATGTAGAAGTTGACTTATCTCTTCATTACCAAGATTTTTAAAGACATTTAGCAGTAGAATGACTTTAAACTGGGAGTTTGAAAAAATAATGATATACAGTGTAGGTAAAAGTTTATGGTCGGTATCGACCTTTAAATCGGCGAAAATGCATTAGTGGAAATAATAAAAAAGGAAAAGTTCAACGTTGCCAAACTTATTGGTTTTATTTGACCTATTGTCTTTTTAGCATTTGAACAATGTTCTAAGATAATAAAATTTGTGCGAATTGATTTAAATGGCAGCTTACTGTTTTTTATTGGGAATATGCAACAATTTTACTTTACAATAAGTGTAATTTAACAGTTTGATTTCCACTTCGGAAATCGTTTTATAGAAATAAAATTTATTAATGTTTCGTATTTTAAGTACGATTTCCGAATTTTAAATCTAAACATCAAAATAAGTTTATTTTAAAGTCACATTGTGCACTATTCCCAATAAAAATAATAAACTGCATTATGACTCCACAATAAAAAAAGCTTCATACAAAATTATTTGGCTACGTCGCGTCTCGCGTTGTCAAAGTAACTTTGATTTTAACACGGTGGTAATGAGTAGAGGTGGGTCGTTGACGTTTTTATCGTTAAGGCAACTGAACCGTTTTTCGTAAACTAGTTGAAAAACTAGTTCGAACGCTAATCAATACTTGATTGTAATCAAATATTTAATTACAATCAAATACTTCACAGCAGCTGTCGTATTTAAAATTAATAAAAATTGCTTATTATTATTATTGATTTGTAATTAAAAACATGAAATTGACATCAGAAAGATTCAAATTATGGTTTATTTTAAATTAAAACACAAAATAATAAAATTGAATAAAATAAATAAGTCAACATAACCTCAAAAGTGACGTATTTGAAATTGATTAAATAATTGATTACAACCAAGTTTTGATTAGCGTTCGAACAATCGGCCCTTGGTAAATTATTCAACTAGTTGATTGTTTAACAGTAGTTTCAAGTAAGAGAGTACATAAACAAACATGATGGCTATTATCGATTATGTGTATATGTATTGAAGTGAAAGAAACTAATGAAGGATATATTTATTATAACTTAAAAATAATAAACTAAACAATACAAATAGTAAATCGTACTTACATTTACATTTCACGTTATTATAAATCGCGAATCGTCTAAATTGACATTTAAAAACATAAGTTTTTCCACTTTACTTGTTGTTAATCGTGTTCTTCTTTTATGTGTTCACATTTACAATATTTTATGAATATGGTAGTTAAGTTAGGATATACATGGCGATGGTTTTTCCATCACTGTAATGGACAGTTCCAATCTGCCTTCAAATTTCTTCTGGATAATATATCATCAGACAAATACATGTCGACTTCTTTTATAGCTCTCGATTCAACTGTATGTTTAGATGAGTCATGTCCAATTAATTGATCAAATATACACCATGGACTTGTCATTTTTATCGGTTTCTTTTTCTTTTACTGATTGATTTTCAATGGTACAAACTTCTTTTTTTTTAATTATAGAAGTAACCAGCTTCTTAACTCTTTCTTTTGTTTTTTAGCCTTATTTTTATTAGAAAATCTCTACACTTTAAATCGTGAATCCATAACTCTGTTCTATCCCTCTAAATCTTTTTGCTAAACCCGATTTTAGTAATTGTACTACGTCGGATACTATGGATGTAAGGTTACCGTAATTTTATTGAAAGATTCTTGAAGGCAGCGTACCATAACAATAACTGAAGTACGCTTTGTCCACTAATTTTTTTGCCACTCTAATATATATATATATATATATATATATATATATATATATATATATATGTATATATATATATATATATATATATATATATATATATATATATATATATATATTTATATATAATATATTCAAACACTTCAAAGTCACTTTTAAAAAAGATTTATTTACAATTTATAAAACTAACAATAATTTTGAACTACAAAAATGTAAAGGTAACTTTCAAAATATAAATGGACACCGGGAACATGTGTCTTACTAATTTATAATATTCCTTTGCTGTCTCTGCATTCTCCAGAGGCGGCGACTATATTTCTCCTCCTTCCTTGGGTTCTGACTTTGTCCTCGAAGTCTCTTTGAATATGGTTTCTAATATCGAGATTTGGGATGGCTGTAGTTTGGGTCCATAGAGCAATTTGGAAATTCTCTTCCTTTTCTTCATTACAATTGTCAATAATATTACTAAAACAGAAATTATTAGGAATATGGCTGTGGCTCCAAGTCCTGTTGAAATCTCCGGTAGGTTTTGCAGAGGAACAATGGGTTGAATTTGGTCATGAGTTTCTGGAATTTTTAATTTTTCTATTTTTAATTCTTTATCTGGCATCAATTTAATTGGAATGACTTCGGGGATTAGAATCTGTTGAATTGTTTTCTTGGTGTATGTAATTCCTTCTATAAGTACGGTTTCATTTGACATCAGAATGCTGCCTACTTGGACTTCTTTTTGTTTAATTTTTATTGGTCTAACAACTCCTAACATGATAACTGTATCGGTCTCTTGTACAAAGTTTTCTGTAACTAATGTTTTAATGCAGTTTTGTACATTAGGAATAAGACATTTGGAATTGACTGGTTTCGTACAAATGACATAGTCTGCTTGGCCGGTACAACTTTCGAACCATTTGTTGTTGGCAAAAAATTAAGCTGGTGTTAAAATCATAACGTGATCATCGTTAGGGATTGGGTAAATTCTAAATGTTAAATAGGAATTTTCAATAAGGATTGGTATTTTAAGGATAATGAGCATTGTCTTAGAAGTAACACAAATAATAGATTTAGAAGATTCAACGAGTTCATAAGGATGTTCATTATCAGATAATAAAGAATTCGTAGAATAAATTTTTACTAAATTTTCTTTCAAGTCTAAAAGTTTTTTTAATGTGAACAGTTCAATATTGGACAAGTTAAAATGAGAAAGAGTGATAGTTCTAAATCATTTCATTAAAAATTCGTTAATAATCTGTAAATTTAAAATATCATTATGTATTACAGCGTATCCATCAAAATCTGCCGATAATCTCTTAATTTTTGTGAAAAGTATTTTCGTATGGGTCAGAAGTGTGGGTCTTTAACAAGAATATGTCACAAAAACTCCTCTCAACGGAAATGATGTACTGGAGAAGATGTTCCGGGTTAACTTTGTTTGACCACATAAGAAATGAAAACATAAGAGAGAGAATGAAAGTAAAAAACACAATAATGGATACGATAGCCGAAAAACAATTAAAATGTTATGGACACCTGAGACGGATGAACGAAGAAAGGATACCACGAAAGGTTTGGAACTGGAGACCTACACAGAGAAATAAAAGGGGAAGGCCAAGAAAGAAATGGATATCCAATATTCATATAGAAATGGAAAATAGAGGTCTTCAAGAAGGAGACTGGGCCGATAAGAAATTATGGCGATTGGGATGCGAGAAGCGACAAAATTAAAGTTGTAAACACTCGCTATATATATATATATATATATATATATATATATATATATATATATATATATATATATATATATATATATATATATATTGTTATGATTTTGTATTTTTGATTTTAATTTATTTACTTGAAACAATCACAAAAATATACTTTCTCGTTATCAATGTCCTAAAAAATAAACTTCTGATATTTCTTATGTTCAGTGAGTTCAAAGTTTTCTAGTTGTATTTATCGGGATAGGAAAAACAAAGGATAATAATAAAAAGTATAATACATAAAATACAGATATTTTTTATTTTATAAAAAAAAAACAATTATTAAATTTGCCGTTATCTTTTCAATCAGCGAATATGCATGTAATGAAATTAATACAAAAAGAAAATTTTAATTCTTATTTTCTTCTTGAGACAAAACAATTTGAAACTAATTTAAATTTGGATACCTTTATAAACTTTTATCTTCCTTATATTTAAAAAATCTATTTTATTATGGAAACAAAACTTTAAAACATTTGATAAACGTAAAAAGGTCTAATCATGCTTTAAACTGGTAACAACAATGAGGTAAACAAATCGCATTTAAGATTTACACACCTTTCAACTTGAAAAAGGAAAATATCTGACCTTTCTTCCCTGGATTGTTTTAGGACCACACAAAGAATTGTCCACCTTCCACAGCAATGTGTTCTTCCACCTTGCGCCTCGGCTTCTTGTTTCAGTATCTGCTCCTTCAGCCAATTTAACTGACTTAATTTAACCTCCTGACTCAATTCTCCAACACTTAACACACGAAAATCACTTCTTCAAACATTCATATAACTTCTTCGTGACCCAAGGATCTCTTTTCTCACCTGGTGCCACAACTATTTAACACGTATTCCAGAAACTGCACACTTTAGATTCAAGGATTTCTTTACATCGACTTGCAATCTACTTCTTCCACAATTCTGCTAACAAGACTGGTAACTTTATCCACTTAACAATGCCGGCCTCCAACTCACGAACACACCGCCTGTCGAGACGCAACCTTTCTTTTCGATCACTCAAACATCACTGTCTTCTCGAACCAACAAAAACTCTATCAACCCTCGGTCTGTCGATTTCCCCTTCCAAAAAGATCGTCTCATCACAAAATCCAAATTTGTTTACCACACTTGTTGGAATGCTAATTACCGTTTTCAAGCAAGGAACTTTAATCTTTTAACAATGGTCATTTCCTTGTAAACAAATAATTTTTATACATTTCAAAGATTTTTGCCTTAGTCATAATAGAAGATTTATACAACACAATACCGGACTAATCCTTCAGGTAACAGCTTATTTTCTATAATGTACAAATGGTTTGTCAATAACTCGTTTAGAATGGCTTAGTTCTTTATAAGTCATAAATTTTCGGTACTAATCTATCTATTTACAAATATACAAACTTTCTATCTTAAAATTAATACATATTTTGTCTTCAGATTTCTTAAAAACTTACTTCCGATGGATTCCTTAATTATTTTTGTTCCTTCCGCGTTTGTGGAAGAAGAAGTATAATAAATCCCCGCCTTTGCATATGATAAAAATTACTGAATTATGTAGGGATTTTTCTCTTATGCAAACATTCTTTGTCTCTTATTCATAATATTTATAAACATCGTTGATATTATATATTCCCCTAATCTTGTCTGAATCCAAATGCTTCAAAACATAACTATTTATACCATTATCATTGTTTATTACGTAAGGACCCTCAAAAACAGGCATTAACTTTGCGCATACATTGCCAGGGATGTTGGACACTCGCAATGCTCTCACCATAACCTTCTCACCTTTTTGGAAAGTAACTGGTCTTCTTTTCCTATTTTGATCTTGTCTCTGGATATATTTTTCGTTTGCTCTCCGCAATCTCCTTTGCACATCAATTTAATTTCTCTTTCCTCAGATTCTTGACACATATTTATCGTCCATTCTTCATCCTCTTTTTCATTAATCTCTTCCCTAAAAACCACTGTTTCAATTATGTCGTTTTCATCTTCCTTTGTTGATATTCTTTCTTCTTCTTCTTCTTCGGGGCTCATCTCTTCTTTTGAGGAATCCCCGGTATTGACTTCCTTTATCCTTTTCTTAAGTCTTTTCCTTTTTCTTCTTTGTCCTTGCTTCGTTGCCAGATTCATTTCCACTGTTTGTTCTTTCTCCGAAATATCAATTTTCTGTTTCCCATGTTCGTTTTCCTGTTCTCCTTCCTTTTCTTCAGTCAGTTTCATCGTGTTATTTTTGAAATCTATTACTACATGTTTTTCTGCCAGTTCGTCCACTCCTACAATCATGTCATGCGACATGTTTGGCATTATTACACATTGTAATGCATACATTTTTTTATCCAGTCGTACCATCACTCGTATGCCTTCATTTATCGTTGCCAAAATCCGTTTATTCGCACCCACCAAATTTACCCTTGGTATTTTGTATATTAAATTTGTCAACTGTACTTCTTCTATTAATTTTCTGTTTATTAAGGTTATTTCTGACCCGGTGTCTATCAAAATCTTTATTGGTCTATTGTTAATGAAACCATCTACAAATTTTAAATTAACTCCTCTTCTTTCCTCATTATTTCCTGCCAATTTAATGAATTCCTTCGGGTGACAAAAAATTCCTGCCTGGTTTTTTGTTTTTAGTGGGTGCTTTCGTGAAAAACCGACTGTTGTTCTTCCGTATTTCTTCTCTCATCTCTATTTCTTTCATCCTCATTTTCTTCTATTTGTGTATGATTTACCTCTCTTCTATTTTCTTTTGGTCTGTCATATCCGTTTCGGTTTCCACGATATTCCTGTTCATTTCGTCTATTGTAATTTCTGTTTTCTGGATATGTGCGGGTGTTATTTCTGTTTTGATTTTCTCGATATCTGTCTTCATTCCATGGCCGATTTCTGAAATCATCATTTCCTCTTCTATTTTCCCGATTCTCGTTTTCCCTCCTGGGAATAAATTCTCGTCTAGTGTAATCCCTCCTAAAATTTTGTCCTCTCTCTCTGTATTCCTGAGTTTCTCGATGTCTATAATTCTCTTGTGACCTTCTTGCTCTTCTTTCCTGTATCCGTGATGCCCTTATTTGTAGGAATTGGCATAAACTATCGATATCTTTGTAGTTTTGTAAATTTATGTGGTCTTCCATTGTGTCTTCAAAGTGTCTTGCAATCAACTCGACTAATTGCTCAGATGAATAATTGTATTGCAGATGTTTTGCGTTATTGTACATTTGCAATGCGTATGTTTTTTCTGATATACCCATCTTCTCATGGTATTTCCCATTTTGCAATTCCTTATTTATCTGTAATTGCTCTGTCTTTCCCCAGAAAAAACTCAGAAATTTGTTTTCAAATTCTTGCCAATTTTCAAATTCCTCCACTTTGCTGTCAAACCATAGACTTGCCTCATCTTTGAGATGATTTCTGATAACTTCCTTAGCTGTCTCAAAATTTCCCATGTATTGTATCTTCTTCTTTAGATTATTCATGAACGGTACGGGGTGTAGTTTTCTTACATCCCCGCCAAACTGTATTTTTATTTCGCCGGAATTCTGGATAACTATTTCTCTTGTTTCTCCGACTCTATTTTGGTGTCTTATTTCCTTAATTAAATTTTCATTCCGTTTCACTCTTATTTCTATTTCTTCCTTATCTTCTTGCAGAGCGTTTTCAAACTTTGTTTCTAACTCTTCTAATTCCTTTTCCATTTTGTTTTTCATTTTTTTAATTTCCACCTCTTGTTCTGCCATTTCTTTTTTTACATTCTCTAAGCAACTTTTAACTTCTTTTATCACTTGTTGTGTTTCCTGTCGGTTTTTTTCTATTGCTTGTTTCGTTTCACGTTGATTTTCTTCCATTCTCTTGTGAGTTTCTCTTTGATTCTGTTCCATTGTTTTATCCACTTTATCCATTTTTTGCATCATTATTTGTAACATTTTCTCTATTCCTGACAATTCCTGTTGTTCTGATGCCATGATTGTTGTTTCAAAAATGTCTTCTTGTTCTATATGTTCTTCTTGTTTTTTGTTTTCTTTGCTTTTGCTTCTCGTGATCGACATGTAGTTCAAATTTATCCCCGCCTGATATGAAACTCTTAAATTTGTGCAATAATATCCCCGCCAAATATGAAATTCGAGTAATGTTGCAAAGACGAAAAAATTTTTCTCTTATCCCAAATGCAATAAATTTAAATAAATGCAATAAAATTTAAAACTTTTGTCAATTGTAAAAATCAATCAAATATAATAAAATATATCATGCAAAACTTGTACCTAGAGAAATTTGAAATGTTATGTCATAAAATGCAGTTATTATAAACTTTGACCATCGGAAATAAATTCTCAATCAACCTGCTTTCTTTCCCTATCCTTTTAAATTCCAACTAGAAATACTTTCTAAGCTTCACACGTTTGGGCGACAGTTGTTATGATTTTGTATTTTTGATTTTAATTTATTTACTTGAAACAATCACAAAAATATACTTTCTCGTTATCAATGTCCTAAAAAATAAACTTCTGATATTTCTTATGTTCAGTGAGTTCAAAGTTTTCTAGTTGTATTTATCGGGATAGGAAAAACAAAGGATAATAATAAAAAGTATAATACATAAAATACAGATATTTTTTATTTTATAAAAAAAAAACAATTATTAAATTTGCCGTTATCTTTTCAATCAGCGAATATGCATGTAATGAAATTAATACAAAAAGAAAATTTTAATTCTTATTTTCTTCTTGAGACAAAACAATTTGAAACTAATTTAAATTTGGATACCTTTATAAACTTTTATCTTCCTTATATTTAAAAAATCTATTTTATTATGGAAACAAAACTTTAAAACATTTGATAAACGTAAAAAGGTCTAATCATGCTTTAAACTGGTAACAACAATGAGGTAAACAAATCGCATTTAAGATTTACACACCTTTCAACTTGAAAAAGGAAAATATCTGACCTTTCTTCCCTGGATTGTTTTAGGACCACACAAAGAATTGTCCACCTTCCACAGCAATGTGTTCTTCCACCTTGCGCCTCGGCTTCTTGTTTCAGTATCTGCTCCTTCAGCCAATTTAACTGACTTAATTTAACCTCCTGACTCAATTCTCCAACACTTAACACACGAAAATCACTTCTTCAAACATTCATATAACTTCTTCGTGACCCAAGGATCTCTTTTCTCACCTGGTGCCACAACTATTTAACACGTATTCCAGAAACTGCACACTTTAGATTCAAGGATTTCTTTACATCGACTTGCAATCTACTTCTTCCACAATTCTGCTAACAAGACTGGTAACTTTATCCACTTAACAATGCCGGCCTCCAACTCACGAACACACCGCCTGTCGAGACGCAACCTTTCTTTTCGATCACTCAAACATCACTGTCTTCTCGAACCAACAAAAACTCTATCAACCCTCGGTCTGTCGATTTCCCCTTCCAAAAAGATCGTCTCATCACAAAATCCAAATTTGTTTACCACACTTGTTGGAATGCTAATTACCGTTTTCAAGCAAGGAACTTTAATCTTTTAACAATGGTCATTTCCTTGTAAACAAATAATTTTTATACATTTCAAAGATTTTTGCCTTAGTCATAATAGAAGATTTATACAACACAATACCGGACTAATCCTTCAGGTAACAGCTTATTTTCTATAATGTACAAATGGTTTGTCAATAACTCGTTTAGAATGGCTTAGTTCTTTATAAGTCATAAATTTTCGGTACTAATCTATCTATTTACAAATATACAAACTTTCTATCTTAAAATTAATACATATTTTGTCTTCAGATTTCTTAAAAACTTACTTCCGATGGATTCCTTAATTATTTTTGTTCCTTCCGCGTTTGTGGAAGAAGAAGTATAATAATATATATATAAGAGTAAGAAAAAAGAAGTACTTGTGACTCGTTTGGAAAAAATATAACACTGTTTTTAATGGGTTGGAGTCAATAAAAGGGGCTATTTGTTGACTATTTTTTACTCGAGCTTTCAATTGTGATTACAATTTTTATCAAGAGCTTCTAAAAAATACAAAATGTCTTACAAAGTTGAACTAGAAATAAAAAATTTTTTGTTAACTCACCAAATAAAATTAGTTTTTTATATAAAACTACTGCTTACATAATAAATACAAAAAATATTAATAAAAAAATGTCTTATTCTAACAAATGTTTCTCTGAAAAATTTAGATGAAGTTTCTTAAGAAAAAAAATTGAAATTATAAACAAATATAGAATAGCTACAACCAGCCTAAAACGTCATAAATACTAACTTAAAAATTCTTATTTTTGACATATTGTCAAAAATAAAATTTTGTTTAAAAAATTCTTCTTTGTTTAGTAACAAAAAAGAAGAAGATTTATTCACCATTGATAGATGCCCGGAAAAATGTAGCAAATAAATGGAAAATTCAAAATGTGATATTTTACTGACTGCATAAATTAAATAGAAATTATATAATTATAAATTTTGCTTAAATTTTGAATTTCTGACCTTTTGTTTAAATTATTATCACTTTTGCTAATACAAACCATTTCCAAAAAAGTTCTTTTAAATTTATTACTTTCATTACATAAAATTTTAATATTATCAAAATCCATAATATGGTCTTTGTCTATTACTTTGTCTTGTGCTTTGGCAGAGCATGTAATAGACAAAGACCATATTATGGATTTTGATAATATTAAAATTTTATGTAATGAAAGTAATAAATTTAAAAGAACTTTTTTGGAAATGGTTTGTATTAGCAAAAGTGATAATAATTTAAACAAAAGGTCAGAAATTCAAAATTTAAGCAAAATTTATAATTATATAATTTCTATTTAATTTATGCAGTCAGTAAAATATCACATTTTGAATTTTCCATTTATTTGCTACATTTTTCCGGGCATCTATCAATGGTGAATAAATCTTCTTCTTTTTTGTTACTAAACAAAGAAGAATTTTTTAAACAAAATTTTATTTTTGACAATATGTCAAAAATAAGAATTTTTAAGTTAGTATTTATGACGTTTTAGGCTGGTTGTAGCTATTCTATATTTGTTTATAATTTCAATTTTTTTTCTTAAGAAACTTCATCTAAATTTTTCAGAGAAACATTTGTTAGAATAAGACATTTTTTTATTAATATTTTTTGTATTTATTATGTAAGCAGTAGTTTTATATAAAAAACTAATTTTATTTGGTGAGTTAACAAAAAATTTTTTATTTCTAGTTCAACTTTGTAAGACATTTTGTATTTTTTAGAAGCTCTTGATAAAAATTGTAATCACAATTGAAAGCTCGAGTAAAAAATAGTCAACAAATAGCCCCTTTTATTGACTCCAACCCATCAAAAACAGTGTTATATATATATATATATATATATATATATATATATATATATATTATATATATATATATATATATATATATATATATATATATATATATATATATTTGATTATTTTTTGTAATTTGTTCTAATAAAGTATTAAATCTCGTGGAAACAGTTTTGTCGAAGGAGATGCGGTTGTTAAACAAAGTTATAACTTCATTTTGTTTATTTTCTAAAGCAATGATATGTGATTTTAATAAGTCGGTTTTAATAATAATTTTAATAAGTCGGTATCGTCTGGATTTCCGGTTACATATTTTATAGCGGTATCTAGAAAGTTAAAAAGTCCTCGTTTATATCTCCTAGTTATTTTATGCAAATTGTCTTTGGTTTCGTTAAGTAAGTGGTCGTATTGGGATTTTAGTAAGGTTAATGGTTCCATTTTTGTCGGAGTTTGAAAATGGTCATCAGGGTTGATGTTTAGAATGTCTTCTAATATTTTTAAGTTGATATGTAGGATATGTCGGTGATAGTGGGAGATTTCTTTGGAATTTCCAATTTCTTCGGAGTAGTATCCATTATTCGGAATCGTCTGAATTTTGACAGTGGCTTGAAGGCCCAGGAACAGGGTCGTCCCGTAAAGAATTTTGGTTTTGACATAAGCCTGAAGGCCCAGGAACAGGGTCATCCTGCAAAGAATTTTGGTTTTGTAAGCGTTTGTCATAAGTTTTTCTAAATCTTTTTACAAATTTTAAGTGAGTGCTTGTTTCGTTTTGTTTATTAGTTTTACCAGTGATTTCTTTTTATTTTGGGTTGTAGGATTTATTGTAGAATAAGAGGCATTTAACTTCGCTCCGTGTTTTTTCTTTTTAACATACAAAGTTTGTGTGGGTTCAATTTCAGGTATAGATTCAGTATTTTGGTTTTGTTTATTTAGTATAATCTTGTCTTTTCTCTTTTTGTTTTGTATATAAGTTACTTAAAAATGGTTGCAATTCTTCTTTATGTCTTTGAACGTACGTTTCATATACTGGAAGGTTAAAGTCAAAATGTATTTCCTCGGCGTATGGCCCGTAAAGTATTGAAAAATGCGAAAAATTGGTCGCGCTATGAATAGATTGATTATAAATTAAAACAGCATGAGTAAATATGTCGTCTATTGGGACATGGGTCATTTGGATTTTGGTCACGTAACGTTCTTGATTTTTCAATCAGGGTAGAGTGAAAACGTTCTACTGGAGAATTGGAAGAATAATTATTAACTGTGGTAAAATGTAATTATATTTTATGTAGCTTCATGAATTCTATTAATAAAGAGGAATTAAATTCTGTGCCATTGTCACATACGATTTTTCTAGGATAATTGTGGTGCGTAATGTCTTAGTTTACTCAAAACTGAAATTGTGGTTTTGTCGGGAATTGTATAGCATTGCGCGTACTTGCGCAAAATACGTCTATGTGTAAAATATCGAAGGGCTTTTGTCCTAACAAAGGTTCTAATTGTGGAAGTTTGTACGGATGTCGTTCGTATTTGTTCTTTAGGCAAATTTCACATTTGTTGATAAAGTTTGAAATAGTTGTTTGCATAGAAGGCCAGTAATATTTTCGCTTTAAGTGTTTGTACGTTTCCGTTATGCCATTATGATTTTCGGTATGATACCTTTTTACACATTCTATTTGATTTATTTCTTCTTCAATGTCCTGTAATATAGTATTGCAAAAGAAGACTTTTATCTTCGTATTTATATTATCTTTAAAATAGTTACAAATAAATGGCCTTAATTCGTGTGCTACTTTAATTGCAAATATTTGATTAGGTTTAAGTATATTTTTTAGCATATCTGGAATTTCTTTCTTCCAGTCATTAGTTAAATTTATTGTGTATCTGTGTTTATCGAAAATTTTCTTATAGGTTAAATCGTTAGTTAGCGATTCTGGAATAATAATTATTTGATTTTTCGAAAGATTAATTGGTTCTTCTGAAATTGGAATTCCTGTAATAGGATTTTCAATAGCCGTATGTTGTGTGTTGTCAGTGCTGTTATTATTTTCTTGAATTGTAATAAATTCTTCACGGAATTGGTCTGGGTCCAAATCGTTAAGATCTGGGGGTTCTGCGCACAGTGAACTGCGAGTTAACGCGTTGATTTGAACTCTAGAGAGGGCGTCTGCTACTTGATTCTCTTTTTCTTTATTGTATTTGACCGTAAAATTATAGTCTTCAAGTTTTAATCTCCACCGAACTAATCTTGATGTGGGATCCTTAATTTTATAGATCCACACCAGTGGGTTATGGTCGGATTCGAAGGTAAATCTTTTTCCATATAAATAAGGCTTGAAATGTTTGCAGGAATCTATGATTGCTAAAAGTTCTTTTTCGGTCGTCGAATAATTTTGTTCTGCGGAGTTTAATGTGCGGGAGTAATAGGCAATTGGGTGATTATTTTGTGTTAAGACAGAGCCTATTGCAATATTGGAGGCATCTGTTGTTAGTACAAAAGGTACTGTAAAGTCAGGATATTTAAGAACTGGGGCATTGGATAGTAATTGTTTGCATTTTTCGAAGCACTCTAAATAATTGGGATTTTTAGGGTCGATAATAGCTCCTTTGCGCGTACAAGGAGAGAATGGGGATGTAATTTTAGCGAAATTAAGTATGAATCTACGGTAATAACCGATGAGTCCAATGAAAGATTTGATTTCCTTTAATATTTTTGGATGAGGTTAGTTTTGTATAGCATCCAATTTGGAAGGATTGGGTTTTATGCCATCGGGCGTAACTATATGTCAAAGAAATGCGACTTCTTTTGTCAAGAATTCTGATTTATCTAGCTGAACCTTAAGATTAGTTTCCCTGAAAGTGTCAAATATGGTAGAAATGTAAACAAGATGTTGCAATGATTTAGAAAAAATAATAACGTCATCCATGTAGACGAAACAAAATTTGTATAGATAAGGGCGTAAAATATCCATTAGTCTTTCAAAAGTAGCTGGGGCATTTTTGAGACCAAAAGGAAGTCTTAAAAATTCGAAATGACCTTGGGGAAGCGTAAAAGCGGTTTTATCAATAGAATTAGGATTTAGTTCGATTTGGTGGAAACCTTGTGCTAAATCGAGAGTCGTAAAATATGTCGCTTTGCCTAAATTATCCAAAATGTCATCAATTTTAGGTATGGGGTACTTAATTTGCGGTAGTCGATAACCATTCTAAATTTTTTCTCGCCGGATGCGTCGGCTTTTTTGGGTACAACCCATACAGGGGCTGAATAAGGTGATATAGATGGTCTAATAATTTTATTGTCGAGAAGTTTATTCACTTGTCTGGTTATTTCTTCTTGCATACTTTTCGGGTGGCGAAATCCTCTGACATATATGGGATTATCGTCTTGCGTCCTTATTTCGTGCTTTATCGCTAAAGTGAAGGTTAATGGTGCTTTTTGTAAATATGTCCTCAGTGCTCATCGTAAAATATGTCCTTGTATCTCTTGCAGAATTTTAAAATTTTTTCTTTCTCTTCATTTAAATGTTGCGTGCGTATAATTGAAGGATCAAAATTCGTGGGTCCTTTACAAATTTCGTACTCATCTAAATTCTCTACATGGATCGGATCCATTTGTACCGGGTTATCAAATGTAATATTATTAATATAGCCATTTGTAACTGTATGAATAGATTCAGGCAATTTTATATTATTTAGTATAATTTCTTGAAGCAATATATTTCCATTATCAATGTCTACTGGAATGTTATTATACAACGTTTTAAAAGGAATCCTATAACTAGTGTTATACGTATTTAATGTTAGTGATATATTTTTAAAGTTAATGACCGCGTTTAATTTTTCCAGATCATATATATATATATATATATATATATATATATATATATATATATATATATATTTATATATATATATATATATATATTTATATATATATATATATTATATATATATATATATATATATATATATATATATATATATATATATATATTGTTATGATATGTAAAATCGAGAAAAATATTGGTTTGCTTAAAATATTTCAAAGTCCCAAAAAATTAAAATAATTCAGATAAGTAGGATAATAAACAACAAACATTTCGAAGAATGAAAGTCTTTTAATTTTGGATTACCTGTATTGAACAAAACGTAAGATATGCATAAATTATTGTCTTTGTTAAAATATATTTGAGTGACCCGCATAAGCTTAAGTGAAATCCTAGACAATGGAAGCGGTTTTTCCAAATAAATTTGTGCACCAATTAGGACAATAGAATATATTTTAGAAAGATATGTTTTTGTTAGTTCATAAAAATTTGTAGAAAAAGATTAGTTGTAAATAAGGTTTAGGAAATTTTATAATTGTAGGTAAAAATTTGTTTGTGTTATCGAAATGAAGAAATGGGAGATGTATGACGCGTTTTCATTGGATGAGATTGAAAAAGGTGGGATAGTTGGTTTGAGAATGAGACGTTAGTTAGTTTTGGAAGAAAAAAAAAAGATAGTCAGTTGGTTTCCAAGGGTACAAGGCGAACGGCCGTTGTTCTCGGTAGTTTCCCAGAGGTAGGAAACAGTAGCAGTGAAAGTTTGTGAGTTTTCGTGTAGTTAGTGTATCTGACAGAATCTGATCCAGTAAAATATTGTAAGTCATATTTTTCTACTTATATTCCAAGAGTCACAGTTCAGGCCAACGAGAGATTCAGTTTATCGTAAAGAGAAGATATTCCAAGAGTCATTTTTCACTCAGGCCAACGAGAGATTCAGTTTATTGAGAGGAGAAGAGGCTAGCATAATTTGAACGATTCGTGCATTTGAAGGAAATCATTGAGGACGATAAACTTGCAACAATTTGTGGTAAGATTGCTGATTACCTAGGGAGCTGCTAAGAATAGATAGTATAGGCTACAAGGAACAAGGATTTGGACCACTCATCATCAGAAAGGGATCGTTTTGTTTGTCTGCAGTTTTTCTTTTATTGATAACACCATTTTTACAATTACTTTAGAAAAGATAAAATTATTTTGATTAGGAGATTTAGAATAATAATTGGGATTTTGAGATTTTAACTAATATTGTTTGTACCATTAATTTTGAAGGTTCACGTATGTAGAACAAAATTTTGAGAATCATTATATGAGATATTGTTTATTGAAAACATTTGAGTGTGAATTTTATTTCACTATTTTTATTTCAATATATAATGTTATATCCTATATGTTTTTTATTATTCCGGTATTCTTTGGACCTTACCTTTCACTTGTAAAGCATAGATATTGAAGCACGAATATAACCCTGAGATAAGAGAATTAAAAAGTGTGATAGAATCATAATCATATCATTTAAATAATTTTAATTAATTAATTAATTAATTAGCTAATTAATTTCTTGGCGCACTAAGATTTTGAATATCACAATAACTGGCTTCCAAAACGTGGGGCTTGAAAATATCGCAGCTTTACATTTGAAGGAAGGGAAAGAGATTTGGAATAAGTACAGGTGATCCAGAGATAAAAAATTTTAGGGAATTTGAATTTGAAAGTATTTTGACAATTTTTTCCAGTGGATAAAAATTTGATTTATTGATTGATCGTAATTAGTTGATATTTACTGCTATTGAATTATTTGATTTTTATTTTCTTTACCAATCGTACATTTAATATTTATTTTGAATTATTTGAATTTTACTGATTGCATATTTGATATTTGTCGTGAAAATTTATTACAATTGGGGAGAAATATTTGTCGTGTTCTGCAACATATAGAGTGTTGTAAAATTTCACATTTGGCTGGGACAAAAACAGTAACGAAAAGAAACAACATGTCGACCACAAGAAGTCAAAGCAAAATGCAAGAAAGGAAGGAGGATAACAGAGAAGAGGAAACAATTGTTGAAGAAGGATCGGATAATGAAGGAAATGTTACAATAGTTGAGGAGAGAAAAGAATCATCAGGAATAGATAAAATATTACAACTAATGCAACTTCAGTCACAGAAAATGGAAGAAAATCAACGGGAAACAAGACAAGCAATAGAACAGAAATTAGAAGAAAATGATAAAAAAATGGAAAAGCGTTTGGACAAATATGAATATGAAGTAAAAGTCTGTTTAGAAAAAGTCAGAGAAACAGAGAGGAAACTAGAGATGCAGAGAGAAGAAATAGAAACTTAAATGAAAGATATTAAGACTGTCCAGAAAAAAGAATTAGAAAAATTAGAAACAAAATTTGAAAACGCGTTACAAGAAGACATGCTAGAAATAGAAAAAAAAATGGAGGAAATCAAAAGGAACAAAATTCCAAGGAAAGAAGGGAAATGTTTATCCAGGGAATAAGCGAGGTAAAAATACAATTTAGCGGAGATATTCGGAAAACACACCCAGTACCGTTTGTTAAAAATTTGAAAACCAAATTGCAACATGTTAGATATTTTGACGATTGCAAAGAAACAATTAGAAACCATTTGAAAGAAGGAGCAGCGTTATGGTATGAAAGCAAGGAAGATGAGATTGAAAATTGGACAGATTTTGAAAATAAATTTCTCAGCTATTTCTGGGGGGAAAATAAACAGAGAGAAATCAATCAAGAGCTACAGAATGGAAAATATCACGAAAAAATGGGAATATCTGAAGAAAGATATGCTTTGCAGATATATAACAATTCAAAATATCTGGAATACAAATATTCTACCGAACAGCTGGTAGAAATGATCAGCAGACATTTTGAGGAAACTTTGGAAGATCACGTGATTTTGAGAAACTATCAAGATATTGATAGTTTGTGCCAATTCCTTCAATTATAAGAAGCGAAAAGAAGAGAAATGAGAAATAGAAGACAACATGACCAATATAATGAACCGGAAAGAAGGTATCCATCAAATTATGACCAGAGAAACCGATATCGCCGATCAACAAACGAATATAGGCCGAGAAATTACAATTATTACAATAGACAACAAAATTACGATAACAGGAATGACACACAAAATAGAACATATGAAAATCACAACAGGAGTAGAGCTGCACCAAATCCTCCGAATAGGAATACGAACGAACAAAGGGACGATAGAATTTGCTTCCAACAACAAAATAGAAGGGAGATGAATCATGTAGCAATAGGAAACGAAAGACAAATTTATAATTCTAATCTGATATTTTTAGATGCATTTATAAAACATAAAGCGATTAAAGTTGTGATTGATTCTGGATCGGAGATATCGCTAATCAATAAAAAACTAGTAAAAGAATTCAATTTGGACAGATTTGTGTATAAGATTCCTAGGGTTGATTTAGTGGGTGCAAACAATAAAAATTTGACGACAGTAAACGAAGGTTTGGGAGTACGGATCAGAGTGGGAGACAAATTCCATATTATGAAATGTGTGGTGATTGAAGATTTAAATCATGATATGATAGCGGGAATTGATGAATTGAGAAAAAAACATATCACCATAAATTGTTCGGAAAATAAACTGGAAATCAGAGCAGAACCAGACAACACAGAAGAAGAAAAGGAAACAGATAGCAAAACAAATTCTGGAAGGATCAATGCACAGGAATAACGTAAAGAAATCAATATGACTGTAGAGGATAAACCGAAAGTACAAGAAAAAAATCAAACAGAAGAGAAAAAGAGAACGAAGAAAAGAAGAAGAGTTCGAAAAGAAAGCAGGAAAACAAGATGGAGACAAGAGAAAAACAGGAAATAGAAGGTACAGAAGAATTGTTGGCAACCGACGATAAAACAGAAAAGGAAGTAATCATCAGAGAAATGAAAGGAATAGAAACATGGTGCTCGGAATACCAAAGAAAATTAGAGGATAGAAAGAAAACAAAAGAAGAAATGGCAATGATGGACGAGAATCCAGAAGTTTGTGAAGAAATATTATGGACAGTGAACACATGTGAACAAAATGAGGATGAAAGAAAAATAAATTGTGGAGGAAACATGGGAAAGAAAATAGAGAAGATTTTAGAAAATCTTATCTTCTAGAAAAGAGGAGATCTTTACAATGAAAAAAGCCGAGTGGCTAAAAATTATGAACATTCTTTTAAGGTTAAATACTTGGAAAAATTTAAATCGAAAACATATCCAATCCCGTATAAAGACAGGCAATATACGGGGTATTTTAATATTCACGACATCTATCAGTATCATAAGTAGATTTTAATAACATAGTGAAATAATTTGATCCTGGAAAACTTTTGTCATTTTTAAAATTTAACAAAAAGTTTTCGGCAGATCAAATGGCGGGGATTTGTTATGATATGTAAAATCGAGAAAAATATTGGTTTGCTTAAAATATTTAATATGAAAAATTCCCAGATGGCTCAGAAAAAAACGGAAGCCTTTGTCTGGCAGCTTTATGATATTATATACCATAAATTGTACTTGCTTTGGCGGTACACATACTAAAATTGGAACGATACAGAGAAGATTAGCATGGCCCCTGTGAAAGCATGACTCGCAAAATCGTGAAGCGTTTCACATTTTAAAAAGTATAACTATCTACACTGAACCTCCCATGTTTTCTTTTCAAAACATATAAAAACATGCTACTTGGATCCAAAAGAAAACCTTCTAGAAACCATTAACGGGAGATGGCTTGAACACAAATACATATAAAATGACGGATTCAAACTAAAAGTACACTGTACTTTTTATGACGCAAACTCTTCCCAATATTACAAGTTCAAGCTACCCGATAAGTGTTCCATATACACCGCTGAAATGATTGCCATAACAAAACCATTTAGATATGTCCAGTTCAGAAATACACAGAATCATGTTATATTTACTGACAGTAAAAGTGCAGTTGCCCGAATAACAAACCTGAAATCATTCAAGAACCTTACCAGCATAGAGGCAGACATATTAAAACTGAACTTTGAGTAACGGTACAAAGAAAAGCAACAACTGTAGTGTGGATTAAGAACTCTCAGGATTTAAGGACACTCAGGAACAAAAGGTAATGATGTAGTGGATACACTAGCCAAATCAGCCACTGACACACGATACAATTTAAACACAGTAGCAGGTTTTATGAATTAACAAAACGAAACTTCATTGTTACTACAAACAGGATAAGATCTAATCATGCTATGACTCCTTTGTACAAATATAAAATAGGACTAGATGAAACCCCATATTCTCTATGCAGAGAAGTTGGTGAAGAATGGTGGTAGAATGTTCAAAAAATAAGGAGAGCATTAAATAATTTTTCGAAGATATGGTAAAACTCAATTTCTGTTTTCCAACCAATCCAAATTGTATAATTTTTAGTAATAATATACCAACTTATACCAATGTTAGTATAATAATTTAATTCGTTGCAAAATTAAATTGTAAAAACTAACACCAGTAGAAGCAATTCTGCGCAACAAAATATTATTGTAAGTGTATTTATGAAAAAATTAATATAAAAATAAATAATAATAAAAAAAAAGTTTAAAAAAAATATGTAAAAAAGTATACTTAAAGAGAAAATAAAAAAGAATTTAAACTATACAATAGACTACATAAATATTATAAAGAAAAATTACTAAATAGAAACACACAATTTTACTAGGTAATACATATATTAACATTTTTATCCTAGTATGTGAGAATTTGAAAAGTCAATGTAACTATATTGGATGATAAAATGCTCTTTTTATAATTTATTAATTCAAGTCTATAGTATATATATATATATATATATATATATATATATATATATATATATATATTATATATATATATATATATATATAGCAAAACTGGTAGGATTATCGACCGAAACGTAAATAACAATTTATTGTTTTGGAGTATCAGGTATGCGGTCTGTTATTAAAAAAAAACTCTTTTTTTTTTTTCTTTTATGACTCTATATTTCGCTGATTTGTGTCAGCTTCTTCAGGAGATAACTAAAATATGGTTAAAATTGTATATACATCACAGGTGATAATAAACAATGAATTTACTTACAGATTAAAAGTTAAAATATTTAAAAATCTTGAACATAATATATTCAAAACAGTACTGACAGTATTAGTCCAAAGCATCTAGTCACTAGTAATTAAATATAACAAAAAATATAATAAATAGGAAACAAAAACAAACAAGAAACAATAAAAACACAATAAAATTACACATTAAAAATATACAGGGATAATTAACTGCATATTTTTCTTTATTAATGTGACACATTTCTAAAAACAATCTTTTTTTGTAAAATTGTTCTCTTGTTGTAGAACCCTGACATTTGAGTAGTCAAATTGATGCCCAGTTTTTAGGTAATGGTCAACTGCCGCACATGTATTCTTCTTTTTTGTGCAGTCACTTTTGTGTTGTGTGACCCGTTGTTTTAGCCATTGAGAAGTTTGACCAACATAACAGCTCTGACAATCCAAACAAGGCAGTTTATAGATGACATTAGTTTTATTTACAGTTGGTGTCTTGTCTTTTACTTTAGAAAACAGTTGTCGGTTTTCTAATACATTATATTGGACAATTTTGATGTTAGTAAATTGTTTAAATAAACTAGTCACAGAAGGTGTTAACTGTTTTATTAATGGTAATTTTTTTATATTGGATTGTTTGTACTGCTCCGATATCAGTGGGACCGTCAAACATGTCTGAGTTAAATATTAATTTTTTAAGGATATGTTTTGGGTATCCATTATTTTCAAAAATGTTTAAAAGCAAATTTAAGTTTCTGTTTATGAATTTTTCATCACTAATATGCCTTACCCTATTCTTCATTGCAATCACTGTATTAAACTTTTGATGAGTGGGATGATTTGAGAAAAAGTTTAAATATCTTCCAGAGTGTGTTGGCTTTTGATACCAATCTATCAATATTTTGTTTTGTTCAGTTCTTATTAATTTGGTGTCCAAAAATGATATTGAACAATCATTTTCAATCTCTAACGTAAATTGAATATGTTTGTTAAAGTTATTGAAAATTTTCAAAGTATTTTGAATTTGTGATTTTTTTTTTCTTTTTACAATTATATTTTAAATCACCCTGTATATTTTTAATGTGTAATTTTATTGTGTTTTTATTGTTTCTTGTTTGTTTTTGTTTCCTATTTATTATATTTTTTGTTATATTTAATTACTAGTGACTAGATGCTTTGGACTAATACTGTCAGTACTGTTTTGAATATATTATGTTCAAGATTTTTAAATATTTTAACTCTTAATCTGTAAGTAAATTCATTGTTTATTATCACCTGTGATGTATATACAATTTTAACCATATTTTAGTTATCTCCTGAAGAAGCTGACAAAAATCAGCGAAATATAGAGTCATAAAAGAAAAAAAAAAGAGTTTTTTTTTAATAACAGACCGCATACCTGATACTCCAAAACAATAAAATATATATAATATATATATATATATATATATATATATATATATATATATATACCATAAGGAATTTTATTAAAACACAGAAGTTTTTAAAGACGGTCATTCCAAAATATATTCATTCATTTTATGATGAGCTGCCACACTAACAATTTTTTTTTTCTTTATTTTGTTTCGATTAAAAATTTATTATTTATTTGTTTTAACCTATAAGATAATTAGTTTAAATGTGTTGTGACTTATTTTTTAAGAAATTGTTATTAAAAGTTTACACTTAATATTGTATGGCTTATTTATAATACACGAAATACTCGTATAAATACTAACTCACGTTGAGTGAAAATCACGTCATGGTACTACGCCACAGCAATGATTTCTTAAAAAAGTGTTATGTAACGTAAAAAAGTATTGCTTTTTAAACATACTATTCAATAAAATATTTAAATTTTTCGATACTCTAAACTAAAAAACAGTTTTAACTGTTTATTCTAAAATTTTCCATTTTTGACACTATAAGTTCTGACAAAGTTGGTGTCCGATCATCAGCAAAACTGGGACCAATATCTTCAGTTGGGTTGTTCTCCCAAGTTGCAGCAGTTTTTTTAAGGTCCATACCTCATTATGGAGAAGAGAAAATCGATGATAGTACACCATAACCGGCTGGGTGTCTTTCGAAGGTGACCACGATGTAGATGAAGAAGTGAAAGTAAACCTGAAGATGTGCCTGACCTCACATTTGAGGAATTCATGGGTGCCTATGGAGGTACTGGTAAAGCAAGACATGGTGTTACCACTACTGAAGAAAGGCAAGATCTACTCGCGCTTCCCGATGACTACTCACTGGCCCTTCCCATCCGGCCAGTATCAAAGACGCACCAGGGCTGGCATTAGTCTTTCGAAGAAAGTTTGGTCGAGTTGCAGAACTTCAATGCCAAGTGCCAGCTCCCGGGAAAACCTTGAAACTCCAAGATGCATCACGTTACCTTTTCTGTCTGGTAACAAAAGACACTGCCCGTGACCAACCTACCTACCGAGATGTATGGGAAGCCTTACTTCAATTGAGAGAGCACGAACTACAGTACATTCAAATTCGACGTGCAGTAAAAGTAAACAAAACCAGGCTATGCTACGTAAGACTCCATAGGCGTGCGGTTTTGCTTTCATATTTCCAATCAAATTAACCCAGATATGCCTAAAACTTACATAAAAATATTTTTTAATATTTTTCTTCAAATTTACGTGTTATATCAATTAACAAAAACATATTTACTTACTTAGCAAATCGTATTCCGAATTCGGCCATGTTATCAAAACTGAAAGCTTTATCACAATATTATCGCCAAATATTTCAAAGTCAGCAATTCAAAACTACACTCTATGGTTGATTACTACATACTGAAAGCATTTAGGTGGTTATCAAGAAATATGATACTTTTAGATAATCAAGTTAAAAGGTATTTGTGGTGTACAATTTATTGTACGTCAGGCATATCTGGGTTAATAAAACAGTATGTACAATTAAAGATTTGTTTACTATGGACAACGAAGATAAAATATACAATGTTAGTATTATTTTCAAGGAAATTCAAAATTAGCTTCCCTACTGTAAAATAAAAAGAAACTTTTGGTTTGACAAAAATAATAAAGCAGTAATTGCAACGTTGTTTTGACACTTAAATGATCGAAATCCAAACATCAAATACACTTATTTTTTAAAGTAAAATTGTGTGTTAGTTCGCATCAAAAGTAGTAACTTATTATTATGTTTTCAGTTTTTATTAGAAAAACAATAAAACTCACGTGATCCAGATTACAAATGTTACCAGAAATTGAAATCCCATTTTACATAAATTTCGTAAATTTGAATACAGATATACTTACCTTAACTTAAAGTGTTTTCATAAACGAAAATTTTGTATTAAAAAAAAAAGGTATTGCACTTGGAGAAGTGCCACCAGAAGTAAAAACTTCTTAAATTGCGTTGAAATTATGAGTATTAATATCTAAGAGCTGAGTCTGACTGAGTACAAGATAAACAACTGATCGAATCCTCACATGCGACATAGTAAATGAAAGGGAAGGATATAACGAATATATTAATTCACAAGGAATCTACGTTCCTGTAGTTGGCTGTATACCATGTATTAAAAATTTAATTAAAAATCCTTTGTAATAGGTATATTTTAGGCCCAAACGGCTAAGTTAAAAAGACAAAACGTTTTCGGAAACCATGTTCCATCATCAGTGTCCTAGAAAATAGTTAACCACTTAATTAAAAAGAACATAGGTTAAAATTTTGACTAAGGTTAAAGAACAATGTGGTTAATACTTACTAGGAGTACATGAATGAAGCCACCAAGATTAAATATGTGGGTAAAAACCCGATTACATATGTTTAATTACATTTAGTTTTAAATTAATGTTGTAAAGATATAGGATTACCCTATATATTTTTTTTTTGAATATATTAAGATAGAAAATCAATTACATTACATCAATTAATATAATCTTTATCCCCTTACCTTTCATTTTCTACGCTAAATGTTAGCATTCAATCAGTTATTTATTTTGAACTCAGCCAGAGGCCTTCCTTGATTCAATAAATCAAAATTTGTCTTATAGTAAATCTATTTTCATCCATAGCGTCCTATGATATCTCGTATGTAACTATACGTCCATTAATAACCAAGATGCTGTGTATTGCCGTTTTGGTAGTCATCTTGTTTGTTTTGTCTAGCTTAATATAGTCGTTATCCCCTCCACTTTCATTGTCTATGTTGCATGTTAGGATTCAATCAGTTGTTTATTTTGAACTCAACCAGAGGCCTTGCTTGAGTCAATAATCACTGTAAATATAATGACTATAAATCATACGGTCGGCCGCAACTTATGCTACGATGTCTACTTCTTATTTTCATATGTATTTCATAATACAGGAAAATATAGATTTATACATAGTTAAAATCATGATTTGAGAGTGCCCCTCGTAACATTCATACTGTTGACGGTTTATTTATACTTACTGCAGCTCTATCTCGTATTTAGTGTAGAAATGTTTAGAAAGGTTTTCGAAGCCCCGCCCATTGTGACGTCAGAGGTGAGGTCCATTAATAAACACAACTGACCGTTTCCACTAAACAGACTCGAGTTTCAAAAACTCGGGACTTGAGTCCCGAGTCAAAACACGCCAGTCTTTAAAAGGTTTGTGAAAAGTTGCTATTTTGTTTTATTGGACACGAGTTTGTGTTTTGTTTTAATTTTGTCCGTTTGGTGGGAAACCGCCATTAGATATTACATTTAATTTTAAAACAATTTTTACATATTTAATTTAATTTTATTGACTCAATGCATTACAATAACAAATTCACATTATTATGTTGTTGGAAAACCTCATTGTAACATTTATTAATTTGATGTTATCTTTGTTATTCTTCTGATCATAAAATATAAATGATAACATTTATTATAACTATAAATGAATAAATTCAAGCACTCTAATTCCCTGACGCACGCCCTGGCTAAAATATTATCACTAGAACAACAGTGGTCCAACTAAGTTATAGCAATTCTTCCGCGTACAAGGACTACTAAATGATATGGTATGCTGTTAATACTTGAGTTTCGTATACGATGTCTATTTATATAGGTTATGAGGTGGATATCATGTACGTTTATACATTGTAAATCGTGATTTGGGATTGCTCCTCGTAATATTCATAATGTTGATAATGTCTCTTGGTTTGTTTACTGCTACTGCATCTTTAAGTTAAATTTGGTTTAGAGTCCGACGTGCAAAAGTTAGCCATGCCAAAGTTGGAGTGCCACCAATTAGATTGCAGGGTTATCCGAAGTATGGTGGAGGAGATCTTTAAAGACACCGAAGTTTAGGTATTGGTCTGTTACAATCCGCATATTGTCTGCAATAGTAGTATATTTGAGCTATTAATACTGAGAAGTAGGAATTTTTGTGTTGTAGGTTGCCGACAATGAATCTGTCAAAATATGCCCGAGCTAAGCGAATGGAATCTATATACTCTAGCTGCCGGAGTACCGGCTGGACAAAATAATGAAAAATAATGATGATTGATGATATTAATTGTCATTGTCATGTCATACCTATTTAAACAAATGGCACATTTTAATCATATTATTATTATTATTGCTTTAATAAAAGAAATAAAAGAACTGTATACTTCATCTAATTTACATAACGATGCACGTCATTATCTACGTCAGAGATCGAAGTTGACATAGTTGACAAAGTATAAAAAATCCTGACTCCATTTTAAATCAAATAGATCACATAATTATTGCAAAAGTATTACCATCTCTTTACAACGACTATTTAAATTCTTACGTGACATTTTTGAAATAAAACACACTAATTTTGTTCTAAAAAGAACAGATTTTATTAAATAGGTAAAAACATAAAACAAGAGGTATTCACTTTAAAATTCAAAATAATAAAGTACAAAAAGTGTCAACACCGAAACTGTCAAATAAGTGTTACCAATTTCTACCACAATTTCACCTTCGTTCAATTACAGTTACGGTGTGTTCCGAACTAATGTTCTTCATAAAAACGTTTTATAATGCATTTATACAAATTAAATGAAACATATTATTGTGTATTTCTTTAAATTAACATCAATAGAAATTTTTAAATATTATTTCTACGCGTATATAATAATATATGTCTAGTGGCTGTAATGCCAGTGTACTCGGCAAAGTGATTCTAAAAAAGAACACACCTACCGCCACAATATTTCGTGTTGGTATCATGTGACGTCACGGGCTATGACGCCGATTTTTAGATTTGTTGTCTGTATTTCTACATTTAATAATACACCATTTATCTTCTTCCAAGCTTTATTCTTTAAAGTAAATTGTACAATGTTGAAATATCCCTTCACCAGTATTCTACCACGTTCTACCTTCTACTTAACCTATATCTATCTTACAAACTAAATCTTCTTCTTTTTTATATATAATTAGTGTCTGTATAATATACCTACTCTCTAATAAAGATTTTAACGTAGAGTTGATATATATTTTAACACCCCTCCTCGTTAAAATCCTCACAACAATATAAACAAAAACTTAAACTAATCCTAACAAATTACAATGTTTCAAAAATGCACTCGTAAGTAGACCTTTTGTTAAAATGTCTGCCTGATTGTTACAGGATTCAATATAACATAAATCAAGAAATCCCTTTTGTAACTGCTCAACTATAAACTTAAATTTCAAATCTATATGTTTGACTCTTTTATTATTTAAAGGATTTCTGATTAAAGCAATACAACCCTGATTATCTTCAAAAATTGTTAACTTCCTAACATTTAAATCAAAATCATTCAACAATTTTTTACACCATAATCCTTCACTCACTGCTGCACAAAGAGCAACTAATTCCGCCTCTGTTGTTGACAAAGAAACACAGTTTTGCTTTTTAGTCACCCACATAAAAGTACAATCAAAGATCTTGAATAAAAAACCTGTGACTGACTTTCTGTCATAACAATCTCCTGCCCAATCAGCATCAACATAACAAAGAAAGTTTGTTTCAAAATTATCACAACGTTTAAATTTCAGAAATATGTCTTTTGTACCATTCAAGTACCTGAGAACTCTTTTAATATAAGTCCAAGCTATGTCTGATGCCTTATCTTGATATCGGCTAAAATAATTCA
The DNA here is from genome assembly GCA_918026665.1 of Diabrotica balteata. Taxonomy (NCBI): domain Eukaryota; kingdom Metazoa; phylum Arthropoda; class Insecta; order Coleoptera; family Chrysomelidae; genus Diabrotica; species Diabrotica balteata. The sequence continues at coordinate 71,481,763 of OU898279.1, forward strand.
CTGCATAGCAAATGTCAGGTCTAGTACCTAAAACTAAATACATCAAGCATCCTACTAATTCACGAAAAGGTTTCTCAGTTACTTTCCTATCAATATATAAATCAAATTTTAATTTTGGATCTATAGGTATTAATGATGTTTTACAGTTTTCCATTCCAAATCGTTTGATTAAAGTTTCAATAAATTTATTTTGATTTATCTCTAAAATACCACTTTCACGATCATAACAAATTTCAAGTCCTAAAAAATATTTTAATTCACCTTTATCTTTCATTTTAAATTTTTCCATTAATACCCTTTTTATTTCTGTTATCAGTTCAAAATTTGGACCAGCCAATATAATATCATCAACATAAATCAGTAAATATAATATTTTGTTTTCCAATTTCAATGTGTACAAACAAACATCATTTTCAGAGCGTTTAAAACCTAATTTTAACAAGTTATCATTAATCTCATTATTCCAGCATCTCGAGGATTGCTTTAAGCCATAAAGAGACTTTTCAAGTTTAAAAACATTATCATTCATGCATTTTACACCCTGTGGTGGAAAGATATAGACATCATCCTCTAGCTTACCATTCAAAAAGGCTGTTTTTACATCTAATTGATGAAAAAAAAATTTATATTGATTTCCTATAATCAAAAGTATTCTGATGGTAGTCATCTTTGCAACTGGCGAGTAAACATTATATAATTCATTATTTTGTGCAAAACCTCGAACAACCAATCTTGCCTTATATTTGTCAGTTTCATTTTCCTCAAAATTCTTATAGGTAAATACCCATTTTGTATCTAATATCTGGACATTTTCAGGTTTTTTTACTTGTATCCAAGTGTTATTTTCTCTTATGGAGTTCAGTTCTCTATCAACAGCATTTAACCAATATCTTCCATCTAACCTGTTCTCTAAATCCGAAAAATTTTCAGGAACATTATTAATAAAACTCATAGCACTAAATGCCATATATAATTCATAATCATTAAATTTACTTGGAATTTTTACAACTCTTTTCCTTTCATTTGTAATATTTCCTGTTACCTGGTCATCACCTATTTCTTCTCCAATTTCATATTGATTCCCTGAATTATCCTCCATCTCTTCATCTTCATTTATTTCTGGAATACATTCATTGCTTGTAGTGTTAACAATTTCTGTTTTAAAATAACTGGTATTCTCATCAAACTTGACATCTCTAGATATTATAATCTTTTGCTTTTCTGTATTCCACAATCTGTATCCTGTAGGAGCATAACCTATCATTATACAGTCTTCAGTTTTAGAATCAAATTTTCCTCGAAACTGTTTCGGTATAAGACTATATGCCCTACATCCAAAAATTCTTAAATTACTTACATCAGGCTTGGTACCATACCATTCTTGGGCTGGTGTAACTCCTTTCAAATTTGCTGTAATACCTCTGTTTATCAAATAATTTGCTGTTAATATAGCTTCATCCCAAAATTCTTTGGGCATATTTGCATCTTCTAACATTGCTCTACTCCTCTCAACTAAACTACGGTTTTTCCTTTCAGCCTTACCATTTTGTTCTGGCGTATATGGTACAGTATAGTCTAAGATGATTCCCTTATCTTTACATAACCTAGTTATATCCTTAGATATATATTCACCCCCATTATCACAACGCAACTTAGAAATTTTATTATTAAATTTTGACTCAACCATGTTAACAAATTCTTTAAAATATTCAAAAACTTCAGCTTTCTTTTTTAACAAATAAACTACAGTGAAATTAGAAAAATCATCTATAAAAGTTATGAAATATTTATTACCACTAATTGATTCTGGAGTTATAGGACCACAAATATCTGTGTGAATAATTTCTAAAATTCTAGTACTCTTTCTCCTAGTGCTAAAAGGAATTCTAGACATTTTACCTTTTATGCAAGGTTCACAAAACTCTACCTCTTGAACTTCTACATTTTCTATGCCTTTAACCATTGTGGACTTTATAATTTCTTTTAAACCTGAAAAACCTATATGACCATATCGTTTATGCCACTTCATGAAATCATTATTAATTGATTGAACATTTAAACTCTCTGGCGTATTTATTTTAAAATATATTTCATACAGATTATTTCTTTTTCCTAAACCAATTATATCATTGTTTACATCCAACAATTTAACCATACCTTTATCAAATAATACTTTAATATTTGAAGCTTCCAATTTCTTAACTGATAACAAATTCTTTCTTAGATCAGGCACAAAAAAAACATTTTTAATATGATTTCTGATTTTACAGTCATTCACTATACTCATGGCTTCAATATTACCAACTCCCATGGCTAATAAATAACTGTCATCCTTTGCAACTGCAATTTTTATAGGTTCTTTAAGCATTACTAAATCTTTAAAATAATGTTTTTTATTAACCATGTGATCAGTACACCCCGAGTCAATATAAAATATTAAATCATGTATATCAACAATATTTTCTGTTTCTTCTAAAGATTTATCACCCATATAACATACACTCTTATATTTTTCATCAGCATTATCATTATTACAAGTATCTACATTATCTCGCCTATCATTTGTAACCTCTGCATGATTAACATTATTGTTTACATATCTACCCCTACCTTCAAATCTACCTCTGTAATTACCATAACCTCTATTAAAACTTCTAAATCCTCTACCAGGGTTATTCAGTTGAAAACCTCCTCTGTAAGGTCTTGAACTTCCTTCGACTTGCCATTTAACATTGTTACTCCCTTGAAAGCCACCTCTGTATTGCTTGGAAACTTCTTGACTTGAATTCTTCATTTTACAGTCCCTTTTGAAATGTCCTGCTTGACCACATCTAAAACAGCTACCTTGTACTGCAAAAGCTGTTGGAGTTCTACTTTTTATATTTGAACTGGCACTGCTCAACTGGCGTTTATCATATTCAGCTAATAGTTTTGATTTTACAGTTTCATAAGTTACATCTTTAATATTTTCAATTACTGTCACAACAGTTTCATATGTGCTAGGTAAACTCAATAGTAACATACAAATTAAATCTTCATCTTTTACTTCTGCTTTAGCTGCCTTTAATTGTCGTACTACTTCTTCAAATTCATCTATAAATTTAAGTAAATCATCATCTTCTTTCAATTTCATACCCATTAATTTCTTTTTAAGATATAACTGTCCCGGAAGACCAACTTTTTCATATTTACTTTTCAGTACATTCCACATTTTTCTCGCTGTTTCGCATGTTCTTAAACTTTCAAGCTGATTATCATTTACACATTGTACTATCAAACACATGGCTTTTTTATCACCTTTTACTTCATCGGTTTTGGTAGAATCTGGTTCTTTTTCTGTAAAATCTTGCACACCATTTTCCGCTAAAATTAACTCCATCCTGAACTTCCAATTATGATAGTTGGAACCATTTAAAGGTGTTATAATATAATTTTTACCGGTTTGTGACATCTTATAACCTATAAATATTTTTATCTATAACTGATATTCTGCACCTCCTTACTTCTGGGATACTGGGCCCATAACCTTTTAGATTTGTTGTCTGTATTTCTACATTTAATAATACACCATTTATCTTCTTCCAAGCTTTATTCTTTAAAGTAAATTGTACAATGTTGAAATATCCCTTCACCAGTATTCTACCACGTTCTACCTTCTACTTAACCTATATCTATCTTACAAACTAAATCTTCTTCTTTTTTATATATAATTAGTGCCTGTATAATATACCTACTCTCTAATAAAGATTTTAACGTAGAGTTGATATATATTTTAACACCGATGACGTGCATCGGTATGTAAATTAGATGAAGTGTATTTAAGCAGTGTACAGTGCATTGGTTTTTTATGCTTGCTTTGGTTATAGTATATTGCTAAAGGTTTGGTACTATTTTTATTAGGTTATTTCCGAATTTGGTTTTTATTTTATTACAAAAAGGTAAGTGTAATTTTTCTTAAAATTGGTTATGTATATATTCCATCTTCTTCAAACGTTTCTTCGGAATCACTAACTGATCATTTTGATGAGAGTTTCAGTTCAAATATGTAGTTCAGGTTACAATACTTCCGATTTAAACATTTTATTAATATGTTAAGTAACTAAAATAATCCAAATTACCACGTGCACGACCATTCCGATGATCCTTTACAAAGCTTTTTTTTCAATGAAACTGAAGAAGGGTCTAAACATAGTTGTAACGAGAATTCTGGAGAACCTTATCGAGATGTTTTTAATTTTTGTAATAAATTGTACAACTGGACTTTGTCCTTTAATACTAGGTGATTTATTAAAAATTCATAAAGATGTTCAGATGCTGATCTTTCTCATTTAATTTCAGATGCTAGAACCTTACTTGCTTCACCCAGAGAACAAATACTCTGATAAATATGATTCAAATTTCAAAGGTATTTTTATCTTCACAATAAAGCAATGTTATAGAAATTTGTGTAAATTTTGATGGAATCCCACTAAAAATGAGTTTCAGTAGTCAGTTTTATCCTAGTTTGTATCTTCTTCTTAATGTGCCTATCCGTTACGAATGTTGGCGATAATCATGGCAATATTTATCTTATCTGCAGCAGCGCGGAAAAGCTGCACAGATGTTGTATTGAACCAGATTCTGAGGTTTTTCAACCAAGATGTTCTTCTTCCTGGACCTCGCTTTCCAAATATTTTTTCTTGCAGGATGGCTTGAAGGAGAGCATATCTGGATTCATTTCGCGTAATATGTCCGAAGAATTGTAACTTTCGAGATTTAATGATGGTCAGTATCTCTCGGTTCTTATTTATTCTTCTAAGGACCTCCTCATTTGTGACTCGGTCAGTCCACGGGATCTTAAGTATTCTGCGATATAGCCACATCTCAAATGCTTCCAGTTTTTTGCTAATATCTTCGTTCAAGGTCCACGATTCAACATAATATAAAAGGACAGAGAAGACGTAGCATCGCAGCATTCTTACTTTTATATCAAGAGAGAGGTTGTGATCCTTGAAGAAGGCCCCCATCCGATTGCAGGTGGATCTAGCTTTTGCGATGCATGCTCTAATCTCCTGGTTTTTGATCCTGGTTTGTATAATTTGTTGATATTTCCTAAAATTGTAAATTTAATAGGCATTTACCATGGTTATGAGAAACCAAAATTTGCAAATGAATGTTTGATTGATTTTTTAACAAAGCCTGTTTTTTTATTAGATAGTTTAAGCTAAAACAATTAAGCATGGATGATCAAGTTTATGGAGTAGTTAGATTACTGTTACATATTGATTTATATTTTAGGATAATGAACTTTCCAAAATTGGTGAGGAGACCATAAACGAATTTGTTAGGAGAAGCCATAAGAAGCTGATCTGCAATAAAATTCAAGAAAAATATAGTTGGCTAGGGAAAACGCAATATAAAGCTTTTGAAGACACACATATAGCTCTGATTTTAAAAGGTTTGTAACTTGTAAACATAAATCAATCTAAGGTACATTTAAGAATTTACACTATCTCTTAAGTGGCCAAATACAGCCGATGAAGCATATCGTTAACTGTGTCTTATATGTAATTTAGATGGTAAATTTTACCATTTCACAAATGTCCAGGTCTGGCTATGAGATTGCGTTAAGAACTACAGCTAGCTATGAGATGAAGGTTTGTTGTTGGCTGTATATTTTATTTACACACTGTTATTTTTGTTTTTTAAGTATCAAAGTATAATTACTGCTCATTTGGCCATTAGAAATAAATACCAATGGTTGCGTTGATATTCTTCTAGTTCAGGTGAGATTCATTAAAACTACAGCACTTGAAATTCATGTGTTTAATTTTACGCCTTTGAATGATAATTTATTCACAATAAGCAAAGTATAATGAACTAATTCTGAAATTAGTTTGTTCAATTTATAACATTATAGTACATTAATTTTGTTTTCAGATGCTGCCTGGAAAAACTCCAACACCAGCGTTGCCACGCAGAAGGAAATTGAAACTTGATAATGAAATTTCTGAGATCTAAAGAGAAGGCAGATAAAATTTAATTTGCATGTTGCATTAGCAAATATTATTAATTTTGTAATGATTAAATTGTGTGGTTGGTGCCCAGAAAGGAACAGTCAATTTTTGAGACTGTTTTATTTATTAAAAATAGGTATCTAAAAATTTATCTACTGCTGAAATAAAACAGACAAAGTTCCATATTAAGTATTGATCTTTTTCATACTTGTGATTTCAACTTTAAAACTCAACAATTCACTTGTCTGCTTTTAATTGCCGACCACACACTTGTAAGGTAAATCAGAATGGGAATGGATAAGGGAAGTTGAATGGTTCTGTTTTTAGTGAGCCACAGTTTCAACGATTTTGCCAATTTCTTTAGCAGTATTCACAATCCTTCTTTCTCCTGTGTAGACAAGTGTAGTCAAAGATCCCATATCACTAGGGATCAGGTCACTAGAATTTGTGACATTCTAGCATGCCTACAGTGTCTTAATACCAATAAAGGTCTTGGTCCAGATGGAATATCCTAACTTATTTTCAAGGAATTGTGCATACTTTTATGTAGGCCTCTATAGCTTATTTTTTATAAATCTCTGACTGAGGGTCACTTTTCATCACAATTTATTTATTGATTTTATCCATTGATTCATCCATTAACTCATTGATTCCTAATTATCGTTCGATTATAATTCTTTCTACTATTCCTAAAATTTTCGAGGCTTTATTGACTGATTTTTTGACAGTAAATCTGAAGAATCAGCTTCATAATGGTCAGCATGGTTTACTTACTGTCTAGTTGTTCAACTTCTACTAATTTACACCTATATTATAATTGCATTAAAAAACATTTTTTATGTCGATTAGATTTATACTGACTTGTCTACAAGCATCTACTGGTCTTGTAAATTGTGTAGACCATATTCTTATTCTGGTATGATCAATTTCTCGAATCTGGATTCTCTTATCAAAGTGTTACCTTTTAATCTTTATTTTTAAACTGGTTATGTATATATATATATATATATATATATATATATATATATATATATTATATATTTATATATATATATATATATATATTTATATATATATATATATATATATATATATATATATATATATATATATATATATATATATATATTATATCCTTACCTCGGAGGTAAAGGACACTATGTCCATTGTCTTACTTTTTAAGGAGAGCAGTTTTAATATGTTTTAAATTTGTAATCAGTAAATACTCAAATGTTTCTGATATTTAACCAAAATTAGTATAATATATTAATTTTGGTTAAATATCAGAAACATTTGAGTATTTACTGTTTACAAATTTACAAAATGTTAAAACTGCTTTCCTTAAAAAGTAAGAAAATGGACATAGTGTCCTTTACCTCCGAGGTACGGATATATCTATACAGATTGAACGAAATAAATTCGGAACATAGGAATATAATGTATTTCGGCTCAATTCTGCTGTAGGTGGTTGGCCAACAAAATATTGTCAAATAATTATATTATAAAAAATCCCATACTTCAGCGGGCTGCTGGATTCTGAACTCATAAAAATTGAAAGCTACACATAAATCTACGATTTTATTATGCTGTCAAACCAGTTATAGTCCAGGAAATGTAGCATTTCACCTCGCAATTTTTTCGTGCGGCGTGGATTGACTTCAAATTTAACAGAAGGTAGGTAATAGCCTAAGAATCAAAATCTATATCGAAGCAAAGTGCGTCACAGCCTACGGGGTGGTTGCCACCCCATCTCCGGGGTGAAAATTTTTTTTACGTTTGAACTACAGGTTTCGATTAGAAAAGTGATTCTAAACAAAAAATGTGCTATACATTTTTTTTATAAAATGATATTTTTCAAGTTATTCGCGATTGAAAGTAACAACTTTTAGACGAAAAAATCCACGTTTTTAATCGATTTTTCGCGAATAACTCGAAAATGGTGCATTTTATCAAAAAAATTGTAGAGAACAAATTTGTAGCTTTTAAAAAGACAAATACAATTACAAATACAATATCAATGTTCAGCGGTTTTCTTTAAATGCCAAATTTGAAAGATTCAAAGTCAAATATCGGGAAAATGATGTATTTTTGGAAGAAAACTCACAAAACCTTTTTTAAAGAGCATAAATAGACCTATCATAAAAAAATTAGGTCAATACCTCATTTTTTACGAAAAAATCGAGGAAAACAACACCCTAACCACACCCATAATTAAAATCGATCTTCACCCTTCTGCAATTCCCTTTGTAGATGTATTGTTAATACGTCCAAGAAGTTTGACCCATTTAAAATGCTTAGTTTTAGAAAAAGTACAGCTTAAAGCGAGAAACGATTTACAATTTCATATTTTTTACTCTTCTTTTTTTAAATATGCCCAAAAATACTGAATATATGAAAAAAATAAAAATTACCAAATTGTAGCTTTTTTAATTACTAAAACTATCCTTTATTTAGATTTGTTGTACGATGAATATTTGGCGAGATATAGCCGTTTAAAGCATCGATTTACGATCAAGCACCATCTTTTTCGAGCCCTTTAAACTCACCCCATTTAAAAACCAAGTGTTCCAAAAAGATTTAATTCACAGATCCTTGTAGCTATTAAAAACCTCTACAAATCGTTTTTGAAGAAACACTCTATTGTTAAAAATTAAAGGAAATACGTTAAAAAAATCAGTTAATTATTTTCCGGAAAATGTCATTAGTATAGTACAGTACATTTCGGAGTATAATAATCTACAAAACCGGTATATTAGCTAGTGGGGCGTTATACATTCGAAATTTTAAGCGTTCTTAATTTGAAATCCCATACAACAGAATAAAACATCTGCTCATATGTCTATGGCTTGGCAATGAAAATATCAGAGCAACAGATTGGTATTCCAAAGATGGTTTGTTATTACCCGTACGCATGAACAAACAACCTGCACCCGATAAATTTTTGAAAATTATTTTTTGCCAATGCAAAAAAGGATGCGGCGTTTCATATGGGTGCAGAAAAGTTGGATTATACTGTAACTCTACTTGTTCTGGGTGCTCAGGTGAAGGGTGCAATAACAGTCCACCAATAATTGAAGAAGATGAGGATGACATACATCACGATGAAGATGTAATTGATGACGAATAAAATTAATATTATAATTGTTTTACCTATAAATGTAAATATTTTCAACTATTTATGTAAATGTATAAGAATATATGGTGCCTTTTTATGTTGATAATTTTTTTTGTATTTAATTCTACTGTTTTCAATTTATATCTTATAAATTAGTTTATAAAAACTGCAATGTTGTAAAGGGTGATTTTCAACAGTTAAAAAGTTGCAAAATTTTGGCAAAAAATTGTTTTCACCTATAGCACTCATAACAATTGATTTTTAAGGGTTAAAAATGTATGAATTTGTATTTTAAAGTATAAAAAACTCACTATTTAACTAATCCAAACCAAATTTCACTCATCTTAAGATTTGTAATATTATTTTACAATTTTTGAAAATTAGGGGTAGTTTTCACCCCTAAGAACAATCAGGGTTCATCGGCATGACATAAACTATAAAGCAGAGGGTGAGTTGAGCTGAATTCCAAATTTTTATGCAAATCGTTCCAAGGTGAAATCATTTTCTTCGAATTACTAATTTTTTTATATTAATCTATAATAAGGGTCGCTTTTTAAGGGTTGAAATATGATGGAACTTTATTCAAAAGCACGAAAATATCATTATTTAATTAATTCAAACCAAATTTTACCCATATTCAGGTTTAATATGTCATTTTATAATTTTTGACAATTAGGGGTAGTTTTCACCCCTAAGAACAATCAGGGTTCGTCGACATGACATAAACTATAAAGCAGCGGGTGAATTGAGCTTAAATCCAAATTTTTAGTCAAATCGATCCAAGGCGAAATCATTTTTTTAGAATTGGTAATTTTTTACATTAATCTCTAACAAGGGTTGCTTTTTAAGGGTTGAAATATGATGGAACTCTATTCAAAAGTATAAAATATTCATTATTTAACTAATTCAAACCAAATCTTACCCATATTCACGTTTAATATGTTATTTTATAATTTTTGACAATTAGGGGTAGTTTTCACCCCTAAAACCCTTCAGCGCACTTCGGTTCGATATAGATTTTGATCCTTGGGCTATTACCTACCTTCTGCTAAAATTTCAACTGGATACATGCAGGACGAAAAAATTGCGAGGTTTTAACTTTTTTCGAACTTCATTTCCTGAACTATTATCGCCTCCTTAGACAAACCCGTCTTACGCAAACAACTTTGTTGCAGACAGATAGTTGAACGATATTTTATACAATGTCTATACCCAGGTATGGATTTATTTTTGTCCAAGTTTTATATTGGTCCACTATTTCAAATGCAGTTCAAACAGACATGTAATAAATTGTATGTTCCGTTTTAATTTGGTTCAATCTGTATATATATATATATATATATATATAATATATATATATATATATATATATATATATATAATAAGGATCACTCAGAAGAGTGGTGGGTTCTTATATCGGTCTCAAGGTGGAGAAATAAAAGACAAAGTTGGACAAGTAAATGGACATTATACGGTAGTATTGTATAAACAATCAATTAACTAACAACATTTAGCAATTTATTAAAAATTAGCACAGCAACTGATCATGTGGTCTAAAGTATAAGTAATATTTTAATAAATAATAATATATAATAAATAATATGTATATATATATATATATATATATATATATATATATATATATATAATAAAATATTACTAATCCAAAACAATGGTTTTCAAGAAAACCAGTTTACTACGCGGAGTCAAACCCAAATAGTGACAGCATATATATATATATATATATATATATATATATATATATATATAATATATATATATATATATATACTATATATATATATATAAATAATGAATTATGATTTTATATTTTATATATATATATATATATATAATATATATATATATATATATATATATATATATATAATATATATATATATATATAGATAGAACGTTTATTGACCACTTTACATAAAGTTTGAAGTCCGTATAAAAAATACAATAAAATATATAATAATGTAAACTTAAAATTAACTTGACCATATTGGCTAAAGTAATATACATATGTAAGTATTAGCAGAAGAATTAAAATTAAAAATTTAAGATAAAAAAATCTCTAACCAAAAAAAAACAAACCTAAACTGTCACATAAAAAATCTTTGAAATATGGAAGTAACAAAAATGTACAAATAATTAAGAATATTCCCGAATCGATGACTAAATAAACTAATACATACAACTTAGTACATTTTAATAGCAATAATACAATGTGATATGTAGATAGTAAATCGACAGTATTCTGACCAAACTGGGTACACGTTACAAAGGTGTATTGAGGTATTCTGTCTTTGAGTAAAAACAATATGTTAAAAAATGATCCTATTTTTAAACAGTGGTGGAGACAGAATTTTTATTTCGATAGGCAGATAGTTATACAAGTGAATATCAATTGAATTCTTTGTGCTCTTTGATAGTCTGAATCGTTGTGACCTAATTAAATCCCTCGATCTTGTTAGATGATCATGTAATTGGGAGTTTATATTAAACTTTTTTTATTATCGTGAATTTCCAACAGTGTTGCATACATATAAAGCGAAGGTAGAGGCATAATACCCATGTTCAAAAATAATGGTTTACAATGATCCCTTAAATCTGCTCCAGCAAGTATCCTCACCACCTTCTTTTGTAATTTAAATATTGTGTCGGCATGACCAGAGTTGCCCCAAATAGCTATTCCATATTGTATATGACTATGAAACAATGAAAAGTAACACATTTTAAGGGTACTTTTAGGTACCAAATAAACCAGGTTACGCATTACAAATATTGTACTGGCGAGTTTAGAACTTAAGTTGTCTATATGGATGCCCCAATCTAAGTTGTCATCCATAAAAATCCCTAACAATTTGATGCTATATCCAAAAATGTGTCTTCGATCTGAACTGAAAACTATATTTTGATTTTTATCCTCGTTTAGTTTTAGTTTATGATGTGTAAACCAGTTTTTAATTTTAAGCACATCGTTTCCTATTTTGTTATTTAAATTATATTGATTCTGGTCGTACTAATAACGGTTGTATCATCTGCAAAACATATACACCTTAAGGGGTGGTATAATGAAATATATCGTTGAGATATGGATGTTTATTAAATACGATCGAAATAAATTGTGTGTGAGACACAATCAAAAGTCTTAGATAAGTCACATAATGTTAAAGACACGAAGTGACCTCTCTCTAGGCCATCAACTACTTCCCTTACAATTTCCTATATATATCCTATATATATATATATATATATATATATATATATATAATATATATATTATATATATATACTATATATATATATATTATATATATATATATATATTATTATTATATATATATACATATTATATATATATATATATATATATATATATATATATATATATTATATATATATATATATATATATAAAACTGTTTTGGATGGTTAGAGTCAATAAAAGGGGCTATTTAGTCAGCCCATCTACGTCAGATCGTCGTTCCAAATTATGGAGATGGTATTCTTTTGTTCCTGAGTATGGAAATGGTTCCCCTTGTTCCAGAGTTTTGTCCCTGCAGCTCCAGTCTCAGAGATGTAGCAAATTTCGGAGTTATGTGCGTGTTTATGAGTGTTATGAGTGAAATTCAGGTAGCATCTCCTGAATTTGTAAACTAGTAAAACGCATGTAAGTTTTTGTATTTTGCGACTATCGTGGTAATATTTTTGTATTTTTTAACATTCTTGGTTCTGTATGTTTTGTAACTGTTTGTGGTATGACACAAAATTGATGTTAGTTTGTTTTCTTAACATTTTGTTTATTTTTTTTAACTAACCCTTTTTTGAGTTTTATTTGAAAAAGATATGTTTTTCATGTTTTATAATTATTTCCCTAGTTACAACTAGTGGTTGTAATAGCCCAAACAGCACAAGTACGTCCCATGGACGTCCAAAGGATGTACCTCATTAAATGTCCGGACATCCCACGGACATCCGTTTACATAATTTGGACGTCCCCGGGACGTCCAATAAGACCTAAATGTTACCAAAAAGTACGTCCCCTGGACGTCCCAGGGATGTTCATGAGGACGTAGATAGTACATATACAGAACTTAATACGGACTTATATAGGACCTAAGAAGGATGTATTGGGGACATCTATTGTACGTCCACATGGACTAATATAGGACCTAAATGAGGATGTATACAGGACCTAAATGGAACTTAAAATTAATAAAATGAAAAGCAAAAATAAATGGGATTTTTATTGTGTACCTACTTATATTAACATATGTATTTAAATTTATAGTATTTTTTAAGCACATTACTCCTACTTACTTTACAAATGTAGCAACACACCACAACCACAAAAATTACCTATAAAATTCCTATATACCTACTTAATGTCTATAATAATAAATTACCAAACTATAAACTAGTATCGAAAGCAATAAACTAATTCTAGTTACAACCACAATGATTATAATTCGAGGAATAAACGAGATAAATCGAAGCGTCGTTAAAACATAACCACATTCTTCTTTTATCTCCTAATTTTTAAATTTCAGTTCCACTACAGAACAAAATTTTAGAGATACAGCTCTAATATAGGATAAAGATTTTTCTCTAAAAGGAGCCTCTGTCTGTTTTCGTATAAATTAATGGTATTTAAAACTAAATATAACTTTTTAAAATAAAGTTTAGTAGGAAGATTATATTTTGTAAAAAATATGCTTAAGTAAAAAAATGACACAGTTAACACCTAGAAAACATCCCTAATGGGACGTCCCTTGGACGACCTTATGGGACGTCTCTGGTATGTCCGACTAGAAATATCCCTTGGACGTCCAAAAGAAGTCCCGGGACGTTTGGACCTTAAAACGACATAAAATGGACGTCCCAGGGATGTCCTTTGCTGTCTGGGAGGCATAATTAGGCACCTCAAGTGGCGCCCTATATTAAATTCCTTGAGGTGTTTCCTGTTTATTTTTATTTTGTTTATCCCAAGAGATTAATGACCCCTTTATTTCATTTTTTGTAGTTGCCCCAATCCAACCCCCTTATCTTTTACTTATCCACGACCCCAGCTCTATTACCAAAACCTGAGTGCCGTTCGCACAAGTAGCGATTATTTTGCTTGCCTTATCTCCACCCCCTTAGTTTCAGTCCCCAATTTTCTACCCCTTGTATTAATGCCCCCTGTGGTAGGCAAAATATTTTCATTACAATATATAGATATATGCTCGGAAAGATTTCCGCGGTTAGTAGAATTAAACCTAGAGCTAAGATTAATACTACAGGGTTACACAATTGAACTGTTACCTATTCAAACGACCATAATTTTTGTGTGAAATTATTTTTTATTGATTCAAATGACAAAAACGTGTGAAAATAATCAAAATTTCAGAATCCACTCACTTTAGCTCGATGTGGCCACCTTTTGCCTTCAAACGATCAAAAAACGAGTTGCATGCTGTATGAATGTGATCTTCCGGTATTTTGGCCCATTCACCTATAATTGCTTTCCTCAGCGCATCCATACTGGCATATTTTTTAGTCCTCACCTTGCTCTCCAAAATGGACCGGATGGATTTGCGTCTGGCGAATTCGAAAGCCATTGTGTGGATGAAGTGAAGTGTGGAATATGGTTTTTTAACCATTCTTGGTTCACACTAGCTTTATGAGACGGTGCCGAGTCTTGTTGGAACGTCCATTGTCTACAACCGAAATGTTTGCGTGCCCACTGTTCTAAAGCAGCTTCTAAAACATTTTCCCGATAATAACTTACATTGACTTTGACACCATATTCAATAAAAACGATTGGAGAGCGTCCATCGGCGGTTAAAGATGCCCATACCTTTACTTGAGATGGGAAATTACTTCGGGTGGCCGTTCGTAAGCTCCAACTTTCGTAGGTGCGTTCGGTCAAGTAAACACGATCATTTTGAGAGATTATGAACTGCTCAATAGGGGAATTTTACACATTTCGCATAGCACAACGGATTCAGAAAACGATATTATCATATCGTTTCGTTCACGGACACCAAAGCAGGGGGCTCTTTTGTAAGCTAACTACGCTGTTGTGAAGTTTTGGGAGACATTCGTTTTACTTTAAGAGTTTGAATTTGTATCAGCCCAAGTGTCTGACGATGGCTGGGATAGGCCGAAATGATCATAACACTTTAGTGATTCCGATTCGAGCACGGGAAGTTTAACGAATTTGTCTCCTATGCCATATATTTGGCCATTTAATATAATAAAGCGATAGCTGGTTTCGCTAAAAGATTTAATCTTTTACACATTTCGCATAGCACAAAGGATACAGAAAACGATATTATCATATCGTTTCGTTCACGGCCACCAAAGCAGGGGGCTACTTTGTAAGCTAACTACGCTGTAGTGAAGTTTTGGGAGACATTCGTTTTACTTTACGAGTTTGAATTTGTATCAGTCCAAGTGTCTGACAATGGCTGGGATAGGCCGAAATGATCATAACACTTAACGAATTTGTCTCCTAGGCCATATATTTGGCCATTTAATATAATAAAGTGATAGCGGCTTTCGCTAAAAGATTTAATCTTTTACACATTTCGCATAGCACAAAGCATACAGAAAACGATATTATATCGTTTCGTTCACGGCCACCAAAGCAGGGGGCGCCTTTGTAAGCTAACTACGCTGTAGTACGCATTTTTTTTGACCCTTATGAATCGATCTTAGGATATCCGCAGCATCACTTCGTAAAGCAACAATCAAGGAAACAGGCGTTTTTTGTTCTGTCCAATGATTGGCTGTCGCAATAGGCTCAAATTGTCTAAGGTCAATGGACCAAGAAGACTTTCTATCAAATGGTGGCAATTTGAATCTCCTACGAAGTGTCGTTTCGTCTCGGTGATTCGTCTTTCACTACATTATCTAAAACTAGTGTATTAACTGGTGATAGCACTTTCGTATTGGTCATCATGCTCTCTAGCTGTTTGCGAATGTTCTAGAAGCGTATTCAAATTTCTTATTGTTCTGACTACATACTTCTTTAATTATTTGAGAAGTTTCGTCAAATCTTCTAGAAGCATTTTCGAATTTCTCGTCGATTTGTCAAACTGCTTCTTTAATAATTTGAGACGTTTCCTTGAATCTTTTGGAAAGATTCTAGTAGTTATCATAATTTTTTCCAGAAGTCTCTTCAATCATTTGAAAAACATTTTCGAATTTTCCATTAATTATTTTTGTTAAAACTACTTCTTCTGCTGAATGAAAGTAAAATGTCTCTAGATCATCTCGATGCTTGTTAAGGACATCCTTCAGTCGGCCTTGAAGGATCTTCAACCCGATGCAGTCTTCATTGCGTTCTTCTAGTTGCTCACGCAAATGATTCACTGAAAGTTCTACTAGCGGCATCTTTGGTCAGGAACACAAGTACTTGCAGAGTACAAAACTCACTACCAAAGAACGGTTATAAATTAAATGGCCAAATATATGGAATAGGAGAGAAATTCGTTAAACTTCCCGTGCTCGAATCGGTATCACTAAAGTGTTTATGATCATTTCGGCCTATCCCAGCCATCGTCAGACACTTGGGCTGATACAAATTCAACGTAACACGAATGTCTCCCAAAACTTCACTACACCGTAGTTAACTTACAAAGGCGCCCCCTGCTTTGGTGGCCGTGAACGAAACGATATGATAATATCGTTATCTGTATGCTTTGTGCTATGCGAAATGTGTAAAAGATTAAATCTTTTGGCGAAAGCCGCTACCCACTTTATTATATTATATTAAATGATGCTGCGGATATCCTAAGATCGATTCATAAGGGTCAAGAAAAATGTTACACCTTGTTCACTCGACTAGACAAACGTTACGGAGATGCCCATAGACAAACCCGGTAATAATGAGAAAATTCTGATGACCAGACTTGATGGTCACTGCCGAGAGGAAAGTTTATGGATGGTCGAAGATGTGGTCAATACCGTTCCTAACGACAAAAGCTTTGGTGAGAGTTCGAGATGTCGTTCTTGAAAGAGTTATGAATTTAAAGGTAGCTGCTATTAAGTTAAGTAGAAGAACTTCGATCGGACAGTGTGTTCCCGTGACTTCGATTTGTTCTATGAATCCTAACGAGAAATCATCTAAATCTAAGTATCCAAAGAAGCTTGTTGAGATGGTGATTAAAACGTACCAAGATCTTGATGATGAACGAATGGAAAAGTGAAGTCTATGCTAATAGAATTTAGCATAGTAACACATAAAATTAATACCAAAGACGCCCAGCCAATCAGACAACAACCTAGATGACTTCCATTTGCGCAAAGAGATGAAACCGAAGACATCATCAAAGATATAAACAAACAAAGGGTAATTTAACCATCAAACAGTCCATGGACGTCACCAGCAGTTTTTGTAAAGAAGAAAGATGGTACAACGCGTTTTTATATTGACTACCGCCAGCTTAATGCGGTAACTAAGAAAAATTATCCTTTGTCCAGAATAGACTTTAAATTGGATACTCTTCATTTCTCGTTGGTTCTCAACACTCGATCAAAAAAGTGGATAATGGCAAGAAGGCATGGAGCCAGTTGATCGGGAGAAAACCGCATTTTCGATAGGATCAGGGCTTTGGCTCACGGTTATGCCCTTTGGTTTATGTAATGCCCCTACCATATTTGAACGATTAATGGAGGCAGTTTTAAGAGGCCTAACAGGGCCTGGTTTCTTTGGATGATGTAATTGTGGTTGGAAAACCCTTCGATGAATTAGCCAACAATCTGCAGAATTCTTTCAACGATTGCGAGCAGCGAATTTGAAGTTAAGTCCAAAGAAATGCCGCATACTTCGACGAGAAGTAAAATACTTGGGGCATATTGTAGCAAGTAATGGTGTAACAGCTGATCCTGAAAACCTTGCAGAAATTAAAAATTGGCCAGTATCAAGAGATAAACACCCAATTAGAAGTTTCCTTTTGGATTTGCCAACATTTCCAAGCCGTTGACAGAAGAGGTTCAAGAATATGCATGAAGTGAAGAGTATCAAAAAGCTTTAGAATAATTACAAAATTAAAGCTACCCCAGACAGGCAGTAAAATTTGTGTTGGACACCGATGCCAGCAACAGTGCAATAGGAGCTGTTAACTCAAAAATCCAAGATGGAGAGGAGAAAGTCATAGCTTACTTTAGCAAAGGCTGCCCAAAATTATTGCGTTATCAGGAGAGAATTGCTTGCAAGCATTTCCATAAATACATGTTTGCAATTTGCAGTGTAAATTGTAAGACCAAAACGACACCCCTGCATCCTCAATCAGATGGAATTATGGAACACCTATTTAAAGTTGTATCCGAACATCAAAGAGGTTGGGACCAGCACATTCATTTATTGCTAATAGTCTACCGCTCGGCCGTGAATGAAACTACAGGCCGGACTCCAACCTGCCTAATGTTGGGTTGTAAAGTTCGTTTGCCGTGCGACCTAGAGTTTGGCTGCAGATCTTCCGAGGAACATGTTGCAAGCGAAGAATATGTCGATCGCCTGAAGTTAAGAATGAACAACATTCATAAACTTACCCGACAATACATCCAGTTAGCCAGTGACAGAATGAAAGATCGATATAATTCTCAATGCAAAAATAAAAGCTTTTAAGTTGGTGATCTTGTTTGGCTTTATAATCCACAATGTCGTCGGGGCTTGTCTCCTAAACTGCAAAGACAATGGGAAGGTCCAGATAAAATTAAAAAGAGAATAAATGGCGTAATTCACTTGTCTCAAAAATGAACTAATGGCTAATACACTAAAATTTACCATATGGAATGCTAATGGCTTGACACAACACAAACACGAGTTGTATGCATTTATAGTTAATCATCAATTAGACATAATACTGATTTCAGAAACACACTTCACGAAAAAAAGTTTCATAAAATTTCACAACTACAAAGTATATCACACAACACATCCAGATGGAACTGCACATGGTGGGACAGCAATCATTATAAGAAACAACATCAAACATTACCAGACAACTCACTATCAAAAAGCACATATTCAGGCCACAAATGTAGTTGTAGAAGACTGGACAGGACCTATAACTTTTTCAGCTGTATATTGTCCACCAAAACATTCAATTAAACAACCAGAATTTAAAACCTTTTTTGATACACTTGGACCTAGGTTTATTTGTGGCGGAGACTACAATTCAAAGCATTTAATGTGGGGCTCTAGACTTATTAATACCAAAGGCCGGGAACTATAAAAAGAAATACACATGGATAATCTAAACATAGTAACCACAAGGGAACCAACATACTGGCCTACAGACCCTGCAAAAATTCCAGATCTTCTCGACTTTGCTATAGTGAGAGGAATAAATGAAAAATACTTTAAACCAAAGTCTTGTTACGATTTATCCTCTGACCATTCACCTGTTATCATAACTGTAAGCAAAAACATAACAAAAATAGAAAGGAGCTGTATACTACACAACAACAAAACAAATTGGAGTTATTTTCGATATCAAGTAGACAATCAAATCAATTTAGACATCCCACTAAAGACAGATAAACAAATCGAACACCCAGTAGAACATTTTAACACAGTTTTACAGGAAGCAGCATGGAACTCCACACCATTACCTACACATCGACATATGAACAAAAACTGTTCCAATACAATACATGGAAAAATAATTGAGAAAAGAAGACTCAGAAAACAATGGCAATTAACAAGATCACCTCAAAGTAAAACAAACCTTAATAAAGCACAAAAAGACCTAAAAAAATTGATAATGGCAGAAAAAAATGCAAGTTTTCAAGAATACCTACAAAAACTAGTTGCAACTCAAGCCACTGACTACTCGTTATGGAAGGCTACAAGGACTCTACGAAGGCAGAACTATACAGTCCCACCAGTAAGAACACAAACAGGACAATGGGCGAGAAGTCCACTAGAAAAAGCCGAAACATTTGCGACACACCTTAAAAAAGTCTTTACACCAAATGAGGGAAATTACTCACTACAAACTGAAGAAGAAATTATTTCGATACTCACAAAACCTTATCAACTAGAACTTCCCGAAAAAAGATCCACAAAAAATGAGGTAAAAAATATTATACAACACAACATCGATCCAAAAAAGACTCCAGGATACGACCTGATTACGGGAAAAACTCTTCAGCAACTCCCAGAGAAAGGCTTCCAATTTCTGACACAGTTATTCAACTCTATAATGAGATTAGGCCACTTCCCATCACAATGGAAACTAGCACAAATAACAATGATACTAAAACCAGGAAAAGAACCAGAAAGTGTACAGTCCTACCGTCCTATTAGTCTTCTTCCAGTGGTATCCAAAGTTTTTGAAAAGCTGACACTTACTAAGCTAATGCCTATACTAGAAAACAAAAAACTAATACCACCACACCAATTTGGGTTTATAAAACAGCATTCAACGATACAACAGGTACACAGAATTGTAGAGAGAATCAACGAGGACTTTGAAAATAATAGGTACTGCTCGGCGGTATTTCTGGACGTAAGTCAGGCATTTGATAAAGTCTGGCATAAAGGCTTATTATGTAAACTAAAACAAAATTTACCTACAAATTACTATATACTCTTAAAGTCCTATATCACCAACAGAAACTTCCAGGTAAAGTATGAGAATGAATACACAAACATACAACAAATTCTCGCTGGGGTGCCCCAAGGAAGTGTACTAGGACCTATATTATACCTTATATTTACTGCTGACCTACCGACAGAAACACACATAACTACAGCTACATTTGCGGATGATACGGCAATAATATCGTCGAACAAAAATCCCAAAATAGCCTCAGAAATCTTACAAAATAATCTAAATCAAATCCAACAATGGATGACAAAATGGAGAGTCAAAATTAATGAAAACAAATCGATACACCTAACATTTACCACGCGTAGGGAAACATGTCCGGCTGTTTACTTAAACGGTACAGGAATTCCACAAGGGGATGAAGTCAAATATCTAGGTATGTACTTGGACAGAAGATTAAACTGGAGGAAGCATATATTTACTAAGCGAAAACAACTGGGTCATAAGTTAAGAACCATATATTGGCTGTTGGGCAAAAAATCAAAACTATCAACCGAAAATAAAATATTAATCTACAAATCCATCCTAAAACCAGTGTGGACTTATGGGATAGAATTATGGGGAACCGCCGCACATTCCAACATTGAAATAATACAAAGATTCCAGTCCAAAACATTGAGATCAATACTAGGTGTTCCATGGTTCATAACCAATGAAGCCATTCATCGGGATGCCGGACTATCATATGTCAAAGATGACATCAAAAAGTGCGCGAAAAAACATAAAGAGAAACTTAAAGTGCACCCAAACGTGTTAGCAAAAAGTTTAGTGAATAAACCGCGTACTGTTCGTAGGCTAAAACGAAAAGTTCCGTTAGAGTTAAGTGAACAATAGGTTCTAAATTAATGTGTACAAGTCTATGTCAGAAATAGTCAGTGTTGTAGGCTAAGTTTTTAAAAAAAGGGGTGCTTCACTGGATGCCTCCCTGACATGTCAGTCCTATTACTTATTGTCTATTATCTACCTAAATATTTAGGTTTAGATTGTACAGATAGATTGTAATAAATGTGGGGTTAATAAAAAAAAAAAAAAAAAAAAAAAAAAAAAAAAAGTTGGTGATCTTGTTTGGCTTTATAATCCACAATGTCGTCGGGGCTTGTCTCCTAAACTGCAAAGACAATGGGAAGGTCCAGATAAAATTAAAAAGAGAATAAATGGCGTAATATACCGAATTAAGAAGTTGCCGAAAGATAAACCAAAAGTTGTTTACATAAATCGTCTTGCACCCTATGCTGGCTCAATAAAAATAAAATAAAAAGTCTCAATAAAAAGTTCGGTCGTTTGGATAAGTTAAAAAATAAACAGACTAAAGTTGGAACAGTATTAAAACTAGAAGATGGTCCTCGATCTTTGCTGTATATGGTGACCAGGAAGTCGTATACAGGCAAGGTAAGCTACGAGGATATATGGCGTGCTCTAACTAATTTGAAGAAAATCTTGTACAATTATAACATCAAGAATTTGGCCTCACCAAAGATAGGCCATGAACTAGAAAATCTGGATTGAAAGATTGTCAGAAGCATGCTTGAAGTGATCTTCCTATAAACCGGCGTACAATTTACTGTGTGTTGCATTAATCCGAAGAGATAGTATCCTTCAAAGACAGTAGACTATTCTTTCTTTCTGAGGGGTTTAATCCAAAGCTGTAGAGTCCTGTAGATTCCGCCCTTCATGTAAAGTTGCTGATCGGGAAGTTCAGATCTAAGAGAGGAGCAGTGTAACGAAATAGCTTAGATGTAACTCCAGATGATTCTGGAATAATACTTTTGATATATATATATATTATATATATATATATATATATATATATATATATATATATATATATATATAATATATATATATAATATTTGTAGTCTCAGCAATTGGTCTGTATGAAATGAAACTCTATTTGTTATTTCTCAATATTTCGTCACGATTTTGTGACTTCTTCAGGAGAAAACTGTAAATTTATTATAATTATTATATGTCAACAAAATGAATATTTCAATACATACTTACAACTTAAGATTAAAAATTTAAATTTTGATAACATATCCAATTTAAATAAATGACATTTTTTTGATTTTAATTAATTTGGGAGTTATGGTAACCGTTTAAACTTTTAATCAATTTTAAGTTGTAAGTATTGAAATATTCATTTTGTTTACATATAATGATTATAATAAATTTACAGTTTTCCTCCTGAAGAAGTCACAAAATCGTGACGAAATATTGAGAATTGTACAGAATTGTACATTATAATAAAACCAATAAATAAATCTTCTCTTCTCTAATTTTTGTAACTTTGAAAATGAACTCAAACTTGCGAACAATTGATAATTTAGTCATATAGTTTATTGAATCATATTTTAAAAATTCCAGCTCTTTTGGATAAGTTTTTTGTTCAGGGAAAGAATGTTATAATAAAATAATTATTGTACTTATATTGCTATTTATTTAGAAACATATCACAGATTCATTTACGTCAAAATAAAATAAAAGTATTTATATTGGAATTGTCATCTTACTTAAACGCAGTAAAAAGTCCAATAAATGCATCTGTACTTTAATCTCTGTTGGATTGGTTGTTACATAAAAACCAGGTACACCAGCTTTCTGTAAAATATCTTGTTGGTCTGAAACTTTTTGGTCCAACTGCAAAACTAGGTTCATGTCAAATGCTTTTAGTTCCTCTTTCTGCTCCAACATAAATTTCTGCAATTCTTGAATTTTTCGATCAGTGTCATGTTCATATTGTTTTAAAATTTCTTTTTCTTGATCTGTAATTAAATTATTAAAATTACAACTACACTACTCCAAGAAATTAACGCACCATTTACAAAAAAAAAGCGATTCATTGGTGTTTTAAATTTAATTGTATTCATTTTTGTATGGAATATACCATGTATTTGGAATGTTTTTATCAGGTTACTTGTATTGTTTTTTTGTTTCAACCGGTTTCTAAGGAACACAAAACAAAGGTGTTGTAAATTTGTTAATGTCGATAAGAGGTTAGTGTCATTTTTCAGTCGTTGTGTGAACTATTGCTGTTTGGTGGTAACATTTTGCTATTGTTTTAATCAAAATGCAACGCGAATCGAGAGATTTGACTAATGAGGAGTGTGCTCAAATAGTGGTTTTGCACGAAGAAGGTTGGAGTTACAGACATTTAGGGAACGATTCGGCGTATACCATACACCGGTCTCACGAATGATGGAACGGTACAGAGAGACCGGTAGCCATTCTAGGCGTCCAGGACAAGGTCGACATCGTGTAACAACGTCCGTTCAAGACCGTTTTTTACGACTTCGCACCCTAAGACAACGATTTGTAACTACCAGAAGCTTACAATCCCAATTTGAAGATGTTCATAATGTTCGAATCAGCTGTGAAACTGTTCGCCAACGTCTCAAGGAAGGTAATTTGGTAAATCATATACCTGCCAGAGGGCCAGCCTTGATCGTAGCTCATCGCAGAGCGCGTTTAGAATTTGCACGAAATTATATCCATTGGTTGAAGGCTAATTGGAATAGAGTTTTGTTTACAGATCAGAGCAGATTCTGTCTTTACAACTGTGATAGGAGTATTCGCGTGTAACGACGTCAGAACGAACGGTATGCATAGTGTAACAGGCGATGAACGACGTTATTCGGTAGAGGGTCGGTTATGGTCTGGGGTGGCGTTTCTTTAACGGTCGTACAGAGTTGGTGGTGTTGAATAACGGTACCATCAACTCTCACCGATATATCGTTGACGTTCTTCAAGACCACGTTGTGCCATTTGCTCCTTATATTGGCGAACATTTTGTTCTAATGCACGATAATGCACGACCGCACGTTGCAAAAATAGTGCAAAATTATCTAGAGGAAGTTGGAATCGACGTTATGGAATAGCCAGTGAATAGGGCCGATCTCAATCCTATAAAGAATGTTTGGGACTTGCTTGGTAGACGTCTACGGAATTTTCCTAATCAATCAAACACTCTGCAGGAACTGGAACAACGTCTTGTCCAAATTTGGAATGAACTGGATCAGAATACTTTAAGGCCGTTTATTTTATGAATCGTCGATGCCAAGCTGTCATTCACAGCAAGGGTGAAAATACGTCTTATTAAGCAAAAAAAAATTGAACAATTTCTATTTTTCGAATTAGATATTTTGTTGTTAATTGTTTTAAGATTGTGTTACGTTTATGAATATTGAAGATGGTTAGCGACAACATCACTAAATATGTTTGATTTACAAAGTAAAGTAATACGAAATAAAATGCTTTTCGTTTCAGTTAATATTTTCCTGTTATATGGTACGTTTTAAAGTGGTGCGTTAATTTCTTGGAGCAGTGTACATTAAAAAGTAACCAAAATTAACGGTATATTTTTGTTATGTGTATATGTGTAAACACAAAGATTTCTTATTTTCTTTTTTGAAGAAAGTTTATTTTTCAGAAAGTCACGGCCACTAATTATATCCACATATATTTTTTATAAATACTAGGTGTGCCAGTATTATGATGTGTTTTTTCCCATAAGATTTATGTCACATATACAATTATTACAACTTAAATGGGAAATCACATTCCAGCCTTATATATTTCTAATTTAGTCTATTATCTTTAACTAGTAAATTTTCCCGTCGCATGAGACGGGGATCCATCCCATCAATTGTCATCTAGTCAGTCATTAAATTTTTAAAATAATAAACTTTTTGCATATAATCCAAGTAAATATAAAGTATGATCTGGTGTACTTCTGACTAATATATATATATATATATTATATATATATATATATATATATATATATATATATATATATGAAATACTGGATATTAGTGGCTGTCGATATAAAACTAGTTTAGGACATCTTTTATTGGTGTGTTTTCACTCTGATACATATAAAACAGAAAGAAAAAACAATATGATTAAAATGTAATTAGGTGTTCTTAATATTATTTCTTTTCAAGAACCAAGAGGGCCATCTTGGGTAATTTTACTTTTTAATTTTTTAATGTCTTAATGGTATGCAACATGTTATGCATATACAGTATAGGTAAAAGTTTATGGTCGGTATGTACAGTTGCGGTCACGGAATAGTTTACAGGTTCACGTATCTAGGAGCCCATTTTTTAAATTTTTACTTCGTTTAAACGCACCTTTTACGTCAAAGTGACGTTGCCAGTGGTGTACTAGCTAGAATAGGTAGATTAAAATTAAAATATCAAAATATTTTACAAAATGAAAAATATAGAAAACAGTTTTTTGAATAAAATGGATTATGATCTTAATAACGAAAATAAAGAAGTCTTTTTTTTTAATATGCATTTTATTTTAAATCTATTTTATATTAAATAACGATAAACAAATGATAAATAATAATTAATATTTGGTGGAAGCCCCATTCTTGTCAATACAATTTTGCAGTCTTCTGTTCATAGATAGCACCAATCCCCTCATGTTATAGTTAACAAGCTCTTCCCATGCCTGCTCAATTGCTTCCCATAATTCAATTCTATTCCGTGGTCTAAGGTTTCTTTCATTTAGTTTCTTTGTTAACTCTGCCACACATTTTCGACGGGGTTAAAGTCTGCACTACGGGAAGGCCACGGAAGAACATTAACATCAGTTTCTTCTAGCCATTCTCGAACAATTCTACTCGTATGCACCGGGCAATTGTCATGTTGGAAGATAAAGTCGTTGTTGGGGAATCTCTGGATCACCGATGGCAACATTGTGTGCTCAATAATATGTTTGTAATATAATCCTGTTAACTTCTCCTCTACATGATAACAAACGCCCGGGGCTTCGGCACTTATCCATCCCCATACGTTGACAGAGAATCCTCCACTATTTCTTAAATGATGCGTATACTGTTCATCATACCTATGATTTCTCGGCCTATAAACTCTTATTCGACCATTATTATACGACTGAAATACTTTTTCATCGGAAAATACAACCCTAGACCAAAAAATTCTCATCGCGGTTTATAAATTCATTACAAAATTCAACTCGTCTCCTCTTGTGATCCTCACTCAAAAAAGGTTTCCGTGCAGCTACACAATTTAGCAGTCCACTTGCTTTAATTCTTCGACGTGCAGTGCGAATACTGCTTGGAAACGCTGCCTCTTCTCTTGCCTTTTGAGCTGTGGCAAAAGGAGATTCTCTCAAATAATCACTAACATCTCATCCTGTTGATCTGTGGAAATCTTCTGCCCTCCTGAACCGCCCAACCGTGCTATAGAGTGAAAATTATCCCATCTTTGTTTAATCTTCCATATGCACATATGACTCACGTTCAAATCAGCGGCAACTTGCCTTAGTGACCAACCTTCTTCGAGTTTGGCAATTGCTCTTGCTTTTTGCGCATAATTCAAATGTATTCTAACCATTTTGGAAGAGTTTAATATACTTTTATTTTATTGTTGAACACTCGCGAAAGCATTGACGTTTTGAAATTTTTTGACTTTGACATTTATCAAATCCGTACGACACTACAATTTTACAGTATTACAATATAAAAAGTAAGGTGTAAACTATTCCGTGACCGCAACTGTACCTTACGTGAGATTGAGTGAGAAACACCTTTTAAAAAGAAAGAGGCATATTAGATCCGCCCTTTATATCGTCGAAATAGCTTTAGCGGAACTAAGAAAAGAGGAGAAGTTCAACATTGTCAAACTTATTGGTTTTATTTGACCTGTTGTCTTTTTAGCATTTTAACAACGTTTTAATATAATCAAATTTGGGCGAATTGATTTAAATGACAGCTTACTGTTTTTTATTTTAAATATGCCACAATTTTCCTCTACAATAAGTTTAATTTAACATTTTGATTTCCACTTCGGAAATCGTTTTATATAAATAAAATTGATTAATGATTAAAATTTTAAGTACGATTTCCGAATTAGAAATCTAAACATCAAAATAAGCTTATTTTTAAAGTCATATTGTGCCTCATTCGCAATAAAAATAATAAAATGCAATATAACACCACAATAAAAAACCTTCTTTCATAATTATTTGGCAACGTCGAGCTTTTAATAAGGACTCCGAACTACGAAACGAACTGTGTTCGTAGTTCTCTGACGTAACGAGAAAAACAGAGATGAGAACTCTTTCGTAAAAGTAACAAGTTGAAAACTAATTAAAATATTTAATCGAGTACATAAACAAACATGAATAAAAAAAATATACTGAAATACTTTCAACGGATTTTCAAATTTGCTGTAGTTGATTTATAACTAAGTTTTTCTTTGCAAAATTTGCAGACAGCCTTCTCACTGTTAATGTCTTTCTCAAAGTGATGCCATAAAATACTAATATCTTTACGCGCAGACATGTTAAACACACAATTAGTTAATAAAGTAAATATTTATTTAGCACGCACAGAATAAATTCGCATTTACGTTAAACAAAACACTCTCACACAACTCCAAATAAAAATTTAGTTTGCTGAATAATATAAAACGTGAATCGGGGGCTCCCATGTGTTAATATTTCAAATCAAAAATAATCGATCATTGTAAAATTCAGAAAGTCGAGCATAAAAGCTGCATCTTCTACAAATGTGCATTTTTTGAAAATACAATTATTACGCTTGTACTAGGTAAATGATTTTAACTAAGAAAAAGACTTCTTAATTCAATATTTACAATAAATAAATCCTTTAACGAACTATCAATAAAGATTTCAACTTCAGAACAACATCTGGCTTCCCAGTGAGAAAACGTAGATTCTTTAACGACAAATAAGCGGTTAAATAAAACAGTTCGGTGATTCAACGCTCATCTCTACAGAACAGAACTAGTTCTATGATATGTCATGCGTAATCAAGGTAGTAAGTTGTTCTTTCATAAAGAATAATAAATAAACACCAGTATTCGTAAATCATTATGAGGGAGAAGGTGTATTGTATTAAATTTAAACTGGACGAAAAATTACGTCTTTTAATTAAAAATACGATATTATTTGGTATTTTCCAAATAATATCTGAAACTATGTTTCGTTTAGATTTTTTGGAGGTATTAAGTGTGAAAATAAGAATTAATTCTATAAAAATGAAACAAAAAAAGATAAAATTAGTATAAAATTTGTTCTATAAAAATGAAATCAAATAAAAAATAATTCCAACACTACTGTTTAAATTAAAAATAACTCCAAACAATTAGAAATTCTAAACCAAATTCTTAGGTAATTAAATGTTCAAACAGACCACCAAGTTGTAACAAACAGTAACCAAATCTGTTATACAAAGCATTCCTCATGGCGTTGAGTTCATCTGCCGATATGTTTTGGCTAAGTTGGATTATCTTTTCCTTTAGTTCCTCCAAGTTGGTGGCTCGCTCGAACTCATGCTTGTACAATTTTGTTTTTAGCATCCCCCAAAAATAAAAATCTAGAGGAGCTAACTCAGGTGACCGAGGGGGCCATTTTATTGTACCGTCTGTACTAATGACACGTTCAGCAAAAATTAACGATAAATAGTCTCTAACGATTTTTGCATTATGTGCAGGACAGCCGTCTTGTTGAAACCAAATTTCGTTGAAGTTAATTTGAAGACGTTGAAGTGCAGGAATAATTTGATTTTGCAGTAATTGGAGATATTTGAGAGCGTTTAAATTGCCTTCAATGAAAAAAGGACCAATAATATGGTCTCCCAAAATTCCAGTCCAAACATTCAATTTTTGTGGATACTGCGTACGCACAGACACACTCAAATGCTTATTCTCCTGAGACCAATAACGTACAGCGGATGAATTATGTTTCTTGTGAATTGTGAAGGAGGACTCATCTGTAAACAAAATATTTTTTAAAAAATTATTATTTGCATTGCATCTCTCCATCATAATTTCACAAAATTGCATCCGTTTAAATTTATCAGCAGGAAATATTTCTTGAGTTGTCTGCACTTTATAACAATGGTATTTGTTTCTTTTCAAAATATTCCTCACTGTTTTTGCATTCAAATCAACTTCATCGGCAATTTGTTTACTTGAACACGGCGTCGCTTCAGCCAATGCACAAACTTGAATTTCTCTAATTTCTCGTTCTTGAGAAATTTTCTTTTCGCGAGGTTGATCTAATGGGCAACATTTTTTACATCTGCCATTAGTACAGCCAAACTTTTCAAATTGATGAATAATGGCTAATACAGTTTTTTCTATAGGTATTGGCCTATTTTCAAAAGCCATAATAAATAAATTGATAGTTTCTTGTACTGAATTGCCCCCAAAGTACCATTTTATTATTTGTACCCGTTCTTCTGTAGCATAAACAGTCGGCATAATTATTTCTTATGTTCACACTTAGAAAGTTACCTCCAAAAAGAAATACATAGCTGTCGACATAGCATAGCCGTGTCTCGTCTCGACCAATGGCGATGCTGCCAAAATTATCTTATATTATTTAAAATTGGGTTACAAATTCGTCAAATAAAAATGCGAATCTGTAAATTTTTCATGGATTTTAGAAATGTTGGACCAGTATTTGTGTCAATTAATGTTTCATTTTTAATATCATAAGTTTTGAATGGCAATATAATCGCACCACTGATCGCCAATTTTTTAAAACAATTCAATGTTTTAATTCAAATATGTAACAAGGCAACCCTGTTGCGTATAAGCTAAGCTGGATCGGAAATTCGTAAGACGTTCATTAATAGGCGTGTCCAAAAAATGTGGAGGGGAGACCAAGGGGAAATATATTTGTTTTCTTTGTCTATTCGCTGAAAATATGATTTTATATCTGTGTTAGATATCCTGTTAAATTTTACCATACCGACCATAAACTTTTACCTATACTGTATATGTATTATGGTGTGTATATGTAGAGGTAAATATTTATTTTATTTTTGATGTTTTTCCATTAAATAAAAATTATATGTTGCTCAGTTTATTTATGTCAAACTTTTTATTTATACAAGAGGTACTAGATTTTATGAAACACATTTCCAAGAAAACAAGTTTTGAATGTTTTTTTCTTTTGCCAAAATAATGGAATCTTCGAAATTAAAGTCAATAAGACGTGAGGTCACCCTACTGTGAAAATTATTGTACTGTATTGTGAAAGGGTCTTTTGTTTTTGTGTATAACTTCGATACCGTTTTCACATTCTTAGCTGTAATTTTTAAGCCACTAACATTTTTGAAAATGTTCATTAGCTTAGGTGTCAGAACTGGAATGTAGGGTAGGCAACCATAAGTTATTTTAGATGGTATCAGCGATGTGTTGTATGTCAAAGTCAATTGTTGGCCCTCATTATTATAAACATTTTGGTTGTCAGAAAATTGCGAAGGAAAAAAATGAGTTGATTTAAAAGTCCTATGGGATAGGACTTTTAAATTAAATGCTACATTTTTTCCGATCTTGCTGTATGGCGTGGAGGCCTGGACGCTGACGGAGACGCCTAACGAGAAAAACTAGAAGCATTCGAAATGTGGGTGTACCGACGCATTCTTCGTATATCCTGGACCGAACATGTCACCAACATAGAGGTAACTCCAAAGAATCGGAAAGGAGAAAGAAATCGTGAATACAATTAAACAAAGAAAGCTTGAATATCTAGGCCACATATTGAGACACGATAAGTAACCGTCTGCTACAATTGATTGTCCAGGGAAAAATAGACAGTAAGCGAGGGCCAGCAGGAGAAGACACTCGTGGCTCCAAAAATCTGCGGAAGTGGTTCGGGCTCACATCGTCGAACTATTCAGAAGCGCCGCAAACAAGATCAAAATTGCCATGTTAATAGCCAACGTTCGCAACGGACAAGGGCACTTGGAAGAAGAAGAAGATGGGATAGGAGTTTTCTTGTAGTATAGATCTCAACTTTTTTAGTCCTTTGTCCCTGAACTCGATGTGTGACAAGTTGATTTTGAGTGACATTAGATTTTAGGACCAAAACCAAATTTATTTTCATCTTAGATGGATGTTGAGAATGAAAGTTTATGAAACGGTTACTAAAACAAGGTTTACGATACATTCCGTCCTTAGCATGCCATCACTGCCACGATGGATAAGCATGTCTAAAAAAGGAATCATACTATCTGCCTCTCTCTCAACCGTAAACTTTAGGTGTTCACATTGGGCGTTAAAGGTGCTTAAAACATCATTTCAAACCGTACGATGCCGCCGTACTGAAGACGACCAATAGTAAGAAATACGTATATACGGTTGCCTTCCTTCTTATACACATATTTTATTAGTATTTTTTTTTCCTTTGTGCGAGCTATGCCGATCTTTTGCCTTTATTATATATATATATATATATATATATATATATTATATATATATAAATATATATATACAGTGATGAGCGCTTTGCCACCCGCTTTTTAACGTAAGAGATAGAAAACACAGTTACCTTGTGAAATAAAAAAGATGAAACTCGTAGAGGTCGGAAATAATCGATAGAAACCTATAATTTACATTAACATTGCATTAACACTATCGATAGTCTCACACCTTTAGACGTTAGTTTCGAGCTAAATCACACCTGGTCATAATTATTATGTGTGACGTATGTGTGACGTATTTCAGTGACATTTTTTAATTTCGCATAAAGTAAAAAAGTGAAAAAGTGAATAAAATAATTAATTTATAGTTATTATTATTTAATCTAAAGTTTTAAATTATTTACCAAGAATAATTTCTAGTATGATTTGAGGAGTTTCATACACTTTTGTCACGGAAATAAAGAATAATCCTTCGTGAATTAGTGGTAAGAACTCGACACTGCGACGCAGACGATTAGAGTTCAAAACCCACATGTGTTTTTTTTAATAATTTGAAATTATGCAGAGATCGTTTTGATTTGAATCACTAAACATTTATGTCAGTCGTTACTAGTATTAGAAGGGTTAAACACAAATATCTTTTGAATTGAATTATTTTGTATTTCCGTTTTATAACATTGGAATAAGAATAAATTGTAAATAATGAGTTTTTCGAAAACTTGTTACCTAATATGTATCATATTTTCTATTATTTTTTGAAGTAAAACAAAAATTTTATACTTGGTAGAATTGAACCCCAATCTTCTTGTCACTAGACCACGTGTCTAAGTATTTACACCAACTCCACATACAATAACTGTTTTCGGACAGAACATACCTACCTTTAGTTTAGTCAAATATTTCAGTGAGTTATTTTTATTATTAAAATAAACTTAAAGATTTATAATTAAAATCGCCACTAATTAATGTTTTTTACTTTTAATTCTTAATTTATTCAATCATTTATTCTTACATCAGAAATTATTAAAATAAAATATTTCGCGGTCATCCGTATAATTATGACTGAAGTCAAATAGCCACGTCTAAGAACTAGTTTTATCTCATTCTTTCTCACAAAATCCGTCTTCTATCCTTTCCGCTATTTTGCCGCGTTTTTAAAGCGACTTTAAACACTTCTAATACTATAATAACGTCTAAAGGTGTGAGACTATCGACGGTGGTAATGTAATGTAATGTACAATTATAGGTTTTCTATCGATTATTTTCCACCTCTACGAGTTTCATCTCTTTTTATTTCACAAGTAACTGTGTTTTCTATCTCTTACGTTAAAAAGGCCCGGTGGTAAAGCTGTCATCACTGTACATATATATATATATATATTATATATATATATATATATATATATATATATATATATTTATATATATATTTATATATATATATTTATATATATATATATAATATATAATATATATATAATATATATAAATATTTACATCCTGCAATTTTTAATACATCATATATATTGTTAATGATATTAAAATCAAGAAAATATCGGGTTGAAGCATAATTTTGAACGATTCGTGCATTTGAAGGAGATCATTAAGGACGAGATACTTGCAATAATTTATTGTAAGATTGCTGATTACTTAGGGAGCGGCCCACGTAGTAAATAGTACAGTCTACAATAAACAAGGATTTGGACCACTCATCATCAGAGAGAGATAGTTTTGTTTTCTGCAGTTTTTCTTTCATTGATAACACAAATTTTTTACACTTAATTTAGAAAGGATATAAATATTTTGATTAGGAGATTTAGAGTAATACTTGGATTTTGAGATTTCAACTAATATTGTTTGTATAGGCGGTTATATTTAATTTGAGAAAGATGCGATAAGCAGCGGTATGACTGGTGAAGAACAGGATAGTACTGACCTACATGAAACATAATATGGTATATTTTATAAGAAATTGGTTCTATAAATTTGTATTGTTATATACAAAGCTTAATTTTATATCTTGATCATTTTGTTTGAGCTTAAATTACATTAACCATATTTCTGCAATGCATTTTTTATAAAATGTTTAAACAATAATTGGTTTGTATACAAAAACTAATTAATAATTGAGCGAACGGTTGGTAATGAAAGATAATAAATATATATATTTATATAATTTATAAAACCTTGAAGTAAAAATTAAAAGTTTATTTAGTCAACACTTACATTATTATTTTCTCTTAAGAACTGATTTTCAAATATATAGATATTGCAACAATAAGTGAAGTTTTCATAATTAGGCCATGTTTTTCTTAAAAAATTGAAGCAGTAATTTGGTGTTGAATATAATATGTCGATAATCCCTACACTACACCTGATTATGTAAGAAAATATTCCGGGTAAGCTCAGCATTGATAATAATTTTATTTAGAACAGGAATGTTTTTCACACATTCTTTTTCGATATTTTTTACGTGCTCTATTGCTTTCTTCCAGTTATCCCCAGAGATATTTTTAAATTCAGAATCTATTAGTTTCACAACATTGTTATAACATTTCGGATTTACATTTTTTTGTCTCGCATTATATTTTAGTTGAGACCATAACAACTCTATTGGATTTAAAATGCAGTAATATGGTGGTAATCTTAAAGTTGTATGTCCATTTTTACTTGCTACATCATCAATAATATATTTATCATCAATAATATATAAGTTGTCTAGAATGATATGATGCATTATCTAAAACAATAACACTGTTGTCTGCTAAATTTGGTAATAAGTTATTTTTAAATCACGATTCGAAAAGTTCACCCGTTATATCTTGATGATAGTCCAAACAACTGTCTTTAATGTCTTTTGCACTTAATAGTAAGACATCGGTTAAGCAACCGTCTTCCACAATGTAAAATGCATATTCGTTTGCCCCTGAAAGCTGGTACATTAACTTTGCACTTTACATTGTCATTACCCCAACCTTTTCCCCAATTGTTTCGTTAGTGTTAAACCACGTTTCATCTAAGTAATAATTTTTCTCCCGCTATTTCTGTACTCGTTTATCTTTTCCAAATATTCATTACGCCATTTAATTAAACGGGCACTTTCCATTATAGTATGTCGTTTATTGATTGTTTTATATTTAAAACCATTTGATAGTAAAAATTGTCTCAAAGTTGATTTACAGCAATTAATAATATTTTAGATTTTAATTCAGCTAAAATTTGGTAAAGTGTGGGTATAATACTACCTGCAAACATACTATAAATGGTTTTTGAAATGGGACCTAAAAGATGTTGCTCAATAGATCGATGTATTCCAAAGTCGCTCCTTTTTTGTCTCTTTGTAATGACCTTCTGTATAATTCGATATACAGTAGCACATGAAACTTTTGTTAAAGCCGCAATTTTTAAAACACTCTCGTACCGTTCCAATTCTTCACATAATCCATTAAATACAATTTCTTTACCATCTTTCGATAAATGTTTTTTTCTGGCTTTTTAATACTTCCTCTACTTGAACTGGGAATAAGCCACAATTAAAGATAAAAATACGTTTATTGACGTTTCAATTTCCACTTCGGAAATCGTTCTCAAAATACAAACAGTAAATTTACACTTCGGAAATCGTTCTCAAAATACAAACAGTAAATTTACTGTTTGTATTTTGAGAACGATTTCCGAAGTGGAAATTGAAACGTCAATAAACGTATTTTTATCTTTAATTGTGGCTTATTCCCAGTTTAATAGTAATTAATTTACAATGCCACAAGAAAATAGCTTCAGAACAATATTCCTCTACTTGGTCCAGCAATATTTTCAGGATTATTTGGTGGTAGAATTTTCTCATTTTCTTCAACAATTTCGACCTCATTATTCTCAACAATTTGTATTGCACTATTCTCCCATGGACGCCACATTTTTATTTACTTAATATTTTTCTGATCGTGAAATCGTCACTAATAAATGCGTGCTTTCTTTACAGAGTTTAAGCTAAAAATTATAATATGTATAACAATACCGAAAGCCACACCAGTCTTGTTATCAGTCGTTCAGAATTTCGTGGAAATTTAAAAACCTTGATCAGCACAGCAGGGCTGTGAAAAGAACCCGACAATCGAGTACGAGGAGTCTTAAACTCATAAACTTTTATTGAAAGGTATAAAAAGTGGCTTACATCGGCAACTTTTAGACAGGCCATTCACGTTCCGACTTGTGGTCCCACTTAGTAGGACTACTAGTTGGATGTTCGTCTCCACTCACGCTCCGACTTTCTATCCAACTAGCGGTCCAACTTCAGTTCTAGGTTGTTTTCACGATGGATGTATCGAATAAGCACTACGCAAAATATAATAATATGATATGTATGTTTAAAAATTAGGTTTCGTTTCTCTAGTTATTTGTCTAGGGCTGAACTAATTAATTTTTTCAACTCTTGATTTTTATGACTTTTTAAGATGTAGGAAAAAATTATAGTTTTTAAAGATTTGTATAGGTATAAAATTTATATTTTATTTGTTTTAAACTGGAGCTGGGATTTATTTTGTTGTGTGTGTGTCGTATATTTTTAATAGGAATAATTGTTCGTGCAATTGAAAGTTATTTTCTATTATTTTTTTGCGAACTAGGGATCTTTTGCTACAACTATGATTTAATTTTCATTGTTTGTTGATAATTCTTCCGTAGCCAATCCGGAGTATCGGAAATTTACCTGTATAGGAATGTCCGAAATAGATCTACAGAAAGGAAAATGATTTGCCCTAACAAAAAGGTAATTTTCGTGCAATTGAAAGTTTATTTTCTATTAAATATTCGCGAACTAGAGATCTTTGCGTAAAGTATTTCATAGAAATCTCATACGTAACAGGTGCCGAAAGTTAACTGACTGAGGAAATTTTCGATCCAACCTGTGATCCGACTTCCAACTTCACCATTCACGCTCCGACTTCGTCGCCAGTCGGAAGTCGGATTTTCAAGTCGTCCCACTAGTCGTATCACTAGTTGTCCAACTAATCCAACTAGCGCACTCACGGTCCGATTTCAGATCCAACTGCAGAAGTTGGACCACTAGTCGTACCACAAGTCGGAACGTGAATGGCCTGCATTAGTAGTAGCGTAAATAAAAATATTATTGTAATTAAAGATAAAATCATTATTTTGATTAAATAAATCTAACAGTTATAATTATTTAAATATAATATATTTATAATTGTACCTAATGAAATTATATTTTACAGTAATTATTTTTGCACTTTTCTGAATACTATCCTGTAACAAGGCAAAATATTAAAGAGGAACTATTAAAACAAATGTCATTTGATCTAAGCACAGTTCGGTACCACTTGTACCTCAATTGGTCTATCTCTTTAAAATTCTCAATTATCTGTAACCGAGCTATACCATTAATTTTGATTGTTCACGTACGTAGAACAAAATTTTGAGAATGATTATATGAGATTTTGTTTATTGGAAAACTTTTGAGTGTGAATTATTTCATTATTTTTATTTCAATATATAGTGTTAGATCATATGTGTTTTTTTATTATTCCGGTATTCTTTGACCTTACCTTTCACATGTAATAGCATAGATATTGAAGCACGAATTTAACCCTGAGATAAGAGAATTAAAAAGTGTGATAGAGTCATAATCATATCATTTAAATAATTTCAATTAATCAAAAAAAAAAAATAATTAGCTAATTATTGCTTGGCGCACCAAGACTTTATCACAATAATATATATATATATAATATATATATATATATATATAATATATATATATATATATATATATATATCCCTATATATATATATTATATATATATATATATATATATATATATATATATATATATATATACCTATATATATATATATATATATATATATAATATATATATAATATATATATATATATAAAAAGTCATTGATCTTACCTTACAATTATAGTAACCTATATTTTTAGCAATTTTCGAAAAAATTAATTAATTCAGATTTCTTTGTTCAGAAGGCGTTAGCATTTTATATCTAAACTAACATAAAGCTATAAATTATTTTGTATTAAATTATACCTTAAAAATAGTATTAAAATTAATTATTAATTATATTAATATGTAATTAATACAGTATTATTAATTAAACGTAACGTTTCAAGAACAAAATATGATTGAAATGTCAAATGGTGGTAGTTCAGTTTTCTATCCGAGATGGCGTCGTTAGTTTACTGAACAAACGGTGTAACTTGTCATCATAGGCTTTTGTATAGATAGATTATAGAAAATAAATACAATTTTAAAATATAAGGAAGCAAAGAAAAAATTACTAAAAATGTCTTAGTTTTCCTACATTAAATGTCTTCATTTTGTATTCTATAGTAAGTCATTTTTTTGTTTGTGTCATGCCATGAAACATTCTTGACCGTTATATGGCACACATGGCATGACATGTTGGTATAAAAGCATCAATATAAACTTTTGTAAGTTTATACACAGAGTTCTTGACAGATCACATTCTGTACAAATTCCACATTAAGTATCTTTGCACATACGTGAAAAATTACATTCTTCATATTAAGAGGATATGAATAGTTCAGTTTATATGTAGAACAACATTAAGCATGTTTTGGCATTCCAAATTCAATAGCAAACTATTTCTACTATCTGTTGAAAAAAGGTTCGTAGAACATAAAAAATCAGAATTAGTACACAAATTAGCTTTTTCTTCCTTTTCTTGCAAATATTTGTTTGGAAATTTGGAAATTTTTAAAGAATTCAAAATTTTGAAGTTTGCAAGTTAATTCTCTAGATAATGTTTATTTATAATAAGTTGATTAAACATGCGAAAGATGGACACTGTCCGACTAACAATTTTGTTTAAATCTTTGTTTGAATATTTTGCGATATTTACCGATATTTTGGATGGCTCAGCATATTCAGTGAGGTTATCCGATTTTCATTTAGAAAACATACCATTAAAATACAAAATATATTCTCCAACTTATATATTTTCAATTTTCATTTATGTATGGCGAGAAATTAAAAAAAAAAGGCTCGGAGCATTGCCCTGGACGATATCGCTTTTTGGAGCGGAGGAGTGGGATCAATCAAACGACAAGTGCATACTTCACACGTTGCACACTTTCCGCTTGCTTCAATCCATCACTCCTCCGCTCCAAACATTTGCATTTTTTTACATTTTTCGCCATACTTAAATGAAGATCGAAGATCGGATAGCCTCACTTAATATGCGGAGCCATCTAAAATATTACAGACTTAAGTCTGTTTAAACAAAATATAAATAACCATCCAGAGAATTAGCCTCCCAACTTTAAAAGGGTCCAAATTACAAATTTTTCAAAAAATAGTCAATTTTAGCAGCTTTTCTGAGAAAATGCACCTAGGTATAAGATTTTATAAAAAAAAATGTTTTTTAATTTAAGCAATTTAAAAGCAAATTTGTATACTGATTTTCGATTTTTATGTTCTATGAACCACTTTTCAAAAGATAGTAGAGATGGTTTACAGTTCAATTTTAAAAACCAAAAAAGCTCTTGAGCTTGGCCTAAACTAAAGAGTTGACATGAACGACATTCAAATCACTCACTAAATGTTCTTGCAATAATTATTTTGTCCCCTACTGTTTGCTCCATAATAAGTCGTAGGATGCTTTGTTTCTCGGAGTTCACACTATTTATCCAGATTTCAAAAGAGATATTTTTTTTGTTTCTTCTACACTTTATGTCACGCTTTGAAATCATAATAAAGTACTAAATCATACTTCATCATACATCAAACTACTTAATCATAATACTACTACTAAATTATCGAACGGGTATCTAGATTCATAAATTCGTTTTTACCACATAAAAATTTCTTTATTTGGGACAACATTTGAGTTCCGTATATCCTTGCTCTTATTTTTACGGTAAATTCGCTAATATAATTTATTAGTGCCCCTAGATAGTTATACTTTTTCACTCTTTCAATCTGTTTATCCTCAATGCACAAGATTTCACTGTAATTGATATATTTACTAATCTACATGAACTTTGTATTTTAATGTTAATTACTTCTCGCTTCATTCTGATATTTTGTCCATCAATCACTCCAGATCAACCATTAACAGCGAATATTCAATTAAATGAAAGTGTAAATGTTACAGTTTAAGAAGTCAACGAAGCCCTAAAGGCGCGTTCTCATGAGTTAAGTTCAGTTGATCAATTTTAGTCGATCAACAAAAGTTGAATGAAAACTCTAGTGAGAACCTGTTTTTAAACAGAATTGATCAACTTTTTGGTGGTCCAAGAAAATTTTGACCCAGTCTTAACGTTTATCGTTCAAATAATGCACCACCACGAAATGTTCAAGTTGAAGCTTGTCGTAAAATGTGTGAACTGGACAATTAATATTTGTTGACTCTGAAAGCTGCTGCGAGGCACATGCGTTTCTGATATTTCAGCGTTTTCACCTTCTAACTATCAATCTCCAGAAATTTTAAACAACATGGAAGGGGAATCTTCATCACATTTCATTTCAAATCATTTATACTACAGACAAAAATGCAGGGATAATTCGTAGAACTCATCTAATGTGATTTTTAAATTAATTATTAATGTTCCTGTCAAAAAGGAAAAAATTCCACTATTTATTTTATACGGAGGTACTAAAGTCCAAAATCATTTAGGCCTAATAAAATCAGCAACATTTGATTTTACATACAAAATACTAGCGGACAGTAATATGAAAATTCAACCAACCACAGTGAGAGTTATAAATTAATAAAAATGCACATAAACTAGTACAGCACAAACTACAAAGGCTGTCAAGTCTACGTTGAATGATTAAATAAGAGATTCCCAAAAAATACAAACAATAATAATAAAAATGAAATCCAAGGAACCGAATCAATTTATCCATCTACATCACAGCAAAATATTGCTCCTAGACCTACGTCAAGCCCGCCCCAACCAAAAACTGAATTAAATTATATACAAGCTGCATCAAAAAACATACCTATAAATGCTATCGTCATAATCTAAATCAACAAAACATGTATCTGCAACAAAAAAAAATTATTTCTTCAACAAACTTTGGATAAACAACAAAAAAACTTAAATGCACCTACACAAGAAATCAGAAAACTAAGGAACTGTGGAACTCAAACATGCAATTTCTTCGAAAATTAATGGGTAAGTTACTTACGGTAGGACTCTGAAGGAACACAAATGGAGTAGCAAATCATAAAAACGAATAACAATATTTCCTGTTAGCAAACAATATTGACATAATCCAATTTCAAAGACACATTTAAAAAGCAACCACAACCTTACATTTGAAGGCTATATAATATGCACCAAAACCCTGATGCTGAAAGACATACTAGAATTAAGGCTAAGTTATTATTCGAAAAGGAATTAAACACCATTACCTTGGTAACATAAAAGAGCCACACCTTCAGGCAGCCACAAGTATTATCAAAGAAGATTGGCTTTGGCCAATAGTAGCATATCTCTCACCAAACTATCCACTGAATAAAGAATCATTTACTAATTATTTTAATTCCCTATAATGCAAAACATGTAAGTTGGGGTTCTCGACTATCTCCACCAGATAGAGGTAGGTCCACCATCCTTTTCAAATGATGCAGGAACTAGAACTCAAGCACTTATCTAGTTACGCACCTACTGATACCAGTAAACTTCCTGACTATCTTCATTTCTTTGTAAGCAAAGGCTTTGGAGAAGACTACCTAAATATTGTATCTAATTATGAAATTGCTTCAAATCATAACCAAGAATAAATTCAAGATTTGTTGAGAAGGAATGTCCAGCGAAACTACACAATCACAAGACCAATTGGAATCTGTATAGAGGAGAAATACATCAAAAAATAAATCTTAATATTTCCCTAAAAATAAAAAATGAATTGGAAATTGCTGTATATGAATTTAGTACACTTCTCAAAGAATCTGCCTGGAATGCCACTTCAGAATGTAAAGCTATACAGTATAAAAGAAACTGCACCATCTCATTAGGCGACTAAGGAAGATTATGGCAAAACAAAAGGCAGAAGCAAGATAAAATAGACTACAATGCAAGACAGCTAAACAATACAATGGTACAGCAGAAAAACTCCTATGTTGAAAATTATCTGCTAAACTTAATACGAACAGCAGGTACCGATTATTCACTTTGGAAGGCCACCAAGAAATTAAAACAGGCTAGTAAACACATCCCAGCATCAAGAAACTCCCAGCATTAAGATGGCTCATGGACTCATGGAGATCAAGAAAAAGAATGGACATTTATAAAATATCTTAAAGAAGTTTTTCAATGCCTACCCTCTGTGAGTGCTGAAGAAGATGAAGCTATTTTAGCAAAAGTTTAGCAACAATCCAGCAGCCAGGTGAGTAAATTAAAACAGTATCAAAAAGTAAAAAGTGCTATTAAATATAGATTAAAAACCATGTTAGGACCCTAAAACAGTAAATAAAAGAGTTAAAAACCAGAAAAAGAAATAGTTATGATAACACAACTTTTCTATGCCTCACTAAGGCCCAAAATTGTACAAATTGAATGGAAAATTGCTGATATAATAATGATCCAT
Organism: Diabrotica balteata; assembly: GCA_918026665.1. NCBI lineage: Eukaryota > Metazoa > Arthropoda > Insecta > Coleoptera > Chrysomelidae > Diabrotica > Diabrotica balteata. The sequence continues at coordinate 71,524,298 of OU898279.1, forward strand.
AAACCTGGTAAACCGTCTACAAACATACCTCTTATCTTCCTGTGAGTGTCTTACCCTTAATTGATAAACTATTTGAGAAGCTAATAGCGACAAGACTTATGAAGATAACCGATAATAATCTTTTCTTGGATGATCAGTTTGGTTTCAGAGGGAAGTATTCAGAGAGAAGTATGAATCAGAAACATAAAAAATCTACCCTATATGATCTGGAGTCCCTCAAGGTAACATTCTAATATAATAATATTATATTGCTGCTATGCTAACAGTGCTATGTTAGTCACAGATAATAATCCTGCAATAGCTACTGAATCTCTTCAAAAGCATATTAGTGACATTGAAAAGTAGACAAAGAGATGGCGCATAAAGATCAATGAATCTACAACACAACAATTAATAACAACATATCATCTTTACAAAATGTCGCATATCACCTAGTATAGAAATAAATATCAAAACAATTCCACAAGCTGAAAGAGTTAAATACCTTAGAATGCACCTGGACAAATCTTTGACATGGAGAACCCATATATGGAAAAAGGGCAAACGGTTGAAATTAAAATTTCATAAACATTATTGGATACTGGGCAGAACATTGAAGTCGTCCATTCATAACAAGCTGTTGGTATACAAAACAATACTCAAACCGGTCTGGACCTATGGGATCCAGCAGCAAAAGCCAACTTATCCATAATGAAAAGATTTCAATCCAAAGTGTTGAGCTCCATAACAGATGCCCTGTCATCATCATCATTTTGACTTTACAACCCTGTGTGGGTCCTAGCCTCCCCAAGAATTTTTTTCCAGTCGTCCCTATCCATCGCCTTCCTCTGCCAAGCATGTATTTCCATATTTCTCATATCTTGGTCAATGTTATCTAGGAATCTTGTTCTGGGTCTTCCTCTTCTTCTTTGACCAATCAAGGAGCGTTTTTCTAGCTGGGTCGGTATGCTCCATCCGCATTACATGACCTACCCACCTCAGACATCCTATCTAAATGTGTTTTACAATATCTGGTTCCTGGTATATTCTATAGAGTTCGAAGTTGTATCGTCTTCTCCAGACACCATTTTCATTTACGCACTATAGATTCGTCTTAGTATTTTTCTTTCGAAAACATCCTAACATGTTTTCATTGCTTTTTGTTAAGTCCAGGTTTCTGAACCATATGTTAGGACTGGGAGTATTATTGTTTTGTAGAGTTTTACTTTTGTATTTCTTGATATAACTGAAGATTTAAAAAGGAGATTAAGCCCAAAATAGCATCTATTCGCAGTGCAAATTCTGCGGTAGTGTCATTTTCAGTATTGACGAGCGTTCCCAGGTATACAAATTCGTTAACTGCTTCGATGACGTCGTTTTCTATAACAAGTGACCGTAGTATTTGTGGTTGCATACCTATTTTCATGTATTTCGTTTTATTGGTGTTTATTATTAAACCCATTTTTGTAGCCGCTTCCTTTAGTGCTACGTACGCCTCTCGTGTTTTCCGTTCTCCCAACAATATTGATATCATCAGTATGTCGCCAAAATACAGAATCTCGACAAAGATTGTTACTTTGGCCGGCCAATCACAGCTCTCATTATTATCTTCGCTGTCATTGGCCTCTCGGCGGAGAAGCGCTGCGAATTCTCAATTACTAAACGTATAAAAGAGCAGAGCACCTTCCGATCGGGACTTCAGTTGTCAGACACTTCGAGCCCTACTAGACCTTGTTGGTTAGTGGCGCTTCCTAGTAAAACCGTTGTTTCATTATTAATCCAAATAACCAAATCGTCCTTACGTCGAATTTTAACGATTACAACGACTTCGAAGATCAGCGAGTATTTCCAATCCAGACGTCGAAGATACCTGAAGGCATCATTCGTTGTCTGCTATTATACCACAGTGCACGAAAGCCGAGTATCAGCTGTAGAATCGCTCCCTGTCAGAAACAACGCTTTTTGAAATAGAAAAACAGTAGTTTTAGAACTATTACAAATTGTGTCGAACTGACACCGACGATTTATCGAACAACGATGGTGAATACGAGGAGAAGTCTCGACGGAGACTTATATTCGATTTCACCGTTCCGAGTCAAGCCACGACGACGCTTCGACACTTTGAACCTTATGCATTTTTCAGTAATTAGTACACTGGTAAAACTGATAGTGCGAAAGATGATGTACAAAGCGACGGGCTATTGCAGAGTCGATACAACGGGCATTTGTGTGCCTCTTTCGCCGATTCACAGGCGACAGAACGCGGCGATTCCTGATAAGAAGGAAACCGACATCTCTGCAATTTTGAGGCATATACCACGCAACAGAATTCTAACGCATTGTCATTTAAGAAATATATTATCATTGTAAGAAAGCTTGAACTGTTAGAGAATTCTGTTTGCCGGTGTCACCTCGCTTGTTGCAGAGGCTCGATAGAGCTTCTTACACGAATAAGCCGGTATTTGTACCAACTCCTATACGAATATGGATCATCGCAATACGAGATCATCTTCAAGAGCGGCGGTCGCTGAGCGTCCAGAAACTCCAGATAACGGAGAGGATGCTACGGCCATACGACAAGCATGTGCTAGAATTGGCACAGATTTGTTATATATTGAACCGGTAGTTGTGATTTTTGACGTACGTATTACTTTTTCCAGAGCTAGATTGAATAGTATACAGGAGAGTGGGTCTCCCTGACGTAGCCCGTTATTTGTTTTAAAAGGTTCTGAGAGTTCCCCCTGGATTTGTACTCTGCATTCAACTTTTTCAAGGGTTAGTTTGGTTAGACTTACCAACTGATTTGGTACTGCTAGGTCTATCATTGCTCTAAATAATTCTTTTCAGAGTCATAGGCTGCCTCGTAGTCTATAAATATGCGGTGCGTGTCTACATCATATTCCAGTGTTTTCTCTAGAATTTGTCTCAGGGTTGAAATCTGATGAATTGTTGATTTACCACCTCTGAAACTAGCCTGGTATTGTCCTATTATTCACTCTGCATAAGGTGCCATACGGTGGCATAGTATATTGGAGAATATTTTATATGCTGCATTTAGGAGCATAATTCCTTGATAGTTAGAGCATTCAAAGATATCTCCCTTTTTGTGTATTGTGCAAAGTATTCCAATATTCCAATCACTGGGAACAGATGCCCTGTGGTTCATGTCAAATCTAGAAATATCTACCATCAATGAAGTGATAGTTCAGTTCAGTGTTCTGTACGTAAAACATCTGGAAAACCATCCAAATGCCCTGGCAATAAACTTCTTGATAACAGTTAACAAACTCAAAGACTAAAATGTAAAAAAACCATTAGACCTGATTTATAAATAAGTGTTCTAACGCACTGCATTGTGTATATATTTTAGATATAATATGTATTGTTTGTAAATGTGAATTGTATGTATATAGCATTTTATCTGAATGTCATGTTTGACTTTCAGTAATTTGACTGACCTCTCTAAAGTCAATTTATATTTCAAACCCCAACAACCCTCATTATTCGAATGTTTCTAACTAATAGATTGCTGAATAAAAAAAATTCATATTGTTTTGATTTATGTTTTGTATTAGTTATTTTTGAGTGTCAACGTTGGTGTGAATGAATATGAACTTGTCATAATTTTTGTCCCTAATAATTTTGATTTTAGTGACATACAACAGAAAATATTTCAAAGTTGTCAACACAGGACAATACCTATAAGTTGTAACTAAGTAGTGATAAAAATTACATTTTTAACTGAATTCAGTGAGATCCATAATTTTGTAAACTGTGAAAAACTAAATAAACTAATAAAAAACTAACTGATAACGGCGATAGAGTCAAGTGAGCTTCAAATAAATCATATTTAAGTCGGAAATCGAAAAAGAGTAGTAATTGTAGTCCTGATAGCGAATAGAGATCTGATGGGAAGACAAAAAAAAGGGAAACTAACAATGGATAGTGACGATAACAAATATGATACAGCTAATAACTAAAACAAAAGGAGGAGGGATGAAAGTGGAAAAAATCTAAAAGAAAATAAAATGTATCTAGCACTAAAAATGTTAGAAAAACTGACAGAGAATGTAACAAAACTAACTACAGATGTAAAAAAAGATAGACAGTATAGACAAGAGTTTAAATAACTAAGAGAAGAAAATGAGGATATAAAAAAGG